>OZ024806.1:0-507301 GCA_964017045.1 Omphiscola glabra
AACCCTAACCCTAACCCTAACCCTAACCCTAACCCTAACCCTAACCCCTACCCTAACCCTAACCCTAACCCTAACCCTAACCCCTAACCCTAACCCCTAACCCTAACCCTAACCCTAACCCTAACCCTAACCCTAACCCTAACCCTAACCCTAACCCTAACCCTAACCCTAACCCTAACCCTAACCCTAACCCTAACCCTAACCCTAACCCTAACCCTAACCCTAACCCTAACCCTAACCCTAACCCTAACCCTAACCCTAACCCTAACCCTAACCCTAACCCTAACCCTAACCCTAACCCTAACCCTAACCCTAACCCTAACCCTAACCCTAACCCTAACCCTAACCCTAACCCTAACCCTAACCCTAACCCTAACCCTAACCCTAACCCTAACCCTAACCCTAACCCTAACCCTAACCCTAACCCTAACCCTAACCCTAACCCTAACCCTAACCCTAACCCTAACCCTAACCCTAACCCTAACCCTAACCCTAACCCTAACCCTAACCCTAACCCTAACCCTAACCCTAACCCTAACCCTAACCCTAACCCTAACCCTAACCCTAACCCTAACCCTAACCCTAACCCTAACCCTAACCCTAACCCTAACCCTAACCCTAACCCTAACCCTAACCCTAACCCTAACCCTAACCCTAACCCTAACCCTAACCCTAACCCTAACCCTAACCCTAACCCTAACCCTAACCCTAACCCTAACCCTAACCCTAACCCTAACCCTAACCCTAACCCTAACCCTAACCCTAACCCTAACCCTAACCCTAACCCTAACCCTAACCCTAACCCTAACCCTAACCCTAACCCTAACCCTAACCCTAACCCTAACCCTAACCCTAACCCTAACCCTAACCCTAACCCTAACCTAACCCTAACCCTAACCCTAACCCTAACCCTAACCCTAACCCTAACCCTAACCCTAACCCTAACCCTAACCCTAACCCTAACCCTAACCCTAACCCTAACCCTAACCCTAACCCTAACCCTAACCCTAACCCTAACCCTAACCCTAACCCTAACCCTAACCCTAACCCTAACCCTAACCCTAACCCTAACCCTAACCCTAACCCTAACCCTAACCTAACCCTAACCCTAACCCTAACCCTAACCCTAACCCTAACCCTAACCCTAACCCTAACCCTAACCCTAACCCTAACCCTAACCCTAACCCTAACCCTAACCCTAACCCTAACCCTAACCCTAACCCTAACCCTAACCCTAACCTAACCCTAACCCTAACCCTAACCCTAACCCTAACCCTAACCCTAACCCTAACCCTAACCCTAACCCTAACCCTAACCCTAACCCTAACCCTAACCCTAACCCTAACCCTAACCCTAACCCTAACCCTAACCCTAACCCTAACCCTAACCCTAACCCTAACCCTAACCCTAACCCTAACCCTAACCCTAACCCTAACCCTAACCCTAACCCTAACCCTAACCCTAACCCTAACCCTAACCCTAACCCTAACCCTAACCCTAACCCTAACCCTAACCCTAACCCTAACCCTAACCCTAACCCTAACCCTAACCCTAACCCTAACCCTAACCCTAACCCTAACCCTAACCCTAACCCTAACCCTAACCCTAACCCTAACCTAACCCTAACCCTAACCCTAACCCTAACCCTAACCCTAACCCTAACCCTAACCCTAACCCTAACCCTAACCCTAACCCTAACCCTAACCCTAACCCTAACCCTAACCAACCCTAACCCTAACCCTAACCTAACCCTAACCCTAACCCTAACCCTAACCCTAACCCTAACCCTAACCCTAACCCTAACCCTAACCCTAACCCTAACCCTAACCCTAACCCTAACCCTAACCCTAACCCTAACCCTAACCCTAACCCTAACCCTAACCCTAACCCTAACCTAACCCTAACCCTAACCCTAACCCTAACCCTAACCCTAACCTAACCCTAACCCTAACCCTAACCTAACCCTAACCCTAACCCTAACCCTAACCCTAACCCTAACCCTAACCCTAACCCTAACCCTAACCCTAACCCTAACCCTAACCCTAACCCTAACCCTAACCCTAACCCTAACCCTAACCCTAACCCTAACCCTAACCCTAACCCTAACCCTAACCCTAACCCTAACCCTAACCCTAACCCTAACCCTAACCCTAACCCTAACCCTAACCCTAACCCTAACCCTAACCCTAACCCTAACCCTAACCCTAACCCTAACCCTAACCCTAACCCTAACCCTAACCCTAACCCTAACCCTAACCCTAACCCTAACCCTAACCCTAACCCTAACCCTAACCCTAACCCTAACCCTAACCCTAACCCTAACCCTAACCCTAACCCTAACCCTAACCCTAACCCTAACCCTAACCCTAACCCTAACCCTAACCCTAACCCTAACCCTAACCCTAACCCTAACCCTAACCCTAACCCTAACCCTAACCCTAACCCTAACCCTAACCCTAACCCTAACCCTAACCCTAACCCTAACCCTAACCCTAACCCTAACCCTAACCCTAACCCTAACCCTAACCCTAACCCTAACCCTAACCCTAACCCTAACCCTAACCCTAACCCTAACCCTAACCCTAACCCTAACCCTAACCCTAACCCTAACCCTAACCCTAACCCTAACCCTAACCCTAACCCTAACCCTAACCCTAACCCTAACCCTAACCCTAACCCTAACCCTAACCCTAACCCTAACCCTAACCCTAACCCTAACCCTAACCCTAACCCTAACCCTAACCCTAACCCTAACCCTAACCCTAACCCTAACCCTAACCCTAACCCTAACCCTAACCCTAACCCTAACCCTAACCCTAACCCTAACCCTAACCCTAACCCTAACCCTAACCCTAACCCTAACCCTAACCCTAACCCTAACCCTAACCCTAACCCTAACCCTAACCCTAACCCTAACCCTAACCCTAACCCTAACCCTAACCCTAACCCTAACCCTAACCCTAACCCTAACCCTAACCCTAACCCTAACCCTAACCCTAACCCTAACCCTAACCCTAACCCTAACCCTAACCCTAACCCTAACCCTAACCCTAACCCTAACCCTAACCCTAACCCTAACCCTAACCCTAACCCTAACCCTAACCCTAACCCTAACCCTAACCCTAACCCTAACCCTAACCCTAACCCTAACCCTAACCCTAACCCTAACCCTAACCCTAACCCTAACCCTAACCCTAACCCTAACCCTAACCCTAACCCTAACCCTAACCCTAACCCTAACCCTAACCCTAACCCTAACCCTAACCCTAACCCTAACCCTAACCCTAACCCTAACCCTAACCCTAACCCTAACCCTAACCCTAACCCTAACCCTAACCCTAACCCTAACCCTAACCCTAACCCTAACCCTAACCCTAACCCTAACCCTAACCCTAACCCTAACCCTAACCCTAACCCTAACCCTAACCCTAACCCTAACCCTAACCCTAACCCTAACCCTAACCCTAACCCTAACCCTAACCCTAACCCTAACCCTAACCCTAACCCTAACCCTAACCCTAACCCTAACCCTAACCCTAACCCTAACCCTAACCCTAACCCTAACCCTAACCCTAACCCTAACCCTAACCCTAACCCTAACCCTAACCCTAACCCTAACCCTAACCCTAACCCTAACCCTAACCCTAACCCTAACCCTAACCCTAACCCTAACCCTAACCCTAACCCTAACCCTAACCCTAACCCTAACCCTAACCCTAACCCTAACCCTAACCCTAACCCTAACCCTAACCCTAACCCTAACCCTAACCCTAACCCTAACCCTAACCCTAACCCTAACCCTAACCCTAACCCTAACCCTAACCCTAACCCTAACCCTAACCCTAACCCTAACCCTAACCCTAACCCTAACCCTAACCCTAACCCTAACCCTAACCCTAACCCTAACCCTAACCCTAACCCTAACCCTAACCCTAACCCTAACCCTAACCCTAACCCTAACCCTAACCCTAACCCTAACCCTAACCCTAACCCTAACCCTAACCCTAACCCTAACCCTAACCCTAACCCTAACCCTAACCCTAACCCTAACCCTAACCCTAACCCTAACCCTAACCCTAACCCTAACCCTAACCCTAACCCTAACCCTAACCCTAACCCTAACCCTAACCCTAACCCTAACCCTAACCCTAACCCTAACCCTAACCCTAACCCTAACCCTAACCCTAACCCTAACCCTAACCCTAACCCTAACCCTAACCCTAACCCTAACCCTAACCCTAACCCTAACCCTAACCCTAACCCTAACCCTAACCCTAACCCTAACCCTAACCCTAACCCTAACCCTAACCCTAACCCTAACCCTAACCCTAACCCTAACCCTAACCCTAACCCTAACCCTAACCCTAACCCTAACCCTAACCCTAACCCTAACCCTAACCCTAACCCTAACCCTAACCCTAACCCTAACCCTAACCCTAACCCTAACCCTAACCCTAACCCTAACCCTAACCCTAACCCTAACCCTAACCCTAACCCTAACCCTAACCCTAACCCTAACCCTAACCCTAACCCTAACCCTAACCCTAACCCTAACCCTAACCCTAACCCTAACCCTAACCCTAACCCTAACCCTAACCCTAACCCTAACCCTAACCCTAACCCTAACCCTAACCCTAACCCTAACCCTAACCCTAACCCTAACCCTAACCCTAACCCTAACCCTAACCCTAACCCTAACCCTAACCCTAACCCTAACCCTAACCCTAACCCTAACCCTAACCCTAACCCTAACCCTAACCCTAACCCTAACCCTAACCCTAACCCTAACCCTAACCCTAACCCTAACCCTAACCCTAACCCTAACCCTAACCCTAACCCTAACCCTAACCCTAACCCTAACCCTAACCCTAACCCTAACCCTAACCCTAACCCTAACCCTAACCCTAACCCTAACCCTAACCCTAACCCTAACCCTAACCCTAACCCTAACCCTAACCCTAACCCTAACCCTAACCCTAACCCTAACCCTAACCCTAACCCTAACCCTAACCCTAACCCTAACCCTAACCCTAACCCTAACCCTAACCCTAACCCTAACCCTAACCCTAACCCTAACCCTAACCCTAACCCTAACCCTAACCCTAACCCTAACCCTAACCCTAACCCTAACCCTAACCCTAACCCTAACCCTAACCCTAACCCTAACCCTAACCCTAACCCTAACCCTAACCCTAACCCTAACCCTAACCCTAACCCTAACCCTAACCCTAACCCTAACCCTAACCCTAACCCTAACCCTAACCCTAACCCTAACCCTAACCCTAACCCTAACCCTAACCCTAACCCTAACCCTAACCCTAACCCTAACCCTAACCCTAACCCTAACCCTAACCCTAACCCTAACCCTAACCCTAACCCTAACCCTAACCCTAACCCTAACCCTAACCCTAACCCTAACCCTAACCCTAACCCTAACCCTAACCCTAACCCTAACCCTAACCCTAACCCTAACCCTAACCCTAACCCTAACCCTAACCCTAACCCTAACCCTAACCCTAACCCTAACCCTAACCCTAACCCTAACCCTAACCCTAACCCTAACCCTAACCCTAACCCTAACCCTAACCCTAACCCTAACCCTAACCCTAACCCTAACCCTAACCCTAACCCTAA
Source organism: Omphiscola glabra (assembly GCA_964017045.1). Lineage (NCBI taxonomy): Eukaryota > Metazoa > Mollusca > Gastropoda > Lymnaeidae > Omphiscola > Omphiscola glabra. Next base: position 5,635 of record OZ024806.1, read on the forward strand.
CCCTAACCCTAACCCTAACCCTAACCCTAACCCTAACCCTAACCCTAACCCTAACCCTAACCCTAACCCTAACCCTAACCCTAACCCTAACCCTAACCCTAACCCTAACCCTAACCCTAACCCTAACCCTAACCCTAACCCTAACCCTAACCCTAACCCTAACCCTAACCCTAACCCTAACCCTAACCCTAACCCTAACCCTAACCCTAACCCTAACCCTAACCCTAACCCTAACCCTAACCCTAACCCTAACCCTAACCCTAACCCTAACCCTAACCCTAACCCTAACCCTAACCCTAACCCTAACCCTAACCCTAACCCTAACCCTAACCCTAACCCTAACCCTAACCCTAACCCTAACCCTAACCCTAACCCTAACCCTAACCCTAACCCTAACCCTAACCCTAACCCTAACCCTAACCCTAACCCTAACCCTAACCCTAACCCTAACCCTAACCCTAACCCTAACCCTAACCCTAACCCTAACCCTAACCCTAACCCTAACCCTAACCCTAACCCTAACCCTAACCCTAACCCTAACCCTAACCCTAACCCTAACCCTAACCCTAACCCTAACCCTAACCCTAACCCTAACCCTAACCCTAACCCTAACCCTAACCCTAACCCTAACCCTAACCCTAACCCTAACCCTAACCCTAACCCTAACCCTAACCCTAACCCTAACCCTAACCCTAACCCTAACCCTAACCCTAACCCTAACCCTAACCCTAACCCTAACCCTAACCCTAACCCTAACCCTAACCCTAACCCTAACCCTAACCCTAACCCTAACCCTAACCCTAACCCTAACCCTAACCCTAACCCTAACCCTAACCCTAACCCTAACCCTAACCCTAACCCTAACCCTAACCCTAACCCTAACCCTAACCCTAACCCTAACCCTAACCCTAACCCTAACCCTAACCCTAACCCTAACCCTAACCCTAACCCTAACCCTAACCCTAACCCTAACCCTAACCCTAACCCTAACCCTAACCCTAACCCTAACCCTAACCCTAACCCTAACCCTAACCCTAACCCTAACCCTAACCCTAACCCTAACCCTAACCCTAACCCTAACCCTAACCCTAACCCTAACCCTAACCCTAACCCTAACCCTAACCCTAACCCTAACCCTAACCCTAACCCTAACCCTAACCCTAACCCTAACCCTAACCCTAACCCTAACCCTAACCCTAACCCTAACCCTAACCCTAACCCTAACCCTAACCCTAACCCTAACCCTAACCCTAACCCTAACCCTAACCCTAACCCTAACCCTAACCCTAACCCTAACCCTAACCCTAACCCTAACCCTAACCCTAACCCTAACCCTAACCCTAACCCTAACCCTAACCCTAACCCTAACCCTAACCCTAACCCTAACCCTAACCCTAACCCTAACCCTAACCCTAACCCTAACCCTAACCCTAACCCTAACCCTAACCCTAACCCTAACCCTAACCCTAACCCTAACCCTAACCCTAACCCTAACCCTAACCCTAACCCTAACCCTAACCCTAACCCTAACCCTAACCCTAACCCTAACCCTAACCCTAACCCTAACCCTAACCCTAACCCTAACCCTAACCCTAACCCTAACCCTAACCCTAACCCTAACCCTAACCCTAACCCTAACCCTAACCCTAACCCTAACCCTAACCCTAACCCTAACCCTAACCCTAACCCTAACCCTAACCCTAACCCTAACCCTAACCCTAACCCTAACCCTAACCCTAACCCTAACCCTAACCCTAACCCTAACCCTAACCCTAACCCTAACCCTAACCCTAACCCTAACCCTAACCCTAACCCTAACCCTAACCCTAACCCTAACCCTAACCCTAACCCTAACCCTAACCCTAACCCTAACCCTAACCCTAACCCTAACCCTAACCCTAACCCTAACCCTAACCCTAACCCTAACCCTAACCCTAACCCTAACCCTAACCCTAACCCTAACCCTAACCCTAACCCTAACCCTAACCCTAACCCTAACCCTAACCCTAACCCTAACCCTAACCCTAACCCTAACCCTAACCCTAACCCTAACCCTAACCCTAACCCTAACCCTAACCCTAACCCTAACCCTAACCCTAACCCTAACCCTAACCCTAACCCTAACCCTAACCCTAACCCTAACCCTAACCCTAACCCTAACCCTAACCCTAACCCTAACCCTAACCCTAACCCTAACCCTAACCCTAACCCTAACCCTAACCCTAACCCTAACCCTAACCCTAACCCTAACCCTAACCCTAACCCTAACCCTAACCCTAACCCTAACCCTAACCCTAACCCTAACCCTAACCCTAACCCTAACCCTAACCCTAACCCTAACCCTAACCCTAACCCTAACCCTAACCCTAACCCTAACCCTAACCCTAACCCTAACCCTAACCCTAACCCTAACCCTAACCCTAACCCTAACCCTAACCCTAACCCTAACCCTAACCCTAACCCTAACCCTAACCCTAACCCTAACCCTAACCCTAACCCTAACCCTAACCCTAACCCTAACCCTAACCCTAACCCTAACCCTAACCCTAACCCTAACCCTAACCCTAACCCTAACCCTAACCCTAACCCTAACCCTAACCCTAACCCTAACCCTAACCCTAACCCTAACCCTAACCCTAACCCTAACCCTAACCCTAACCCTAACCCTAACCCTAACCCTAACCCTAACCCTAACCCTAACCCTAACCCTAACCCTAACCCTAACCCTAACCCTAACCCTAACCCTAACCCTAACCCTAACCCTAACCCTAACCCTAACCCTAACCCTAACCCTAACCCTAACCCTAACCCTAACCCTAACCCTAACCCTAACCCTAACCCTAACCCCTAACCCTAACCCTAACCCTAACCCTAACCCTAACCCCTAACCCTAACCCTAACCCTAACCCTAACCCCTAACCCTAACCCTAACCCTAACCCTAACCCTTAGCTCACATATCCTACCTCAATACGCTGACGTTAGCACATTTGAAGCTCATTGACGTTAGCATATGTGAAGCTCATTGGAAAGACACATTTTCTTTGATAGAAATTAATATTGCGTCTATTTGGGAATCGTTATTTTACGATAGGGGTTGGTGCATATGGGTGGGGACACTTATTTTTCGGGCGAGGTTTTTTTCTTGTTAAATGAAGGGGTTGTAGGGGGTTTCCACCCGGTTGTAGGGGGTGTCCACCCAGATTTCGAGTATTTCTTTATATGGAGGGGGTCATTTTCGGTCAGCTGCCGAGTTTTTATCGTGGGAGGGAACGATTATACTCTGCAAGGCTCGAGTTAAACGTACAGCAATGTGTTGAGTCTTACAGAGACCTGGTATTTCAGCTTGTAGAGTCCTAACAATCATATTATTATAGTACAAATACTGCCATGTAGTTACGTTTGACATAGAACTACGTGTTATGTTTTATAACTGTAATGGCCAAGTATCAACAATAATTAATTGTAGGTTTACAATCGAGTAACTCTGTGTCTCCGTGCTGAAAATATGGGACTCTTTAACTTTAGATGACAACTCATTTAAAATATGGGACTCTTTAACTTTAGATGACAACTCATTTAAAATATGGGACTCTTTAACTTTAGATGACACCTCATCTAAAATATGGGACTCTTTAACTTTAGATGACACCTCATCTAAAATATGTGGCTCTTTAACTTTAGATGACAACTTATTTAAAATATGTGGCTCTTTAACTTTAGATGAATATGGGACTCTTTAACTTTAGATGACACCTCATTTTAAATATGGGACTCTTTAACTTTAGATGACAACTCATCTAAGATATGGGACTCTTTAACTTTAGATGACACCTCATTTAAAATATGGGACTCTTTAACTTTAGATGACACCTCATTTAAAATATGGGACTCTTTAACTTTAGATGACACCTCATTTAAAATATGGGACTCTTTAACTTTAGATGACAACTCATCTAAAATATGGGACTCTTTAACTTTAGATGACACCTCATTTAAAAGAAGGACAATTCTAAATTAAAACCCGGAAATGGTATCCCGCTACTTGTGCCCACTGTATCATCCACACATGTTCACTTGGGTTATCCAGATGTGTGGAGAGAGGTGAAAAAATCCCATACCTTACATTTTCTTTCTCCAAAGTATACACCATCATCACATTGTGACGGACGGATGCCACAAATATTTTGTTTCAATATTGAGATTCCGACCATATAATTGTACTTCTCAAATAAGCTTAACGCAACAAGTTTAGTTCTGTAATAATTAAATATTATAAACGGATTAATTTGTTTGGTCTACTATTATAATTTATCATTGTTGCAGTCAACTTTATTATCCAACATGATTATTGATTATTATGAAAAATATGTTTCTGCCAGTTAGGGGTGTTTGTAACAATACAATGTTACATCTAGAGTTATCCCATCTGTTGATTGAATGATTGTAATACTTTGCATAGCCTGTTACATCTCAAGTTAACCCATTTGTTTATTGAATGATTGTCATACTTTGCATAACCTGTTACATCAAGAGTTATCCCATTTGTTGAATTGAATGATTGCCATTTTTTACATAACCTGTTACATCTAGATATATCCTATTTTTTGATTGAGTGATTGTCATAATATGTATAGCCTGTAACATCCAGAGTTATCCCAATTTTTGATTGAATGATTGTCATACTTTGTATAACCTTTTACATCTAAGGTATCCCATTTGTTGATTGAGTGATTCATATTTGTTGATTGAATGATTGTCAAACGTTGTATAGCCTGTTACATCTAGAGTTATCACATTTGTTGATTGAATGATTGTCAAACGTTGTATAACCTGTTACATCTAGAGTTATCCCATTTGTTGACTGAATGATTGTCATATTTTGCATAACCTCTCAAACAATTTCTTTAACAGATTTTTAATTTTGGTTCTTTTCATTGTTATTTACACAAAGATTTTTGTCATACTGTAAATATAAAACACGAGCACAATAACTTTGTTTCGGATCAGATATTATTCTAAACCTAATCGAAACCCTAAGTACTAACCCTAAAATCTTGATTTTACATCAATCTACAATTAAACCTAAATCTTATACTTAATCTTAACCCTAACCTAAATCTTATACTTAATCTTAACCCTAAACTTAAACGTTAAATCTAACCCGTATATATATATATATATATTTATTTATATATATATATATATATATATAAACGTGTATTCATCCACACCATTCTTTTACATATCCACAGAAATCCTGTATCCATCAACCAAAAGCATATACCCATCCGCAACATTCATTTACCTATCCAAACCTTTACTATACACACCATTCCTGTACCCATCCACACCATTCATGTACCTATCAATATTACTTCTTAACCAAAATACACTATTCCTAAACCCATCCACACCATTCACATACCCACACACACACCAGTTCTGTACCGATTCACACCATTCATGTACCCACACACACCATTCCCGTACCCATCCACACAATTCATGTACCCACACACACCATTCCCGTACCCATCCACACCATTCATGTACCCACACACACCATTCATGTACCCATGCACAACATTCCTAGTCCCATTTACATCAATCCTCTACCACTCCACATCATTCTTGTACCCTTTCCATAACCATTCCTGTATCTATTTACATCATTCATGTACGAATCCACACCATTCCTGTACTCATCCACACCAATCCTGTACCCATTCACTTGATTCCTGTACCCATCCACACAGTTCCTATACCTATCCTCATTTGTGTACCCATCCACACATTACTTTACCCATCCACACCATTCCCTAACCCATTCACATGTGTTACACTACATATTTAAAAAGCTAAAATTCACTTAAATCGGATGTGCTGAGTCTTCATGTAAAATCTTGTTGTAAAATCTTGGTGCTATATATGATACAATAAAAAGAATACGTCAATACTATTGACAAATATCTCGATTCATTTAAAATCTGAAAAGGAACTTTATAAATGTCCCTTCACGCATTCCCAAAACTCAAATAAATTTTCACATTACAAAATTAAAGTTATGAAGCATGAACATTTTATCAACTGAAGCGTCGCGAGATTTTCTTTCCGCATGAAGTCCTTCTGGAGTTTTGTTACACAACTCATGAATAGGATGTTTTACGGTCGAATACTTTCTAACGGTCTCTGACAGGTCGGTCTTCTTTACATGGTTGAACGGCCCTAAAATATGGAATCTGTCAAGCGTAAATTTTAAACGTTAAATTACTTTTTCTTGTTTATGATTTGATGTTGAAGATTTTTTTCTGAAAGTGTCTAAATTGAAAGTGTCTAAATTGAAAGTGTCTAAACTTAAATCTTCTAAACTTAAATTGTCTAAACTCAAAGTTTTTAAACTCAAAGTTACTAAACTCAAAAGTGTCTATACTTTAAAGTGTCTAACTTAAATGTGTTTAGACTCAAAGTGTCTAAACTTAAATGTGTCTAGACTCAAAGTGTCTAAACTTAAATTGTCTACACATAAAGTATCTAACCTCAGGAGAAATGTGCCTTTTTTTCTGTGTTATATTCCATGTATAAGATATGCGTCTACTTTTTGTGTGTATTTCATCACAGCCTGAAATATAGTCCCCCCCCCCCCCCCCACTTGAGTATGTGTTAAATATCTACTAAAATTTTAAAATAATTTCCTTTCTGGTCAAATCAGAGATGTCGGCTTCTTATTTTCTGAATAATCTTATTTAACATTTATTTATGACCACCATATAAACATCTAGAGTACGTGATTAAAGGATGGCTTCAGTCTAGATGCTACTAACTAACACATATATTCTGGTGAGGGTACTGAGATTACTCTCTAATGACCACGGCTAGTGCATTGGCTACCTGCTCCATCTGTTTAGTTACGACTAACTAACACACATATACAATGAAAGACAGACACGGTGGGACAATGAGAAAGATAGTATTACAATGAAAGACAGACACGGTGGGACAATGAGAAAGATAGTATTACAATGAAAGACAGACACAGTGGGGCAATGAGAAAGATAGTATTACTATGAAAGACAGACAGGGTTTCTGTCAGGTGGATCTCTGATTTCTGACAGGTGGCTCTCTAGTTTATTATAGGTGGCTCAATAGTAACTGTCAGGTGGCTCTCTGGTTTCTGACAGGTGGCTCTCTAGTAACTGTCAGGTGGCTCTCTAGTAACTGTCAGGTGGCTATCTAGTTTCTGACAGTTGGATCTCTTTTTTCTGTCAGGTGGCTCTCTAGTTTCTGTCAGGTGGCTCTCTAGCTTTTAACAGGTGGATCTCTGGATTCTGACAGGTTGCTGTCTAGTTTCTGTCAGGTGGCTCTCTAGTTTGAAACAAGTTAGTTAACATTCTCTGTTTTGTTTCCTTGATTTTTGCTGAACTTTTTGATATTCATTTTAAATAGTGTTAAAATTCGCAAGCCAAACTTAAACTAACGATACCAAAATCCCTAACCCCAACCATAACCCCTAACCCTAATCCCATGTTACCATCTAATTTGTGTCAACAGCATTATACGTCGTGGCATTTCTCGACTAAAAAATTATTTGAACACTTCAAATTTTAAAAAAAAAACTTATTTAAAGGAAAACTACTGTAAAGATAAACTAACTGAATGAAGCACCCTAACCCCAACCCTAACCCTAACTGAATGAAGCACCTGAACTCTAACCCCAACCCTAACCCTAACTGAATGAAGCACCCGAACTCTAACACCAACCCTAACCCTAAGCCTAACCCAACCCCAACCCTAACCCTAACACTTTATATGCAACCACATTATTCATTGCAATTGATTGTGGACTATAAATTGTACCAATATATAGAAAAAACATTTTTTGTTACAATGGCAAAACGACCCATCGGGTGATAGGGCTTGGAACTTTTGTAAGTTTTGAAATATCCGGTGTTACTTTGTTCAAGACACGTGTCAACATTGATCGTCAGAGCATAATCTGCTGTATGGCCTGTTTGCTTATCATAATTACCTTTGGGGAAAACCAGAAAATTCCTTTTCTATTTCGGTCCCCCGGAAAGTCAAATGATATTACGTCAAGCAATCCAAGACCCTATTATTTCTAGCTGGAGATGTAATTTTTATCACGATGATTTATAAAAGTTAGTTCATTTTTTTTAAAGAAAGGAACCCAACCAACAAACAAAAATTAATGAAATGAAACCATCCAACCAACAAACATTAAAGAAATGAAACCAACCAACCAACAAACATTAAAGAAATGAAACCAACCAACCAACAAACATTAATGAAATGAAACCAACCAACCAACAAACATTGAAGAAATGAAACCAACCAACCAACAAACATTAATGAAATGAAACCAACCAACCAACAAACATTAAAGAAATGAAACCAACCAACCAACAAACATTAAAGAAATTAAACCAACCAACCAACAAACATTGAAGAAATGAAACCAACCAACCAACAAACATTAATGAAATGAAACCAACCAACAAACATTAAAGAAATTAAACCAACCAACCAACAAACATTGAAGAAATGAAACCAACCAACCAACAAACATTGAAGAAATGAAACCAACCAACCAACAAACATTATTTTGTTGTAGTAAAGATTTTATTATTTATGACGTCAAATTCATTGGAAATTGGGGGATGCTATTTAAAGCAATAACGTAATTCGAAACCTGTGCGATAGAAGATATTGCAATGAACATTGTAAAGAATTAAATCCAATGGAGAAATCTGGGAGTTAACCAACAATATATTTTGTAACCGATTGATTGGGGGAGGGGGGGAGGAGGGGGTTGGGCTGTGCTCCAAGATCATGCATAGGGTTTAAATGAAATATAGCTATGAGTGGTACAACTAGACACTGGATTTTATTATAGATGATGTAAGGAGATGACTTTATATACACTAGAGTTCATTATAGATGATGTAAGGAGATGTCTTAATAAACACTGGAGTTTATTATAGATGATGTAAGGAGATGTTTTCATAAACACTGGAGTTTATTATATTTGATGTAAGGAGATGATTGCAGTAAAAGTAGGACTTTTTGTATAGATAATGAAAGAAGAGGATTTCATAAATAATCGTGTTTAATATAGATAATGTACAAGTTCAGTGTATAAAGCTGCTTGTAGAATGGAGAAGTTTTATTAGAGGGAAAAATTACTTATACAAATTATAAACACAAAGTAAAGACTGAAAGTTTTTATTACGACTATCCTCAACCCTAACCCTAACCCTTACCCTAACTCTAACTATCCTCAGTTTTCGGATATTGTTTAGATTTTAAGAGCTCCATATATTTCTAAGTTTGATGTAAGCTGCACTTTTAAATGCTCAATTGTAATCATACATCCATAACACTTTCTTGGTATGTAATTTAATTGAAGGTGGGAATCTCCCTCATTCCTTACTTTGACTGTGTTTTAAATAGGGTTAGTTTTTAGGGTTAGTTGTTAGAGTTAGGTTTAAGGTATCTAAACCTAATCTCCCTCAATCATTCCTTTGACTGTGTTTTAAATCAAGAAGGCACTGCACGATTGTTGAGCTTCAGGCCAATAAAAAGAGAATGTAAACAACAATGGTGGCCTCCTCCTGGAAGTCAAGTTGTGTGAGAAGGAGAGGAATGTCAGATTGTAAACAACAATGGTGGCCTCCTCCTGGAAGTCAAGTTGTGTGAGAAGGAGAGGAATGTCAGATTGTAAACAACAATGGTGGCCTCCTACTGGATGTCAAGTTGTGTGAGAAGGAGAGGAATGTCAGATTGTAAACAACAATGGTGGCCTCCTCCTGGAAGTCAAGTTGTGTGAGAAGGAGAGGAATGTCAGATTGTAAACAACAATGGTGGCCTCCTCCTGGAAGTCAAGTTGTGTGAGAAGGAGAGGAATGTCAGATTGTAAACAACAATGGTGGCCTCCTCCTGGATGTCAAGTTGTGTGAGAAGGAGAGGAATGTCAGATTGTAAACAACAATGGTGGCCTCCTCCTGGAAGTCAAGTTGTGTGAGAAGGAGAGGAATGTCAGATTGTAAACAACAATGGTGGCCTCCTACTGGATGTCAAGTTGTGTGAGAAGGAGAGGAATGTCAGATTGTAAACAACAATGGTGGCCTCCTACTGGATGTCAAGTTGTGTGAGAAGGAGAGGAATGTCAGATTGTAAACAACAATGGTGGCCTCCTCCTGGAAGTCAAGTTGTGTGAGAAGGAGAGGAATGTCAGATTGTAAACAACAATGGTGGCCTCCTACTGGATGTCAAGTTGTGTGAGAAGGAGAGGAATGTCAGATTGTAAACAACAATGGTGGCCTCCTCCTGGAAGTCAAGTTGTGTGAGAAGGAGAGGAATGTCAGATTGTAAACAACAATGGTGGCCTCCTCCTGGAAGTCAAGTTGTGTGAGAAGGAGAGGAATGTCAGATTGTAAACAACAATGGTGGCCTCCTCCTGGATGTCAAGTTGTGTGAGAAGGAGAGGAATGTCAGATTGTAAACAACAATGGTGGCCTCCTACTGGATGTCAAGTTGTGTGAGAAGGAGAGGAATGTCAGATTGTAAACAACAATGGTGGCCTCCTCCTGGATGTCAAGTTGTGTGAGAAGGAGAGGAATGTCAGATTGTAAACAACAATGGTGGCCTCCTACTGGATGTCAAGTTGTGTGAGAAGGAGAGGAATGTCAGATTGTAAACAACAATGGTGGCCTCCTACTGGATGTCAAGTTGTGTGAGAAGGAGAGGAATGTCAGATTGTAAACAACAATGGTGGCCTTCTCCTGGAAGTCAAGTTGTGTGAGAAGGAGAGGAATGTCAGATTGTAAACAACAATGGTGGCCTTCTCCTGGATGTCAAGCTGTGTGAGAAGGGAGAGGACTGTCGGATTATCAGTCGTATGTTTCCAGACTGTAGCTCGTATGTTTCCAGACTGTAGCTCGTATGTTTCCAGACTGTATCTCATTTGGTAGAAGCAATCAAATCACCATTTTATTATATTTGTAAAGCTATCAAATCAATTTAGTTCATTGATTTAAGACAGTTTTTAATGCCGTCTATGACTATTGGGTAAAGTAATCAGCAACTGAAAAATATAGAAAGACTGCAAATTAAGAATGAGGAATCGGAGAAACGGATGGCGACAGAAAGAGACACACACAGAGAGAAACGGAGGACGACAGATAGAGAAACACACACAGAGAAACTGATGACAACAGATAGAGACACACACAGAGAGACACTGACGGTGACAGACTGAGACACACACAGAGATAAAAACGATTTTGGAGAGAAGGAAAATGAAAAGAGATTGAGAGACCACAGAGTGAAAAGTAGAGTCGAGTATAGAAAACATACGCTTGATAATCTAGAAGTTAGAGAGTGAGAAAGAGTTTTCGAGACAGTAAAAAAGACAGTCAGGGAGTGAAAGAAAGAAAAAGGCTCGATGTGGAACAAAAATGTAATTGAAAACTTTGGTTATTCAAAAAGGTGTAAAGATATCCGCTGCCTGAACTAGGCCAAGTACTGACATGAATTGAGTCCCAAATGTTGGCACTGTAATATTAATCCGCGTATCTGTATGTATTGCATAATTTGGTTGTGCACCAATGTGCAACACGGATCTAATATTCCGTTGTAACGCTGGTACAATGATTGCTGGAGTGCATCCGTATGGGACACTCTGATGTCTAGTAATGTGTGTTCCAATATTTTATACTTTTATAACATGGACAGAGAAGATATAACAGTGGGTTTAATCTCTTTGTGATATGTAGACTGGAGATTAGACAGTAAACAGAACGTGACTACAATGCGTTTGGATTCAATATTTTCATCTAGAGGAATGTTCGCTTTCTCTATATAAATAATCATGTGGGAATTTTAAGTTTCACAACATAATTTTCAAACATAAAATTTAGTAGTAACACATCGAAGATAACTACAATCAGTTGGAGCTTTATCTTTCAAAGTATAAACAAGTTTGTGTATGGAAAACTAGGGCAGGCATAAATGTAATTCTACAGTAAACGGTTTATTATTTTATAAATAATGGGTTTTTGACTCGTGGATAAAGATTTAGTTGACGATGTCTTACGACCAAATACATCGAGTGAGTGTACACATTCCACCGTGTGACAGCCCCGTGTGTCAAAAGTCATTATTGAAGTTTGTGGATTTGTTGCAAAATGATTACTGCACTTGTTTCCATGAATACAAACTCAGTAAGTAAAAGTTCTTATCTTCTTATTTTCACATAAGTCATTCACGGATGCTAAGCCTTTCTTGTATGCGTTCTCCTTATTGTTAGTTTGGGCCTAACCATAACACTAACCCTAATCATTCTCCTTATTGTTAGATTGGGCCTCACCCTAACTCTAACCCTAACCGTTATTCTCAAAGTTAGTTTAGGCCTCCCCGCGACCCCTCCCCAGTTGACCCAGAAGATAAAGAAAGGGAGGTGGTTTGGGGAGCCGCTATCTAGACATTTTTTGATTATTTCAAATATGAGTTGGGTAAAGGATTTTTCAAGCGTCTGATGTAGAAGGGGCGGAATCTATCAGCATTCAATTCAGAAATTATGGAACTGGGTGGCAATTGTTTTGCACAAGCTTAAATACAAACCAGTACTTTTACATTGATCGGTGGGAGAAAAGGGGGAAGCAGACTTTGCGCGTGCCGAAGACTCCCGTTTATTTTGACAAATTCAAAATATAAGAATGAATTTTAGCACGTACCTGAATTTAGTTTTTCCTTATTGTACACTTAACCAGAGAGCAAAAGGACAAATGATAATTCAAAATGAATGTGTTATTTTACCTAAGAGCCCTGCAAACCCTTGGATATGTTTGGGGCTCAGAGTTGTGATTCGAATGCTTTTTTAATTAACATCTTTACTGCAAAGGGGGTGGGGGAATAAAACCGAAAAGTGGCAGGAGCCTCGAAAAATCAAGAGACGATTGCTTTACACAAATCGTAAACCTAACATTTTGTATTAACTATTTACTAGCAATGATGTTTCTAAATTTGAATTGAAACTATTTTTTGTGATAAGTTAATTAAAAATAAAGATTTTTCCCCATAAACTTCCTTAACACAAAAAACACTGCCGACATCACGTGACACGTTGAAAGCATATAAAAACAAAAACTTACGTATTCTAATTACCTTCCTAAATATTTGCAAGTTTTACCACAGTAAAAAAAACAACAAATAATGTGTTTTGTAGAAAGGTGAATACATTTTATTGAGTTTTAAAAACTGGTCACTTTTGAAAATCGAATGAGAGTGGCCTAATTATGTTAAGAAGACATGATATATTTAAAAAATGATAATAAATTATTAATGTGTGATTTTATGAGGGAAACCTTATAATACTTAGCATAAATTTCCAAAATTTTGAGTTCATTGTAATTTTTATTTGGATTTCAAGCTAACTTTCTTAAGCTATATTTTAAATTACCTCTTGGATCTACTTAAACACATTTTTAAATTTAAATCCATTGACAATTTTGAAAAAATAAATAAATGTCACTAAATATAGAACCCCAAAAGGCGAATTAGTATGATAATGTGCTTGAAAAGACGTTTATTACTGTTGGAAACTCCATTTCTGGCAACAACAAAAAATACAAAATAAAAAGCATTAATGTCAAAAGCTATATGTTCCTGGATATCAAAAATATATGTTCCTGGATATCAAAAATATATGTTCCTGGATATCAAAAATATATGTTCATTGACTGAAATAATATTAACAGGTTTCCATCCATTAAATTTGGACTCAAAAATAGTCGTCATATATTCATTTAAAACCTCAATGATAAATTAACATACATTATTGACATAATACATGATCATCGATATCCTGAGGTAAAGATCCAATCTTATTTTTCAGACGGGCGATACTGTAAATGGTTTGAAGAGATATTCTTGGACTCTACTGTTACCATCATACACAAATGTTTGCAGTTTTGGAAAAAGGCAAGTCTTTTCATGTCCCTTTCTTATCATTCTATATCCCTCTCTTGTCTTTCTATGTCACTCTCTTGCCTTTCTATGTCACTCTCTTGCCTTTCTATGTCACGTGCTTTTCTTTCCATTTAACTCTCTTGTTTTTTATATTTAACTCACTTGTCTTTGTATTTTAACTTCCTTGTCTTTATATATAACTCTCTTGCCTTTCAATGTAATTATCTTTTCTTTCAATGTAACTCTCTTTCCTTTCAATGTAATTATCTTTTCTTTAATTGTAACTCTCTTGTCTTTCAATGAAAGTATCTTGCCATTCAGTATATTTCTCTTGCTGTTCAATGTAACTTTCTTGTCTTTTAATGTAACTTTTTTGTCTTTTAATGTAACTTTCTTGTCTTTCATTGTAACCCTCTTGCTTTTCATTGTAACTCTCTTGGTTTTCAATGTAATTCTCTTCTCTTTCAATGGAATTGTCTTGTATTTCAATGTAACTTTCCTGTCTTTCATTCTAGTGCTCAACATCTCCAGTCCTGTTTTGTGGTTACACTTGACATGTTAACAAAACTTGAATTTAAAGATAATATCTGGTGACAATGTCTAATAATAAATAAACGTTTCGCTTGCGGACTGGCAACGTATCGCTCCTGGACTGGTCTGAGAGCCACCACTTCGGGAAACACAGTTATAGAGAAGTGTTGTGCTGTCCAACTGGTCCTTTCATTTCCCTGCGCTAACTTTTACTATCTTGAGTCTACATTCTAGATCTCAACTTTTTTTAGAATTTAAATAAAATAAATGTCTAAATATTAACAGGTCATAATTTCCCGTTTTTTGCCTTGATCAGTAAATTCATTGAAAATCCTTTGAAAAGATTTCTTTTCATTTTCTAACTTTTGCCTTATAACACAATTGACATTTTCAAAAATAGCAATGAGCGGCGTTGGAAACATTAAACATTACCGGTGATGTCCCACTTCTGTAAGCTCCTAACCCTAACACGGTGATGTCCCACTTCTGTAAGCTATTACTACCAAATGTATTAACAAATTTATACGGTTTTACACAGATTTTATAAATTATTTACACGTTTTTAACATATTTAGACACATTTACACAGGTTTACACAGATTTAGACAGATTTACACGGGTCTCTACAGATTAAATAATTTATTTACACTTGTTTACACAGATTTACGCAGGTTTCAATAATTCGCTTCTGCAGATAAAACTTTGAAAGAAAATGTCTAAGACTTGTTTAACTTTAAGATTTGTTTAACTTTAAGATTTGTTTAAATTTAACATTTGTTAAACTGTAAGATTGGTTTAATTCTAAAATTTGTTTAGCTTTAATATTTGTTTGATCTTTAAGATTCGTTCAATTCTAAGATTGTTTAACTTTAAGATTTGTTTCACTTTAAGGTTTGTTTGACTCTAAGATTTGTTTAACTGTAAGATTTGTTTAACTCAAAGATTTGTTCAACTTTAAGGTTTATTTAACTTTAAGATTTGTTTAACTTTAATATTTGTTTAACTTTAAGATTTGTTTAACTTTAAGATTTGTTTAACCTTAAGATTTGTTTCACTTTAAGATTTGTTTAACTTTAAGATTTGTTTCACTTTAAGATTTGTTTAACTTTAAGATTTGTTTAACTTTAAGATTTTTTTCACTTTAAGATTTGTTTCACTTTAAGATTTGTTTCACTTTAAGATTTTTTTCACTTTAAGATTTTTTTTCACATTGAGATTTGTTTAACTTTAAGATTTGTTTTACTTAAAGATTTGTTTAACTATACGTTTTTATTAACTCTAAGATTTGTTTAGCTTTAATTTTTGTTTAACTTCAAGATTTGTGTGATTTTAAGATTTCTTTAACTCTAAGAGGTGTTAACTCTAAGCTTTAAGTTTTGTTTAACTTTAAGTTTTGTTTAACTTTAAGATTTGTGTAATTTTAAGATTTGTTTAACTTTAAGATTTGTTTAACTTTAAGATTTGTTTAACCTTAATTTTTGTTGAACTGTAAGGTTTGTGTAATTTTAAGATTTTTTAAACTTTAAGATTTGTTTAACTCTAAGATTTGTTTAATTTAAGATTTGTTTAACTTATAAATTGTTTAACTTAAAGTTTTGTTTAACATCATGATCTGTTTAACTCTAAGATTTGTTTAACTTTTCAGATAGAACCATGTTTGGGTATATTTGAAGGTCGGAATAATGAAGGAAAAGTCATATGCGTTGATCTCGGTAATGACACGCCTGGGACCATTGAATCATCAATGCAGACATTTTTTCTTAAGTATACGACGCCCGTCGTTAAATGCGACGAAGACTTTGCGAATTTCATTTCAAAGGTTAAATCATGTCTTGACGAGAAACTCCCAAAAACTGAGCTCCCATCACCGATAACTCGTGTACACTCGCGTCAAGATTCTGCCACGCCCACTTGGTTAGAACAGAAAGAGCAAAGCTACTACAACTTCGCCTCAAAGGACGACACTGACGTCATCAGGATATTTGAAGATTGCCCTTGTAAAAACGAATCTGTGTATTCAGATGGAGACATCGATCAACCCTTAAGGTGCTTCCCAGACATGTTTGGGGAGTTGAACACCTCAGATCTGCTGGTCAGCAATAACTGTTTTGGTGTCTCTACCGGACACACGTGCTTCAAATGTTGAGTATACACATTCATTATATAGTCCCTATCCCTAACTCATTCATTATATAGTCCCTATCCCTAACTCATTTATTATTTAGTCCTTAACCCCAACTCATTAATTATACTACATATTCCTAAAAAGATGTGTTTACATGTGAACAATTAATTTGAGCTTTCTATAAGAAAATTTATTAAATCTTTGATATCATTTATTTTAATGTTCTACGTAAATTCTTGGATAGCCGATAATTGATAGCTCTATCAATAGAATTATAGTGTGCAGATACTTTGATATAAGTCAAGGTTTGTGTGTCGGTTTTTCTTGGTACGAAACGTTAGTGACTAGTGTTTGACACCTTTAAATAATAGATTACAAAGAAAAATTAAAACTTGATATTTCTGTCAATTTAGGGTTAAGGTTAGTCATTTATGCTATACAGACACATGTTAATGTGAATGTTTCTTATGACTTGTCCATCAGTTAGTAACGATGTCAGTACTGCTATACAGATACAGAGATACATCAACAGCTTTAAACACAATGAAGAGACATTTGTCCCCAATTGCATTCATTGTTTGCACAAGGTAATGATGAACATTTCTATTTCCGTCTGTTTTCAAGACATCAAAAATAAAATCATTACATCACTGATCCACAACGCTCTTAAATAAGTGTGACTGTTTAAAAATAGCATTTAGCTGAAAAGTATTATCCGAGGGGGCAGCAAAAGAATTGTGGCAGAAATTAGTAGGTGAGAGATTAAATACAGGCACACGAAAAAGAAAAAGGGAAAGAAAAGAGGAGAAGTTAGTCCACTGCGATTGGTCGTGACGTGGAGGGACGCGAGAAGGCTTAACATGTGAATGAAGATATGACATTCATGCCATTTCGTGTCAAGGTTCCATAGGCCTGGTTAAGCTTGTTTACCAAATTCACACGGCTGAGTGTGTTTGTGCTGGTCACGATGGCACAAATTGTGAAATCCACCGTGCTCTTGTGATCGTTTCTTTTGAAGTTTTTTTAGAGACGGGACACTGTTTATTTTGCGAAATGTTAAGGAGGTGTCCTAAGTGATTCTCATTTGTATTTTAATGATATGTAAGCCTAAAGTGGTTTCATTTTCTGATCCTAGGTTCTACCAGCTCTCTATGCCCACCACAGTTACTTGGGGTTACTTATAGTTGCTGTTTGTGACCTGTCAGTGCTACAAGACAGAGCTCTCTCACTTCTAGAAGTACTAATGTTGATGTGCCCAATAAAACAGTCCAGTCTAATGGTAATGAATAAATGAGTATTAAAATCTAGGTTACACTCTGTTGTTTCTTAAAACTTAAGACAATATTAAACTTCTGCTTTAATTTATCAATTACTGTATTTCTTAGAACTAACTGTCCATAGTAGAACCATGCAAAGGGTAAGCAGCACAAATGTTTGTGGTAAAGCGTATGGATTATAAATCAATCATTGCTTACAAGTGGAATCCATTTTCCAAAACTGCTCCCTATCATCCCTGATGTAGGTTTACAAATTTAAAAACCTGGCTACAAACTTGGTGTAAGTCAATGCCTGATTGTGGGCACTACTGTGTTGAACTTTTAAATGTAACTATGTTATCTCTTAAAGTATATGTACATAATATATTATTGTAGATCATATATTGTATCAACATAAATTCAAACGTATTTTAGTTTGGTTTTGGAGTGCAATTACATACATAACTTTGTGTATATTTCTAGTAATTATCCTTTAAGATCAATTAAAATTAATTTCATCATATCTGAGTGTTAATTTAATTTAAAGATTTCTCCAATAGTCTACGCATGACAGTGATAAATATAAACATTGTTAAACATTTGTTAACTACAAATCTAACAATAGAAACATTGTTAAACGTTTGTTAACTACAAATCTAACAATAGAAACATTGTTGAACGTTTGTTAACTACAAATCTAACAATAGAAACATTGTTAAACGTTTGTTAACTACAAATCTAACAATAGAAACATTGTTGAACGTGTGTTAACTACAAATCTAACAATAGAAACATTGTTAAACGTTTGTTAACTACAAATCTAACAATAGAAACATTGTTGAACGTTTGTTAACTACAAATCTAACAATAGAAACATTGTTGAACGTTTGTTAACTACAAATCTAACAATAGAAACATTGTTGAACGTGTGTTAACTACAAATCTAACAATAGAAACATTGTTGAACGTTTGTTAACTACAAATCTAACAATAGAAACATTGTTAAACGTTTGTTAACTACAAATCTAACAATAGAAACATTGTTGAACGTTTGCAACTTTTCTAAAAGATCATTGATTTTTACATGAAGACTTACATTTAGTTAACACAGACCACTGATAATCAAATTACATTTAGTTAACACAGACCACTGATAATCAAATTACATTTAGTTAACACAGACCACTGATAATCAAATTACATTTAGTTAACACAGACCACTGATAATCAAATTACATTTAGTTAAATCAGACCACTGATAATCAAATTACATTTAGTTAACACAGACCACTGATAATCAAATTACATTTAGTTAACACAGACCACTGATAATCAAATTACATTTAGTTAACACAGACCACTGATAATCAAATTACATTTAGTTAACACAGACCACTGATAATCAAATTACATTTAGTTAACACAGACCACTGATAATCAAATTACATTTAGTTAACACAGACCACTGATAATCAAATTACATTTAGTTAACACAGACCACTGATAATCAAATTACATTTAGTTAACACAGACCACTGATAATCAAATTACATTTAGTTAACACACACCACTGATAATCAAATTACATTTAGTTAACACAGACCACTGATAATCAACTTACATTTAGTTTACTCAGACCACTGATAATCGACTTATATGTAGATAACACAGATTACTGATAATCATACTGTTCTTATTGTTTGGTTATGTAACAATATTGTCAAGTCACCTTTGTCAGTCATATAGAAACTACTGTATATAAAATAGATGTCATTATTGACAAACGTTAAATTTAAAATATAGAGTTTGTTTTTTGTTTTGTTTTTTATGCCAATTTTTTGGGTTGATGTTAAGGAATGTACTTTGTGATAAAAAAGCTGAAGACATATATTTAATCTTTAATGGTTATAAGAGGAGAGACTGCAATCAGGTTAGCAAAATAGGACATGAGTAAAAGAAAGTATGGTCAAACCTGAAAAAAAATTAACGCAACAAAACAACGAACGTGTCGACAGGAAGTCTTCGTCACACAATTCTTTTGCTGCCTTCTCGGATACTACTTCTCAGCTTAGTACTATTTTTAATTTTATTTTTATTATGTTTTTTCTGTTGTTTGTTCGCTGACGAAGGCTTCCTGTCACCACGTTCTTGTATATGTGACATGTTTACATGTTAACTGCTACTGCCATGTTATAAGTAAAATGTTACATGATAACTGCTAATGTCATGGTATATATGCAGTGGTTACATGTTAACGGCTACTGATGCAGTGAAGAAATATATACCACACAAGACCACCAAACCTAAGATAAATCAGCAATGGGTCACGGCTGAAATTCGTAGGCTAATCCACAGGAGAGACTGCCAATACAAGCGATTGAAGCAAAATGGCTCCGTTGAACTGAGAGATGAGGTACTGAGACTCCGCCGAACCATCCAACGCTTACTGCGTAGATCGTATTGGAACTACCTGAACGGCATTTTCTCAGAGGAAGACACTCCGACCAATGGTGTCAAGAACAAGTGCTTCTGGAGCTATATGAAGCACCAAAAGTCCTCAAACGTTGGAGTTTCCCCCCTGAGATGGGATGGCCATTTGTCATCTGACCCAAAAACCCAGGCTGATATACTCAATCAGCAGTTCCAGTCGGTCTTTGGTGACGGCAGAGAGTACTCAGAGGCTGAGTTCCACCTAAAAATCAACATGATGAACACAGCCTACCCCGTCATGGAAGATATTCAGATTTCAGGACAGGATAAATTGCCCTCCTCAAACCATTAACCCATACAAAGCATGTGGTCCTGACAGTATAAAACCACGAGTGCTCAAAGAATTGGCCAAAGAAATCGCTCCTGCACTGACAATCCTCTTCCAATCATCGTTGTGCTCTGGCAATGTTCCAGCAGACTGGAGAACAACGCATATAACTCCAATCTACAAGAAAGGGGAGCGTTCTGACCATGCCAATTATCGTCCGATATCTCTCACCAGCATAGTATGCAAACTATTGGAGCACATAATCGTAAGCGCAGTCATGAAGCATCTTGAAAGCAAAAATATACTCAATGACTGTCAGCATGGCTTTAGAGTCAATAGATCATGTGAGACCCAGCTCCTTGAGATATGGGATCCAAGGCACTACTATAAAATGGATCTCTAGCTTCCTCAACAACCGATGGCAAGCAGTAGTGGTGGATGGTGCAAGCTCGTCCTTTGTCAATGTTAAGTCAGGGGTCTAGCAGGGCTCGGTGCTAGGCCCCTGTTTGTTCCTAGCATATATCAATGACCTACCCGAGAAACTGACATCCCACGCAAGACTGTTTGCAGATGACACAGCCGTGTACAGGACGATCACCAACAGATCTGACCAGGACCAGCTACAAGAGTATCTCAATCGGTTAGCTGAGTGGGAGGCGAGCTGGGACATGGAATTTCATCCAGCCAAGTGCCAGACACTGTCAGTCTCTAGAAGTTGTACTCCTCTAAGCTACCACTATGAATTGCATGGTCATTTGCTTGAGTCACTTTCCTCCGTAAGGTACCTGGGTGTTACCATTCAGAGAGAGGTCCGCTGGGACGAGCATATTAACAATGTGTGCAACCAGGCAAACAAGACCCTGGGGTTCTTAAGGCGTAATTTAAAGATCAGCAACTGCGGTGTGAAAAAAGGAGCCTATAAAGCCTTTGTCCGGCCGCTTTTAGATTAAGAATCTTCGGTCTGGGACCCATTCACTCAGAAGAGCATCGACAGGTTGGAGGCAGTACAACGACGGGCAGCACGCTTTGTCCTGAACCGCTACAGGACTACCTCTAGTGTTGGCAGCATGCTGGAAACACTGGGCTGGTCACTATTGGAGGAACGACGACGACAGTCCAGGCTCTCCATGATTTACAAGATTTATAATGGGCTAGTCCACTGCTCTGGCATTAAACAGAAACTCGTCCCTCTCCCCCATAGACAGCGACGAGGCCATGACAGGCAGTTCCGGCTCATACCAGCGAGAAGTCAGTATAGGAACTGCTCATTCCTACCAAAGACAATCAGGGACTGGAACAAGCTTCCAAAAGGAACAGTTGAGGCGACAACACTTGACTCATTTGCATCTATTGCCTCAGGCCTTCCAACCCCTAGTGCATGATACCGTCAAACAGTTACTCTTGTAACCAGTGAAATAACCTCAACACCAGGCACAGAGACATTGCAAATCCCATCTACATTCATAGGAGCCATAATGATCAATAAATTGATCGTGATATATAGAAGAATATGTGAAATGGTTACATGTTAACTGTTACTGTCATGGTATATGTGAAATTGTTACACGTTAACTTCTACTGACATAATATATGTGAAATGGTTACATGTTAACTGATACTGTCATGATATAAGTCAAATTTCTTTTCAATTCCGTAAGTGTTTATTCCAAGTATAAAAATATGTTTTAATGTGAGGTTAAACCAGGCATGACCTTACAGGTAGTGGCAATATGTCAATAAAAATTATTTATCATATATAATGAGAGCCACATTTGGAAAGAAAATAAATGAAATTATGTCATATAAAAGAGAGTCATTATCTCCACAGCACAACATGAAAACAATGCTTAAAGAGACTTTACTAAAAAGGTATAACTTAAATTTATTTCATGGAGATTTTTGTTAGTATTTTAGCTTTGTAGAAAAGGATTATTAATTATTAAAAATCTAAATTCATAAACCAATACTGTTAAACGCCTTCAGAAAAAAAGAAATTTCACCTATTTTATGATAAGAAAATATGGATAAATTAGAAAATATATCAATATATTTTGCTTTATATTAATGATTTAATGCAAATAAATTTTAATTAATACCTTTTAATATATATTAAGTTATTTAAATGCAAAAATTATTCAGCAATTGAAAACAACTATCTGGAATTATATTATCAGTTAATATTGTTTATAAAATTGTATGTCTTTAAGTGCATTGAAATTCACTGTCTACAAAAATTATCTTTTTAATAATTGATTTAATTCATTTAAATAATTGAATTAAGATAATAGAGACTAGATTTTCTACTTTATTTTACTGCTTTAATTTAAAATTATTTTTCATGTATTTATATTAGGAACTCCAGTGTTAAACAGAAACAACAGCAGATGATAACAAGAAGACTGGCCAACATTTATATGATGATCCAGTGTGAGATGATAACATCCTGCCCAGGCCAGCAACCAGTCTCTTGTTGCCATTTGAGAGAAGGGTATGGGCTCGTCAGGAAATTAAATTTCCACACAAAATTAACTTTTTAAAACATTTTTTATTTAAATAATGTTTTTACAATCCTGTTAAAACGTATAAATTACTTATAAGATATTTTTGTTACAAGTCTATCATCATTAAATCTATAACAGGAATTTCTTCTATATCTCAATGTATTTATTTATAGTTTACTATTGTCTTTCCAAATTTAAAATAAAATAAATAGAAACATTATTCTTTTTAAAAATACAAATATCAAAAGTGTTTAATTATATTTCTTGTTTTGAGAAGAAAATTTATAACTTCAAATTGTTAATATTATTAAAAATTATTAATAGATTTAATAAAATGTTATTTATAACCAATGGTGCCCCAAACTTACTAAACTTGCTCAAAGATTTGTTTTAGAAAATAATTTCCAGACCCACAGAACCTGGGCAAATAAACTTTAAGATGATAAGAGAAGTCCTATCTAAGTTGATGGACTAATGAACAGCAGAAATAGATGCGTTCTTTCCATTTCTAGAGTTTTTTTTTTATTGACAATGAATTTTTAAATATGAGTAAACTGAAATAGCAATAATCATTATATTATCATTTTTATCAAATAAGCTTTTAACATTATCGCTATATGACTACTGCATGTCAAGTGTATGCCAACTGTATGTCAACTGTATGCCAACTCCATGGCAATTGTATGTCAACTGTCTATGCCAACTTTCCACAGGCTGTCGTCTGTGGATCTGGGAAATATCTTTTGGTGTAACTTGGACACATTCCAAAAGAGAGGAGAGAGAGAAATGTGTCAGTGTGAGTGTGTCCAGCAGGTTTTGGCTGATGTAATGTCTGCACATGATGCAATACCAAAAGTGAATGATATTATGAAAGAGAAGCTTTCAACTCAACTGGCTGTTGTGTTTGGATGCTTAAGAAAGGTAAGGAAAGGGTTGGGGCTAGGCTACGATTAGGGTTATGGTTAGGTTAGGCGTGTTTTTTGGTTTTGTTATAAACAAGTATTTTGAAATCAATAAAAGTTATTAAAATCAAGATTCATGTTTAAAAGCTTTATTAATGCTTTATCTATCTATTCAGATTTTCTGTACAAATGATAAAGCCACAGTGACATATTTGAAAAAATTTGTAGGTTTGAAGACAGGAAAAAAAGAACTGCATATTATGTGCACCACAATGATCCTTAATGGATTCATCCATTTCCTGTCGCATGGCTTGAGTAAGTTTTTTAAAATCTTGGTATTTTGACCCAAAACAAATTATTTTCTTATTTCATAAAAAGAGACAAAGTAAGAAAATGTTTGGAAATGAATAAATTTCATAGAAAATCAACTCTGAATAAAAATAGTGAATGCTTACCGTGAGACATAAAAGTACTACAATGAGTTGTTTTTTCATCTCTTTATCAAGAAAACTCGATGCATAAAGACATTAGAGATTTGTGTTCTGAAGTCATGTCTGTCATTAAGATTCTATCCAAGAAAGACCTTCAAGAAGGGGTACAAGTATACTCATTTAACCCTAACACTAATAAGTATACTCATTTAATCCTAACCCTCATTTAACATGTCGTAAAGCAGAATAACATAAACTTACTGATGGATTTTTTTATAAAGCAACTTTTAGAAATATCTAAAGCATTCAACACAGCTCAGATTATAATTGAAATAGCTTACAAATTTTACGATATTATAACTTTTCAATTATTTTGTGGATGTAATTTGTGTATCTCTATTAAATCTGTGTCTATAACAATGTTTTTGTTTTCATCTTTATTTAAACATCTACTTTATATACACTTTTTTGCAGCTTCCTTGTGATACTAAACATATAAAGGAGATATGCACTTTTGAGCATCCTCATTGTGATACAAATTGATAAGTTAATCATCCAATTGAGATTTAAATTGATAATACATTATTTTTATACAAATTTTTAACACAATTTGGTATCAGTTTTTAAACTACTTCGGGGGAAAGCTAAAAGAAAAACTTAAAAGATATCAATTTAATTTGAATGATTCAAAGATGATCAAACCAATTCTTCATTATAGTTGTGAGAAATATATTTAATTTTTAATATTTTGCTGTTTAAAATAGGATAGCAGTATGCTACAAATGCTTATGTTTGATCGCACACCAGCCATTAGACAAGGCATCATCAATTGGTTTAAAGAAAAAAATGTGTACAGTGATAATCTGCAGTTATTTCTGTTGAATGAAGTTCAGCGCC
Source organism: Omphiscola glabra (assembly GCA_964017045.1). NCBI lineage: Eukaryota > Metazoa > Mollusca > Gastropoda > Lymnaeidae > Omphiscola > Omphiscola glabra. Next base: position 31,023 of record OZ024806.1, read on the forward strand.
TGTTGATCCCATTATTTTCTTCACATGGCAAGGTATGCTCATTTTAATCAACCAAACATTTGATGTAATTGATAATGTCAACACTTGATTATCACCACAGCTCTAAACCAATCGAATTGTTCACCTCAAACAGATTCAAGCTCCAACCTCTTCCCCCACCCCACCCCCTTTCTTCTTCAGCTGACTATCATTTAGCCAAAACTTTATTTCCTCTTTGTTTTTAAATAAATTGCTATTTTTCTTATAGTGCCGGTCCCTGAGTCTTATGGTGTTGGTCCCTGAGTCTTAAGGTGCGGGTCCCTGAGTCTTATGGTGTTGGTCCCTGAGTCTTGAGGTGCGGGTCCCTGGGTCTTAAGGTGCGGGTCCCTGAGTCTTATGGTGTTGGTCCATGAGTCTTGAGGTGCGGGTCCCTGGGTCTTAAGGTGCGGGTCCCTGAGTCTTAAGGTGCGGGTCCCTGAGTCTTATGGTGTTGGTCCCTGAGTCTTGAGGTGCGGGTCCCTGAGTCTTAAGGTGCGGGTCCCTGAGTCTTAAGGTGCGGGTCCCTGAGTCTTATGGTGTTGGTCCCTGGGTCTTGAGGTGCGGATCCCTGAGTCTTAATGTGCGGGTCCCTGAGTCTTAAGGTGTGGGTCCCTGAGTCTTAAGGTGCGCGTCCCTGAGTCTTATGGTGTTGGTCCATGAGTCTTAAGGTGCGGGTCCCTGAGTCTTAAGGTGCGGGTCCCTGGGTCTTAAGGTGCGGGTCCCTGAGTCTTATGGTGTTGGTCCCTGAGTCTTAAGGTGCGGGTCCCTGAGTCTTAAGGTGCGCGTCCCTGAGTCTTATGGTGTTGGTCCCTGAGTCTTAAGGTGCGGGTCCCTGAGTCTTAAGGTGCGGGTCCCTGAGTCTTAAGGTGCGGGTCCCTGATGTAATGGGAACCGTATCCACTGGTCCCTGATGTAATGGGAACCGTATCCACTGGTCCCTGATGTAATGGGAACCGTATCCACTGGTCCCTGATGTAATGGGAACCGTATCCACTGGTCCCTGATGTAATGGGAACCGTATCCACTGGTCCCTGATGTAATGGGAACCGTATCCACTGGTCCCTGATGTAATGGGAACCGTATCCACCGGTCCCTGATGTAATGGGAACCGTATCCACCGGTCCCTGATGTAATGGGAACCGTATCCACTGGTCCCTGATGTAATGGGAACCGTATCCACTGGTCCCTGATGTAATGGGAACCGTATCCACTGGTCCCTGATGTAATGGGAACCGTATCCACTGGTCCCTGATGTAATGGGAACCGTATCCACTGGTCCCTGATGTAATGGGAACCGTATCCACCGGTCCCTGATGTAATGGGAACCGTATCCACCGGTCCCTGATGTAATGGGAACCGTATCCACTGGTCCCTGATGTAATGGGAACCGTATCCACTGGTCCCTGATGTAATGGGAACCGTATCCACCGGTCCCTGATGTAATGGGAACCGTATCCACCGGTCCCTGATGTAATGGGAACCGTATCCACTGGTCCCTGATGTAATGGGAACCGTATCCACTGGTCACTGATGTAATGGGAACCGTATCCACTGGTCCCTGATGTAATGGGAACCGTATCCACTGGTCCCTGATGTAATGGGAACCGTATCCACTGGTCCCTGATGTAATGGGAACCGTATCCACTGCTCCCTGATGTAATGGGAACCTTATCCACTGGTCCCTGATGTAATGGGAACCGTATCCACTGGTCCCTGATGTAATGGGAACCGTATCCACTGGTCCCTGATGTAATGGGAACCGTATCCACTGGTCCCTGATGTAATGGGAACCGTATCCACTGGTCCCTGATGTAATGGGAACCGTATCCACTGGTCCCTGATGTAATGGGAACCGTATCCACTGGTCCCTGATGTAATGGGAACCGTATCCACTGGTCCCTGATGTAATGGGAACCGTATCCACTGGTCCCTGATGTAATGGGAACCGTATCCACTGGTCCCTGATGTAATGGGAACCGTATCCACTGGTCCCTGATGTAATGGGAACCGTATCCACTGGTCCCTGATGTAATGGGAACCGTATCCACTGGTCCCTGATGTAATGGGAACCGTATCCACTGGTCCCTGATGTAATGGGAACCGTATCCACTGGTCCCTGATGTAATGGGAAACTTGACCACCGGTCCCTGATGTAATGGGAACCGTATCCACTGGTCCCTGATGTAATGGGAACCGTATCCACTGGTCCCTGATGTAATGGGAACCGTATCCACTGGTCCCTGATGTAATGGGAACCGTATCCACTGGTCCCTGATGTAATGGGAACCGTATCCACTGGTCCCTGATGTAATGGGAACCGTATCCACTGGTCCCTGATGTAATGGGAACCGTATCCACTGGTCCCTGATGTAATGGGAACCGTATCCACTGGTCCCTGATGTAATGGGAACCGTATCCACTGGTCCCTGATGTAATGGGAACCGTATCCACTGGTCCCTGATGTAATGGGAACCGTATCCACTGGTCCCTGATGTAATGGGAACCGTATCCACTGGTCCCTGATGTAATGGGAACCGTATCCACTGGTCCCTGATGTAATGGGAACCGTATCCACTGGTCCCTGATGTAATGGGAACCGTATCCACTGGTCCCTGATGTAATGGGAACCGTATCCACTGGTCCCTGATGTAATGGGAACCGTATCCACTGGTCCCTGATGTAATGGGAACCGTATCCACTGGTCCCTGATGTAATGGGAACCGTATCCACTGGTCCCTGATGTAATGGGAACCGTATCCACTGGTCCCTGATGTAATGGCAACCGTATCCACTGGTCCCTGATGTAATGGGAACCGTATCCACTGGTCCCTGATGTAATGGGAACCGTATCCACTGGTCCCTGATGTAATGGGAACCGTATCCACTGGTCCCTGATGTAATGGGAACCGTATCCACTGGTCCCTGATGTAATGGGAACCGTATCCACCGGTCCCTGATGTAATGGGAACCGTATCCACCGGTCCCTGATGTAATGGGAACCGTATCCACTGGTCCCTGATGTAATGGGAACCGTATCCACTGGTCCCTGATGTAATGGGAACCGTATCCACTGGTCCCTGATGTAATGGGAACCGTATCCACTGGTCCCTGATGTAATGGGAACCGTATCCACTGGTCCCTGATGTAATGGGAACCGTATCCACTGGTCCCTGATGTAATGGGAACCGTATCCACTGGTCCCTGCTGTAATGGGAACCGTATCCACTGGTCCCTGATGTAATGGGAACCATATCCACTGGTCCCTGATGTAATGGGAACCGTATCCACTGGTCCCTGATGTAATGGGAACCGTATCCACTGGTCCCTGATGTAATGGGAACCGTATCCACTGGTCCCTGATGTAATGGGAACCGTATCCACTGGTCCCTGATGTAATGGGAACCGTATCCACTGGTCCCTGATGTAATGGGAACCGTATCCACTGGTCCCTGATGTAATGGGAACCGTATCCACTGGTCCCTGATGTAATGGGAACCGTATCCACTGGTCCCTGATGTAATGGGAAACTTGACCACCGGTCCCTGATGTAATGGGAACCGTATCCACTGGTCCCTGATGTAATGGGAACCGTATCCACTGGTCCCTGATGTAATGGGAACCGTATCCACTGGTCCCTGATGTAATGGGAACCGTATCCACTGGTCCCTGATGTAATGGGAACCGTATCCACTGGTCCCTGATGTAATGGGAACCGTATCCACTGGTCCCTGATGTAATGGGAACCGTATCCACTGGTCCCTGATGTAATGGGAACCGTATCCACTGGTCCCTGATGTAATGGGAACCGTATCCACTGGTCCCTGATGTAATGGGAACCGTATCCACTGGTCCCTGATGTAATGGGAACCGTATCCACTGGTCCCTGATGTAATGGGAACCGTATCCACTGGTCCCTGATGTAATGGGAACCGTATCCACTGGTCCCTGATGTAATGGGAACCGTATCCACTGGTCCCTGATGTAATGGGAACCGTATCCACTGGTCCCTGATGTAATGGGAACCGTATCCACTGGTCCCTGATGTAATGGGAACCGTATCCACTGGTCCCTGATGTAATGGGAACCGTATCCACTGGTCCCTGATGTAATGGGAACCGTATCCACTGGTCCCTGATGTAATGGGAACCGTATCCACTGGTCCCTGATGTAATGGGAACCGTATCCACTGGTCCCTGATGTAATGGGAACCGTATCCACTGGTCCCTGATGTAATGGGAACCGTATCCACTGGTCCCTGATGTAATGGGAACCGTATCCACTGGTCCCTGATGTAATGGGAACCGTATCCACTGGTCCCTGATGTAATGGGAACCGTATCCACTGGTCCCTGATGTAATGGGAACCGTATCCACTGGTCCCTGATGTAATGGGAACCGTATCCACTGGTCCCTGATGTAATGGGAACCGTATCCACTGGTCCCTGATGTAATGGGAACCGTATCCACTGGTCCCTGATGTAATGGGAACCGTATCCACTGGTCCCTGATGTAATGGGAACCGTATCCACTGGTCCCTGATGTAATGGGAACCGTATCCACTGGTCCCTGATGTAATGGGAACCGTATCCACTGGTCCCTGATGTAATGGGAACCGTATCCACTGGTCCCTGATGTAATGGGAACCGTATCCACTGGTCCCTGATGTAATGGGAACCGTATCTACTGGTCCCTGATGTAATGGGAACCGTATCCACTGGTCCCTGATGTAATGGGAAACTTGACCACCGGTCCCTGATGTAATGGGAACCGTATCCACTGGTCCCTGATGTAATGGGAACCGTATCCACTGGTCCCTGATGTAATGGGAACCGTATCCACTGGTCCCTGATGTAATGGGAACCGTATCCACTGGTCCCTGATGTAATGGGAACCGTATCCACTGGTCCCAGGTGTAATGGAAAACTTGACCATCGGTCCCTGATGTAATGGAAAACTTGACCACCGGTCCCTGATGTAATGGAAAACTTCTCCACCGGTCCCTGATGTAATGGAAAACTTCTCCACCGGTCGCGGATGTAATGGAAAACTTCTCCAGCGGTCCCTGATGTAATGGAAAACGTGTCCACCGTTCACTGGTGGAATGGGAACCGTGTCCACCGATCCCAGGTGGAGTGGGAAACTTGTCCCGCTGTTAACTAAAGTTAACAATTACGGAAACGCTACTCTAAAGCATTATCAGTCTAAGTTTTCCTGTATAACATACTTTAAACAAGTATCTTAAATGAAAAATCTGCATCAACCCTAAGAGTCATTGACTTATAGGCATCAATTTCTATAATCATTCACTGCTGCTATAGCTTTGATATACCTTTTCGGCCCCGCTGGGGCTTTTTTCCAATATCCCTCTAAGCCTTTAAATGAATATAATCAATTCTGTTTTTAAATTTCCGTTTTTTCCAACTCACAGCCCATAAAGAAAAGTGCAGAGGACCAGTGGTTGATGGTGTCCGGATGTTTTAATGGAAGGAATGTTGTAGCTTTTATTCATGAACCCACGGAGGAGAACCATTTCCACAAAATCAAAACAAAATTTACAGCAAAAGAAGACTTAGTTCATTTGCGACAAGCCAAAACTCTTCAAAAACTTCAGCATCAAAATATTACAACGATATTTGCCTACCGCTTGTCTCGCATTCCTCAGTTTTATGTACTTGAAGAATGCATGGAAAACAATTTACAAGTGAGTTTTGTTTTTACTCTGTCCTGTCTGAAATATCAGTTGGTGATTTTTAAAAAAAAAGAAACATAACATTATGTGTCTTCTTAAACATGTCAATGGTGAGAATAAGATTAACTTAACTCATCGGAGCAGCTCTGATTTAAATTCATTTATATCAGGAGTCCAGCAAAAACATGAATCAAGTTTTGTTTGGAAACAAGGAACCAATTATATTTCCATCAGATAATGCTCAACGGCTTTACCGGCATAACACTGACTTTGTTTATTAGCTGTTGGCTTTTAAACTATAAAAACACTAACTCATCAAAAGAAAACAAAAGTATATGAATAGAGATGAAAACAAAAGTATATGAATAGACATGAAAACAAAAGTATATGAATAGAGATGAAAACAAAAGTATATGAATAGAGATGAAAACAAACAATTTAATAATATACATTCAAGTAAAGAAAGTCTCAATGAAATGTGGGAAAATAAATTCTTTGGGAATGTCATAAAATGTTATACCTACAACAGTCATTTTAAAAGTGTGTGTGTGTGTGTGTGCGCGCGCGTGTGTGTGTATGGGTGTGTGTGTGGGGGGGGGGGGGGGTTGAGTTAAACTCAATAATAATTATTAATATTTATTGATGAGATAATAATTAGCAGGAAGAGATAATTTAATTTTTTTTTTGCCAGACGGCCTTGAAGAACCGCAGAGCAAATAACAACATGCTGACACAGTCTACATTAATTTCTTACCTGGCTGACATTGCTGCTGCTCTGAGCTACTGCCATGAGATGAATATAGTCCACAGAAATCTGACAACTGCAAGTGTTTTCATTGTTGGGGGAAATACAGCCAAGCTTTCTGACTTTACCTTAGCTCTTGACTTGGAAAATAAAGAAAGTCTTTGTGTTGGTAAATAATGTTTGAGTTTTCTTTTAAAAGAGTATTTCGTTAACGTCTCTTATCAGATAATACCTTATTAAACGATCTTCTCAGATAGTATTCATTAACATATCTTCTCAAATAATAATCTTATTAACATACGTGCTCAAATAATAAGCCTATTAACCTATATTTTCTCAGATAATCATCTTATTAAATATCTTCTCAGATAATAAAATCATGTTAAACCTCTCTCTTGTTCACAACCATCTTTAGAGGATAATCTCCCACTGCCCACAAGATGGACCTCTCCTGAATCCCTAAGAGACTGCATTTTTTCCAGATCATCAGATGTTTGGATGTTTGGTCATCTGATTTATGAAATGCTAACCCATGGGGTGTTACCCTACTCACACCTCAACATGTCAGACTTGGAACTGGCATTGCATGTAAGTTTTCTCTTACTTGCTCATAACACCTTAACCCGAATCCTAACCCTAACCCGAATCCTAACAGTTTCAGTTGCCATGGACCCGGAAAATGTTTCGACTGGATCAAGGTTGTGACATAGGCACTCATCCAAACCAAAAAAAATATAATCATATCTTATATTCAGTCATTGGTTTTATCAAATGAACTCTTGACTATCAAAATATAATTTCACATTCTCAGACAATTACTGGGTCAGTCACACTAAGTCAATAGTTAACCCTAACCTTCTTTTCTCAGACAATTACTGGGTCAGTCACACTAAGTCAATAGTTAACCCTAACCTTCTTTTCTCAGACAATTACTGGGTCAGTCACACTAAGTCAATAGTTAACCCTAACCTTCTTTTCTCAGACAATTACTGGGTCAGTCACACTAAGTCAATAGTTAACCCTAACCTTCTTTTCTCAGACAATTACTGGGTCAGTTACACTAAGTGAATAGTTAACCCTAACCTTCTTTTCTCAGACAATTACTGGGTCAGTCACACTAAGTCAATAGTTAACCCTAACCTTCTTTTCTCAGACAATTACTGGGTCAGTCACACTAAGTCAATAGTTAACCCTAACCTTCTTTTCTCAGACAATTACTGGGTCAGTCACACTAAGTCAAGAGTGTGAAGCTTGCATCAAGGAAAATCATTGGGAAACAATTGTGCAGTGTGTAAACCCGAATCCAAATTCAAGGCTTTCAAGTAAAGAATTACAGTGTATCATGGAGTCACATAGAGATTCATGTAAGTTATTGCATTGTATCATGGAGTCACATAGAGATTCATGTAAGTTATTGCAGTGTATCATGGAGTCACAAAGATATTCATGTAAGTCATTTCAGTGTATCATGGAGTCACATAGAGATGCATGTAAGTTATTGCATTGTATCATGGAGTCACATAGAGATTCATGTAAGTTATTGCATTGTATCATGGAGTCACATAGAGATGCATGTAAGTTATTGCATTGCATCATGGAGTCACATAGAGATTCATGTAAGTTCAAAATAAAATAAAATATAAATGAAATCTTCAAAAGTTGTAGTTAGGAAATAATTAATTAGGTAATATAAATTAGGTAAAATATCATTTAGGTAATATATTAATTAGGTAACATATCAATTAGGTAACATATATTATCTTAAAGCTTTAATTCGATCATAATTATTATTATTTCATAATTTACTTGTGATTTTAGAAGCTTTATTTCGAAAAATATGTTTTAGTTTGGTTCTCTTATTCATTTCAATTAATTGACATGTTCTGTTTATTAGCAGGTTCAGTTGTTACCGAATCAAGAATTAAAACTAGATACCCAGATGTCACAATGGGATTCAGATTGTCATCAAGCAATCATAAAAAGGTTATACACAATTCTTTTCTATAAACATATACCAATGTTGATTGCACTAACCCTAACCTAACATGACCTAATGTTGATTGCACTAACCCTAACCTAACATGAACCAATGTTGATTGCACTAACCCTAACCTAACATGAACCAATGTTGATTGCACTAACCCTAACCTAACATGAACCAATGTTGATTGCACTAACCCTAACCTAACATGAACCAATGTTGATTGCACTAACCCTAACCTAACATGACCTAATGTTGATTGCACTAACCCTAACCTAACATGAACCAATGTTGATTGCACTAACCCTAACCTAACATGAACCAATGTTGATTGCACTAACCCTAACCTAACATGAACCAATGTTGATTGCACTAACCCTAACCTAACATGAACCAATGTTGATTACCCAAACCCTAACCTAACATGAACCAATGTTGATTACCCAAACCCTAACCTAACATGAACCAATGTTGATTACCCAAACCCTAACCTAACATGAACCAATGTTGATTACCCAAACCCTAACCTAACATGGACCAATGTTGATTGCACAAACCCTAACCTAACGTATCAATGTTGATTGCAATTAATGAGTATTATAACAAGACTTTCTCTAATATTTTCACAAAATATTTTAAATTTATTAATTAATATTTTCATTTCTCACATACATTATTTCCCTTTCATTTATTTAAAAAAATATATATCTTATAATCAGACTTAATTGTATATTTCAGGCTATACCTGGAGTAAAAGGTAAGGAAAACGTAAGGGCAGTGTTCTCAACCTTTTTAAAATGCCGCGACCCTTTAGTACAGTTCTTCATCTTGTGGCGACCCCCAAACCACAAAATTATTTTCGTTGCTATCTCATAACTCTGGAGCATATGTGTTTTCCGATCGTCTTAGGCGACCCCTCTGAAAGGGTCGTTCGACCCCCAAAGTGGTCGCGACCCACAGATTGAGAACTGCTGCGTAAAGGTATTCCTGGGGTAAACATTAATTTTAGCCCTTTCAAGTTATAATGATAACCCTAACCCTAACCTTTCAAGTTATAATGATTGCAAATCTCTAACAAAAAAAAGTAATTGATGCTCAGTGTTTTTATTTTTATTTTGCTACAAATGAATTATTTTCGTATTTAAATTTCCTAACTAAGAATCTTCAGGCAATGGATTGAAAATATCTATGTTAGGGACAAACAAAACAATTACGTGAAGATGTGTATTTTTGTATATATTCTTTATTCTTTTGTTCTGTAAAATAAATAACAAGCATTTTATATTGCAATGATCTTTGGCAACCAATAACAAGCATTTTATATTGCAATGATCTTTGGCAACCAATAACAAGCATTTTATATTGCAATGATCTTTGGCAACCAATAACAAGCATTTAATATTGCAATGATCTTTGGCAACCAATAACAAGCATTTAATATTGCAATGATCTTTGGCAACCAATAACAAGCATTTAATATTGCAATGATCTTTGGCAACCAATAACAAGCATTTAATATTGCAATGATCTTTGGCAACCAATAACAAGCATTTAATATTGCAATGATCTTTGGCAACCAATAACAAGCATTTAATATTTGTTTCTTAAGTATTTTTCTCTAAAATGTATCTACTCTATAGTGTCAGGTGGCAACAACTCCTGCCCTAATTTCAGAGCCCTGAAAAGTTTGGAAACTCCCCATTTTGTCACACAGTACTCTCTGGTATGTGCATTAATTACAAGTTATATTTATAATATTTGAAACATAAACAGACATATTATAAATTATAAATATTTATATATATTTTATCTTTATATGCCAGTCTCAGCTAAACCTAACCCTTACCCTAACCTAAGCCAAGTTACAACTTACGTAACTCAATGAAAGATTATAAAAAAGTAATTGGAAAGCTGAAAATAAAGAAAAAAATACACTATTGAGATATAGAATATATTGTTTTTTTACTTTGAAAGCAGATTCTGCAATATTATCCAATATTAATTAATTTCGGTGAAAAAAAAATCCGTCTTCTTTAATTAATATGGGGAATTATTGAAATACTCTCATGGCCTTCTCGATTTATATCAAAGCCAAATGCCACTTACTGACTGACTTACTGACTGACTGACTAACTGACTGACTAACTGACTGACTAACTGACTGACTAACTGACTGACTAACTGACTGACTAACTGACTGACTAACCGACTGACTGACTGAATGACTGACTGACTGACTAACTGACTGACTGAAGGACGGACTGACTAAATGACTGACTGACTGACTAACTGAATGACTGATTGACTGACTGAGAGACTTGCTAACTGACATGCTGACTGACTGACTGACTGAATAACTAACTAACTAACTGACTTGCTGACTAACTAACTGACTGACTTATAACGAGATCTGAAACACAACAAGCCTTATGCGTTGAAATGTTGCATGGTCATTCCTCTTAACTCTGTCACAAAGAGGTCTATCACAGAGGTCCAGGTTCTGGTCTATCACAGAGGTCCAGGTTCTGGTCTATCACAGAGGTCCAGGTTCTGGTCTATCACAGAGGTCCAGGTTCTGGTCTATCACAGAGGTCCAGGTTCTGGTCTATCACAGAGGTCCAGGTTCTGGTCTATCACAGAGGTCCAGGTTCTGGGTCCGTAACACAGAGGGCTAGGTTCTTTGGAAACACATGTAGTGGTCATTTTCGATAAGTACTCGATGCTGTGTGAACTATTTTGTACGTTACCAAACTAATGGCCAGGGTGATTTACGTGTTCTCAGACTATCAAACAAAGGGCCAGGGTGATTAACAGCTTCCCATAATATCAAACTAAGGGTCAGGATTATTTACAGGTTCTCAGACTATCAAACTAAGGGTCCGTTTGATTAACAGGTTCCCACGCTATCAAACTAACGGCCATGGTTATTTACAGTCATCAGACTACCCAATTCATTTCAGAAAAACGATTACCCATAATACTTTGCTTTGTACACACAAATCACATGGATTGATTAGACATTGCACTTCCTTTACCAGTTTTATATTAGTTATTCCCACAATCTGCATCTTCTTATATGATAGTTCTTCCATGATCTGCATCTTCTTATATGATAGTTCTTCCATGATCTGCATCTTCTTATATGATAGTTCTTCCACAATCTGCATCTTCTTATATGATAGTTCTTCCATGATCTGCATCTTCTTATATGATAGTTCTTCCATGATCTGCATCTTCTTATATGATAGTTATTTCCATAATCTGCATCTGCTTACATCGGATTAAATTTGTTTACACGTGATTACATGTTATTACATATGATTAAATATGATTACCTTCTCATAACATTTGATTACAATTGCTAACATATGTTACATCTTATTACATCTGCTTAGATCTGATTACATATGATTACCTTCTCATTACATTTGATAGCATCTGCTTACATTATATTACATCTGATTACATTATATTACATCTGCTTACACCCAAAGGACAACAGTAAAACGTGTGTACAAGCACATGTTTAATTAAAGCTATACTTTCACATAACTGACTACATTTAAAAGATATAACATTAAAAAAGTATGGACATTTTGTGCAGTGAACTTTTAAATAAAACATGTGTACGTATAATTTGTTAGCATCATTTAATGACAACCTCAAACCTCCAAACCTTCCCCAGCCCCAACCTCTTAGTTAAACTCAGGTGTAATTTTCTATTTATTTTATAATTGTTCAAAATCTATTTATTAAACTCAGCTTCACGTTGTATTTTGCTTGCATTCTTTGGAAATGGAAGTAGATTAAATGTATCATTATTATGATGCAGATTGGAGAAAACCAGTTTGTCTTCAGAGAAGAAGTGCAGCGCCATTTTCAGAAAGATATGGTGCAGATGCTACACAAAGGGCACTTGAGTCTTATTATACCACAGACAACATTTTACATTTTTTCTCAGAGCAAGGAAGGTCATTTTATAGTAAGTAACTTTGGTATATGTTAACATTATGATGATATGTTCACATAATGAGGCTTTGTTGACATGATGAGGTTGTGTAAACGTGACAAATTTGGGTTAATATGATAATTTTGTGTTAACATGATGAAGCTGTGTGTTCATGATGAGGCTTTAACATGATACGGCTGTGTTAATATATTTGCATCTATGGCAGGAGCAATTCTTAATAGCTATTTTCATGTATTTTATTGTTAATGAATCTTTAAAATCAATGTTTTGTTACATTTAAAAAAGGTTTCTTAACTAATGAAGACATTTAAATTACACAAAAATAAACAAGTGTGTGTGAATCATTTCAACCTAACTCTAACCATAACTCTAACCATAACCCTACACAAAGATCCCAATGCACCCAATGCACTCAATGCACCCAATGCACTCAATGCACTCAATGCACCCAATGCACTCAAGCACAATTATTTTTAAATGTGATGTTTACTATTTGGCCTGAATTTTTTGTAATTTAACTTTTTAATAGAGGTTTTAAATACAAAACTCCTCTGCTTTAACCCTAACCCTAACCCTAACCCTAACCCTAACTTTTTAATAGAGGTTTTAAATACAAAACTCCTCTTCTTTAACCCTAACCCGGTCTTTAAAACAACTCACCTCTGCATTAACCCTAACCGTAATCTTAACTAAATCAGTTTTATAATTTACTTTTCAAAAGGACTGCTTTACACCAGCTCATGAAAAATGCAGTTTGAAAATTACCCAAGTTATTTCTGATGGTGAAACTCCCCTGGAAGTCTATTTACTTGGGTTGTCTTTCCTAATCCAAGTAGCTGAATTGCTGCTGACGCTCCACAAAAACTGCTTTGTGCTTGGAGATTTTACTAACTTAAATTTCTGTATAGACAACAACATGAAGGTACATTATCAAAACCTAAATATATGTTTATATATAGTAATCGTTGATATCAGTTTCAAAATATTCCCATATACCTCCTAGTCGTCTTCCTGCTCTGGTGGCAACCCTGCTGTGGTGGCATCCGGCTCTAGTGGCACCCTGCTTTGGTGGCAGCCTTCTCTAGAGGCACATTGCTCTGGTGGCAGCCTGCTTTAGTGGAACCCTGTTCTAGTGGCACCCTGCTCTGTTGACACCCTGCTCTAGTGGCACCCTGTTCTGGTGACACCCTGCTCTAGTGGCACCCTACTCTAGTGGCACCCTACTCTAGTGGCATCCTGATCTTGTATTTAAATAATTTCTGTCAAGAAATGAGTTTGAGTGTGCTCAATCAAATTTGCCAATATCATTTTTGTCACCCCTGTGTGAGGGTGTCACCCCTGTGTGATGGTGTCTCCCTGTATGAGGGTGTCACCCCTGTGTGAGGATGTCACCCCTGTGTGATGGTGTCACTCCTGTGTTAGGGTGTCACCACTGTGTGAGGGTGTCACCCCTGTGTGAGGGTGTCACTCCTGTGTTAGGGTGTCACCATGTGTGAGGGTGTCACCACTGTGTGAGTGTGTCACCCCTGTGTGAGGGTGTCACTCCTGTGTTAGGGTGTCACCATGTGTGAGGGTGTCACCACTGTGTGAGTGTGTCACCCCTGTGTGAGGGTGTCACTCCTGTGTTAGGGTGTCACCATGTGTGATACCCCCCCCCCCCTCTGATCTTCCCTAGTCATGCTGCTGATGAAATATTTGAAAATGTTACTTAACTCAGTAATATTGAAAAGTTATTTATTCTCGTAATGTATCAATATATTTGATATTTTGTAATTTCAGATGCATTTGATATTTTGTCATTTCAGGTGCATTTGATCTCTGTTGCATTCCTGAGTCACATCAGTAAAGCGACCAGCACTTCTACCGTTGTTACAACAACATCAGCTCCAGTCAACAGGAAAAAGTAATAGAAAAATCATTTTAAACACATTATTATTGAGTTGACAAAGTCAACAAAAAACTTGTCTCTTTTTACTGAAAGCTGAACCCCAACCGTCAAGACGTGTCCCCAAAATAAAGCTTTCCTTTAATAATGGTCTTTTCTTGAACAGTCCTTCAATAGCAGTTCAAGGAGCTTCTTTGTGTGTGTGTGTTTATATCTAGATTATACACGCAGCTTCTTTGTGTGTGTGTGTTTATATCTAGATTATTACAAGCGGCTTCTTTGTGTGTGTGTTTTGGTATCTAGATTATTACAAGCGGCTTTGTGTGTGTGAGTGTGTTGGTATCTAGATTATTACAAGCGGCTTCTGTGTGTGTGTGTGTTGGCATCTAAATTATTACAAGCTGCTTCTGTGTGTGTGTGTGTTGGCATCTAAATTATTACAAGCTGCTTCTGTGTGTGTGTGTATGTGTGTGTGTTTGTATCTAAATTAATACAAGCGGCTTATGTGTGTGTATGTGTGTGTGTTGGTATCTAGGAATCATACAGGTTTACATTTAATTATTGAATTTAACCATAAAAAATTGGTTGAAAAGAACGTTACAAAGACTCACTGAAAACGTTACAAAGACTCACTGAAAACGTTACAAACACTCGCTTAAAGCGTTACAAAGACTCACTGAAAACGTTGCAAAGACTCACTGTAAACGTTACAAAGACTCACTGAAAACGTTACAAAGACTCATTGAAAACGTTATAAAGACTCATTGAAAACGTTACAAAGACTCACTGAAAACGTTACAAAGACTCACTGAAAACGTTACAAAGACTCACTGATAACGTTACAAAGACTCATTGAAAACGTTACAAAGACTCACTGAAAACGTTACAAAGACTCACTGAAAACGTTACAAAGACTCACTGAAAACGTTACAGAGACTCACTGAAAACGTTACAAAGACTCATTGAAAACGTTACAAAGACTCACTGAAAACGTTACAAAGACTCACTGAAAACGTTACAAAGACGCACTTAAAGCGTTACAAAGACTCGCTGAAAGCGTTACAAACACTCGCTTAAAGCGTTACAAAGACTCACTGAAAACGTTACAAAGACTCGCTGAAAACGTTACAAAGACTCACTAAAAGCGTTACAAAGACTAACTGAAAGCGGCACTAAAGGCCTTCAGCATCAGCCTTATTGAAATGGGTGCAGACTGCCCAGGACAGAGCCAGGTGAAGATCGGCTGTCAAGAAGGGGGCTCAATCTCATGAAGCCAGTAGGATAGTCACAGCTAAGACACGCAGGCTAGCCCTAAAGAACAACATCAGATCACCGACTAACTATCTCCTGCCGGCGGTGCCAGAGATTATTCCGAGCACGGATCGAACTAGCAAGCCACCTGAGAACTCACTGTGACCACCCCCCCCCCCCCCCCCCACAACCTAACCTGAAGACTAGATGGTCCTTGTCGATTTTAACGGCTGAACAACAAAAAAAGTTACCTAGTAATTAATGTATTATATTGAAATAGCCTGGTGCATATTGCAACATTTATGAGTCGTTTTAAAACTAAGATTGATTTGTGTTTAAGGAAAAAGTCCTGGGTGGTGAAGCCTGTGTCTGTTGACAATGACTTGTTCTGTTTTGGGAAGATGATGCTGAGCATTTTGCAGCTGGAGAAATTTACTCAGTCTCTGAGTCTAGTGAGTTCAATTTCTAGAAATTGATTAACCAAACAAGAGAAAAATTATGCAGCTATTTATCAAAATATTATTATGACCACAAAACAAAATAAAAGTTGTACAGCTATTTATCAACTTATTGACTATGACCACAAAACAATAGTAGGAAGTTAATGCACATGTCATTTAAACATCATAGGCTATTTACAATTTTTTAACATCATAAGCTATTTACATTTTTTAACATCATAGGCTATTTACATTTTTTAACATCATAGGCTATTTACATTTCTTAACAATATAGGTCATTCATCTAATGTATCAGTCAGATAGGTCATAAATCTAAGTCATCAGTCAGATGGGTCATAACTTGAAAATAAGCTGAAAAAATAATGTAATCTTTTCATATAATTATCACTGAAGATTAATGTTTCATGTCTTGATGATAACTCATGTTACGTCTTTCTTTTAAATTTGGAGTTTTCTTAAATTCAAATTAAACAGTTAAATTCCTGAAAAGTTAAATTGTACATTGTAACCAAAGGCAACATAAAATGCCTGACAGACAATTGGTCAGCACAGGTTTTCCCAAAATAAAACCGTGAGATCAAGGCTTAATATTAATTTCCCCAGGGACTGGCAGGTAAAGATCCCATCCTAGTTGAAATAAAACAAGTAAGTCTTTTTAACCTTTAAAAACGTGCAAGAAATCCCTTAACAATGAATTGATCTTTGGATAATTTGTTGTCATTTTCTTGCTTTGATGTCATAGAAATAACTGTGAATATCCAGAACAATAATGAATTCTTCGGCTACAATTGTACTGAATGCCTAGATTTATAAAGATTAAACAATAATGGGATAAAAATAATGCTAGAAAACTCAAATTATTTTAAAACAGTTTAATCTTTAAGAACAGGTTAGGGTTAGGGTTCTATCTTTAAGCACAAGTTAGGGTTAGGGTTTAATCTTTAAGCACAAGTTAGGGTTAGGGTTTATCTTTAAGCACAAGTGATGGTTAGGGTTAGGGTTTAATCTTTAAGCACAAGTTAGTGTTAGGGTTTAATCTTTAAACACAAGTTAGGGTTAGTGTTAGGGTTTAATCTTTAAGCACAAGTTAGGGCTAGTGTTTAATCTTTAAGCACAAGTTATGGTAATTGTTAGAGTTTAATCTTTAATTGGGGTTAGGGTTAAGGTTCAATCCTTAAGACAAGTATTTGTATATATTTTTTTTAAATATAGAAATAATCCTTAAGTTATATAATTCTATTTTTTTCTCAGAATCTGAATGACACAGCCGTTCATTGCGCGCGTATACAAACCAATTTGAATGATGTCTCAAAGAACCTGAGAAAGTAAGTAACTGCTTAGACATGTGGTCGGCAATTGTTTTGAGTAAAGAGCTTCGTTTATACATATATCTTCTAAGAAAATAATATGGGATCTGTAGACAAGGGCGTTTTTTAAAAAATGCCTTTTAGTATTAATAAAAGAAAAGAGAAGCATCTATTCCCTCTAATAGCCGCATGGTGTTGAACTCAGGAATAGTATGTACCAACCACGTATTCCTTCCAATAGCCGCATGGCGTTGAACTCAGGAATGGTATGTACCAACCACGTATTCCCTCCAATAGCCGCATGGCGTTGAACTCAGGAATGGTATGTACCAACCACGTATTCCTATCAATAGCTGCATGGTATTGAACTCAGGAATAGTATGTACCAACCACGTATTCCTGCCAATGGTCGCATGGTGTTGAACTCAGGAATGGTATGTACCAACCACGTATTCCTTCCAATGGCCGCATGGCATTGGACTCAGAAATGGTATGTACCAATCACGTATTCCTTCAAAAAGACGCATGGTATGGGACTTCAGAGTTGTCGGTACGGCCACTTATTTGCTCATAGGTCTATAGGTTATATGAATTCTGAGTTTTGGGTACCTATTCCTTTATCATCAAAGAGCTACATGGTATGTGACTCAAGTTGCAAGGGTACCAACCATTTATTACCTCAAAGAACCGCATGGCATGGGACTCGTGAGCTGTAGGAACCAATTACTTATTTCCTCAAAGAGCAGCATGGTATGGGATGTACCAACCACTTAGTCCCTCAAATAGCCGCATGGCATGGGATGTACCAACCACTTAGTCCCTCAAAGAGCAGCACGGCATGGGATGTACCAACCACTTAGTCCATCAAATAGCCGTATGGCATGGGATGTACCTACCACTTAGTCCCTCAAAGAGCAGCATGACATGGGATGTACCTACCACTTAGTCCCTCAAAGAGACGCATGGTCTGGGATGTACCTACCACTTAGTCCCTCAAAGAACAGCATGGCATGGGACTCTGGAGTCGTGGGTACCATCCACCAGTTTATAATTTTATTTATTTTAGAATTCCTATACTAATTTAATAGATTTTACTTCAACAACGAAACTAATTGCTCGAAGATTAGAACAATACAATACTAAGTCATACTGATCCATGTACTGCAATGTCAACAAATGTATGTGACAATACAATTTTATGTCATATTGGTCCATGTACAGCAATGTCAACAAATGTATGTGACAATACAATACTATGTCATATTGGTCCGTGTACTGAAATGTCAACAAATGTATGTGGTATACAATATTATGTCATATTGGTCCATGTACTGAAATGTCAACAAATGTATCTTCCATTCAGGCATCTACAAACCATAACTACTACGTATCTGCAGGAAAAAGATTATACTGGAAATCTTAGCAAAATATTACAAGTGATGTCCAATAATGCGGAAGACACTACTAAAGGTGATATTCTAGCACATCATAGTCTTGTTTTGTATTTAGATGTGTGTTTTGTTTTTGATGCAAACTTATTTTTAGGTTCAAATTCTTTTTTTTAATGTGTAGGCTATTTATTGAGCTTTCGTTTGTTGACAGCAGAGACATCCTGCAGTTTTAAGGCAACTCTGTCCAGTTGGGTGAAATGCATTTAATTCAGTTTATTTAATTGTATAAAATATATATTTAATTTATTTAACTAGTAAAGATATTGATTCATTTTATTTAATTGTATAAAATATATGTTCAATTTATTTAGCTAGTAAAGATATTGATTCACTTTATTTAATTGTATAAAATATATATTCAACTTATTTACCTAGTAAAGATATAGATTCAATTTATTTAATTGTATAAAATATATATTCAATTTATTTACCTATTAAAGATATTGATTCACTTTATTTAATTGTATAAATATATATTCAATTTATTTACCTAGTAAAGATATAGAATCAGTTTATTTAAATGTATAAAATATATATTCAATTTATTTACCTAGTAAAGATATAGATTCACTTTATTTAATTGTACAAAATATATATTCAATTTATTTACCTAGTAAAGATATAGATTATATATTTATTTAGCTAGTAAAGATATAGATTCAGTTTATTAAGCTAGTAAAGATATAGATGTGCTGTACCATTTGGGAGTAAACTAACTTAAAGTTATAAACCTATCTTATAGGCCTACTACGTAAGTAGTTTCCGAAATGACGAGCGCTAAAAAATGGCTTCCTAAAATATCTCTGACAAACACTTTAAACACTCAACATGTGTCATATAAACAAACAGAATTTTGTCGTATAAACAAAGCAGAATTATGCTAAACATTGTTTCTCAATCTTCATTTTAATTGGAATACTTTTGGAAATCTATTGTATTAGATTGTTAGAAAACACTATCAAAATTATAGAGTGTATGGTAGGAAAACTCTGTCTAATTAAGAGAAAAAATATAAATTACTAGCCTGATACACCTGTGCTTTATTATGGGGTTTCAGGTTGTCATTCAGCTGATTGGAGAAAGTTATTAAGTGTTAGTATTAGGGCTTGTCATAGTTAGTATAATGGCATGTTATTGTTAGTATATTAGCATCTCACAATTAGTATAATGGCATCTCACAGTTAGTATAATGACATGTCACAATTAGTATAATGGCATCTCACAGTTAGTATAATGGTATATCACAGCTAGTATAATTGCATGGGATAGCTAGTATAATCACATGTCACATTTAGTATAATGACATGTCACAGTTAGTATAATGGCATGTCACAGTTAGTGTAATGGCATTTCCCAGTAATTAAAATGAAATGTCATAGTAGGTATAATAACATGTCACAACTAGTTTAATGACATGTCACAGTTATTGTAATTGCATATGACAGTAAGTATAACGACATGTCACAGTTAGTATAATGGCATTTGACAGTACGTATAATGTCATGTCCCAGTTAGTATAATGGCATGTCACAGTTAGTTTAATGGCATGTCACAGTTAGTATAATGACATGTCACACTTAGTTTAATAACATGTCACAGTTAGTATAATGGCATTTGACAATACGTATAATTTCATGTCACAGTTAGTATAATGGCATGTCACAGTTAGTATATTGGCATGTCACATTTAGTTTAATGGCATGTCACAGTTAGTATAACGACATGTCACACTTAGTTTAATAACATGTCACAGTTAGTATAAGGGCATTTCACAGTTAATATGATGGAAATTTCACAGTTGGTATAATGGCATGTCACAGTAATTATAATGACATGTCACAGTTGGTCGACAACAATGTTACAGAACAAAAATTATATTTATTTGTTGTTTTTTGTTTTGTTATTATTTTTTATGGGGCTAAATTGATGCTTTTCAAATTTACGAAATTATCATAAATTATTAAAAACTAAAATGCATATGTTGCTAACAATAATGAGCACATTTTTGTAAAAAGTATGTCTGGCCTTTTGCTTGAAATTTGTTTGTTTCGGCTTCATTGTGACCTTTGTTTAGTTGCATATATATGCACTACCCCTAAGAGTATAACAAAAGTGAAATTGATGACAACTAGTAAAAAAAGAAGTTGATATCTTTAAATCAAAACAAGCTGCGAGACTAACAAGTCTATGATAATAAAATTAAAACAACTGATATGTATTTAAACTTTTAAATTCTGAAATATTTTCCAAACCACAGAAGATGTGATATCAAAAAGTATTCCAGAAAAACCAGCAACACCACAAAGACCAACTCGACCTCCTCCAAAGGTTCCAGAGCCTCCACACATGTTCAGCCAGCCAGAGACTCCACACATGTTCATTCAACCAGAGATTCCACACATGTTGATTCAACCAGATATTCCACACATGTTCATCCAACCAGAGACTCCACACATGTTCAGCCAACCAGAGACACCACATATTTTCAGCCAACCCCTGCCACAGCCGCCATCTAGACCACCCCCTCTACCACCACGTGGTTATTCAAAACACATTGATGCACTTCAACAGAACACCCCACCACAAATACTGCCAAGGTCCAAATCACTTGGACAGCTTCTACCAACAAATCAACTGAGTATGTCCAGTATGTCTACGTCTAGTGTGTCTACTCCTAGCACGTCTATTCTTAGCACTTCTATTCCTAGCACGTCTATTCCTAACTTGTCTATTCCTAGCATGTCTATTCCTAGCACGTCTATTCCCCTTAGCGGCAATTCTCAAAATCAATTACCTACACCAAAGCCAAGGAGGACCGTGCAAAACAAAGGGTTGTTACAAAATCATTCCGAAAGTTCGCTTTGTTTGGGGTTGCCTACAAGTATTCATCAGAAGGACTTGTTTAAAACTGACAGAATTTGTAAGACACATCGTCAACAAGTGTGTCCAGATGTTAGCGACACAACTGGTAATGATAGGGACGGACAGCGGACACACGGTCAACAAGTATGTCCAGATGTTAGCGACACAACTGGTAATGATAGAGACGGACAGCGGACACACGGTCAACAAGTGTATCCAGATGTTAGCTACACAACTGGACACCGGGTTTCCTCCGCTAGCTCCAAATCAAACCTATCGTCAGGAAGTGATTGGTTTAGACGCACAACCTATGACCTCACCAGAAGTAATCAGATCCCTCCACTTCAGCAAGGCTTAAATGGGGTTTACACAACCAATGTAGTCTTCCCCCATGAGAAGAACATAGCTTTTGCTGAACTGAGAAGTCCCATGTTAAGTTCTGATGGAAGTGAATGTGGCTCAGATTCGACTTTATTTAGTGCAAACATGGTTGATGATGAAACAAATATTTTGTGGGTATAAATATTTATGTTTCTCAGAATTCTAAGACAGTTCTTCGAAACATAATTTCTCTAAAACATACATTTATTGTCTTTTAAAACGAACAATCTTATTAATGTTGTTTATCATAAAACGAAACCTAAGACCAGGCTTGTAATGTTGCTTGTCATAAAAAGACACCTAGTTCTACTGTTTCCTACGTGTCATGTTTTTTATTGAGATTGCTGTAAAATTTCCTCATCTGATATTGTCTTAAAGTAACATGGATTAACCATAAGGTTAGAGTGGATTCAAATTCAGCAATGCATATTAATTTTTGTTAAGATGAATGTGTTCCTTTTTACTTTTTTATGTACTATATCTAATTCAACAAGTTGGTTTTAGGGTATATGCTTTACACCCCTATATTTAGAGATATGTGTCACGTTAGGTTAGGGTATAATATGTTTAACGCCCCTATATTTAGAGATATTTGTCTCGTTTTGTTCATTCAATGTGGAAGAATGTGTCAGATTATCTCACAAATAACGGGGTACAGGACATTGTTTGAGACCGAGGGCATTGTTAAAGTGATGAGGGTAAGGTTAATGGATTCTGACATCTTTGAGATAGAGGGAATTGTAAAGTGATGAGGGTAAGGTTAATAGATTCTCACATATTTAAGATAGAGGGAATTGTTTCTTGCCATAAATTTATGTTTCGGGCCTAGTTGAAAATTTAATTGACTGGAAAGGAAGGGTCGAGGATTTGTTTATAGAAAGCATTCCATGGCCACCTAAGGGCACAGAGAGTCGTATATAAGATAGAACTCTCAATGACATTGGGGCGAAGAGAAAAGTGTTGAGAGGGAACTGTTGGGCGAGGACAGTTGAGACAATAGTTAACTGGTTGGACCGATGTAGAGGAATTTTAGAAACCCTCAGAGCTGTAGAGATATATATAGTTAGTTAGCAGTACCAACAGAAGAGCTGTAGAGATATATATAGTTAGTTAGAAGTACCAACAGAAGAGCTGTAGAGATATATATAGTTAGCAGTACCAACAGAAGAGCTGTAGAGATACATATAGATAGCAGTACCAACAGAAGAGCTGTAGAGATATATATAGTTAGTTAGAAGTACCAACAGAAGAGCTGTAGAGATATATATAGTTAGTTAGAAGTACCAACAGAAGAGCTGTAGAGATATATATAGTTAGTTAGCAGTACCAACAGAAGAGCTGTAGAGATACATATAGTTAGTTAGCAGTACCAACAGAAGAGCTGTAGAGATATATATAGTTAGTTAGAAGTACCAACAGAAGAGCTGTAGAGATATATATAGTTAGTTAGCAGTACCAACAGAAGAGCTGTAGAGATATATATAGTTAGTTAGCAGTACCAACAGAAGAGCTGTAGAGATATATATAGTTAGTTAGCAGTACCAACAGAAGAGCTGTAGAGATATATATAGTTAGTTAGAAGTACCAACAGAAGAACTGTAGAGGTATATATAGTTAGCAGTACCAACAGAAGAGCTGTAGAGATACATATAGATAGCAGTACCAACAGAAGAGCTGTAGAGATATATATAGTTAGTTAGAAGTACCAACAGAAGAGCTGTAGAGATATATATAGTTAGCAGTACCAACAGAAGAGCTGTAGAGATATATATAGTTAGTTAGAAGTACCAACAGAAGAGCTGTGTATCTTAGTAATAAACACATACTTTTTCATCTGGACTCCTGGAGTTGTGAAGTTTTCATTCAAGTCTACGTTGTGCTTTGTCTGTCTCAACTTTGTGAGTTTTCTGTCTCAACGTTGTGCTTTGTCTGTCTCAAAGTTGTGCTTTGTCTGTCTCAACGTTTTGTTTTGTCTGTCTCAACGTTGTGCTTTGTCTGTCTCAACGCCTAGATACAATATACATCACAATAGAGTTTGTGATAAGTCAGGACCGGAGTCCCTAACAACCGTTCTGTGACACGTTCTGTGACACGTTCTGAGACACGTTCTGTGACACGTTCTGTGACACGTTCTGTGACATGTTCTGAGACACGTTCTGAGACACGTTCTGTGACACGTTCTCTGACACGTTCTGAGACACGTTCTGTGACACGTTCTGTGACTCTTTCTGAGACACGTTCTGTGACACCCTTCTGTGACACGTTCTGTGACACGTTCTGCGACACATTGGTTACGCTAATGTGTCTAGTTGTGTACATTTATGACGTAATATGTGCGTTAAATCTCTACATATTAATTTATGGAACAATATGTGCATTAAATCTCTTCATATTCATTGATTAAATTATCTGTGTTGGTTAATTTTAGGGTTAGAAAATTGTTTCTTGTAATTAGCATTAATTGGGATATCGTTTTTTAATGTTTTTAATGAAAATAAAATTATTTTAAAGTGTATTTAATAAATGGTAGTGTGCCTTTGTCATGTATATAGTGATGAAAGGATGAATATATTCACGATGTAGAGTTTAGCCAAACTTTTCATTGTCTGTTTCTGTATATATATTGGACATAGATAATATGTTGTTGTTAAGGTAATTTTGATGTCCAGAAAATTGACAATACTTTCATTGATGTAAATTTACTTTAAGGATAAACATTTCCTAAAAAAATCAAACTATTTTTAGTTTCACTTTCTAAGGTAGTAATTCGTAAAAAGATATGATTGTTTTGTGTTGCTATTTTTCTGTTTTTATTGAAAAACTACAAATAAGCCCTCAATGGCGGCGGCAACGAGTGAAATGCCCATCTCCTAATGTTACTTAACAAAAGATGAATTCAAATAGCGCACGTTATAAGTATACCAATTAGTGCTAACTTATGGGAAATTTATTTTGCGCGCCTATTGAATACAGCGTTACAGCCATACACATACATACCTATAGAATTATTATTTGTGATTTATTGATGCTGATTATTATTCGAATCGTTTTGTTCATCAAAGTAGAAAAAGGTTTACCTTAACCCTAACTTCAACCCCAACCCTAATCCTAACACCAACCCTAACCCTAACAAAAATAAAACCTAATTTTATTTATATGTATTGTTTTGTTAAGGACCTGGGAATCAATTTTGAACTTGTAAAAATACAAGCGTAATAATTTGTATCTGAATATTAATCCATGGTCAGTAAATGGCAAAGATTCTATGATCTGAATGTAATCCATGGTCAGTAAATAGGAAAGATTCTTTGATCTGAATGTAATCCATGGTTAGTAAATGGCAAATATTCTTTGATCTGAATGTAATCCATGGTCAGTAAATGGCAAATATTCTTTGATCTGAATGTAATCCATGGTCAATAAATGGCAAATATTCTTTGATCTGAATGTAATCCATGGTCAGTAAATGGCAAATATTCTTTGATCTGAATGTAATCCATGGTCAGTAAATGGCAAATATTCTTTGATCTGAATGTAATCCATGGTCAGTAAATGGCAAATATTCTTTGATCTGAATGTAATCCATGGTCAGTAAATGGCAAATATTCTTTGATCTGAATGTAATCCATGGTCAGTAAATGGTAACGATTCTCTAATTTCCAATCGTGATTTGAATATTCGTTCAGTGCAGTTGTCCCAGAAATGCTCTCTCTGCCACTCGTACGTTAGTCTCATTTTGTTGTTTACCTTACCTCCCCTGCAATTACCGAACGGCAGAGGGAAATGTCTAAAGCAAATAACTCTTGACATTCTCAAAACAAGAAGATGTCATTTACGGATCTCTCTCCCTTGTCTCTTGTCCTTGGTCCTTATTTTTCTTCTGCAGTCAACACGTTGGGTGTATGCTAACAACATACACCTGTTTGCATAGCTGTATTTTAAACTTTGGTGTATAGTAACAACATCCCTTTGGGTGAATAGCTGTGTTTTTTACTCTTTTTTAGAATGTCAAGAATGTTTTTGACGAGGTGTTGACAATGAAAAGAGGTAAATGTTTGTATGGCTGTTTGTAGGCCAGCGTGACATCTATTATCATAGGTAGATTCTGGAGTTGACGGCGCCATCACGCTGAAAGTGACTATGTAAATCCAGGACATTATCTTAGAAACTAACTTTCTGTATTGTATTTTCTACTTCGAAAATTGGTGTCAACAAAAATCTTGTTTAGTACAGAGCAGAGTAAAAAAACATTTAAATAATCTTTATCAAATCTTACAGTCAGAAAACATATGCACTATTGTGTACTCTAGGGTAAAACATTGTGTAGTGGGGAGGGGAGAGTGAAATGTGCCACTATTTCAACGCCACTAACTACATGTCATAATGGCGTTTTCAATAATGAGATATGGACATGTGGATGGTCTTCTATGGACGTGTGGATGTTTTTATATGGACATTTGAATGTTCTTATATTAACATGTCTATGTTCTTATATGGGATCAATAAATGCGACAAAAACTATCAACGAAGCACCATCGGTGGTGTTAACGTTGTGCATGCATCGTTTACGATGCCGATAGCAGTGATGAAGCATTTTCTGTTTACACACACACACACAAATCCCTTCGATACAAGATTAATCAGAGTAAGTATTTTAAAAGTTCAATGTCTGTTCCAAGGAAACAAAAGCATAGCCAGGTAGTTCACATAACAAAAGCCAGAATGTTAACATTTAACAAAAGCAATAATGCTAACATAAAACAAAAGCCAGAATGTTAACATATAAGAAAAGCCAGGATGTTAACATATGGCAAAAGACAGGTAGTTAAACATATAAAAAGCCAGGTAGTTAATATACAATAAAAAATTAGGTAATTAACATATAACAGAGAAACAATTTAATTTGTCATGAATACTTCAAATTTTGGGAGCATTGGAACATCGATTTATAAGCTACCACTTGTTTATTTTTGTGAATGTAAGTAGTTACATTAGTAAGCTACCACTTGTTTATTTTTGTGAATGTAAGTAGTTACATTAGTAAGCTACCACTTGTTTATTCTTGGGAATGTAAGTAGTTACATTAGTAAGCTACCACTTGTTTATTTTTGTGAATGTAAGTAGTTACATTAGTAAGCTACCACTTGTTTATTCTTGGGAATGTAAGTAGTTACATTAGTAGGCAACCACATGTTTATTTTTGTGAATGTAAGTAGTTACATTAGTAAGCTACCACTTGTTTATTCTTGGGAATGTAAGTAGTTACATTAGTAAGCTACCACTTGTTTATTCTTGGGAATGTAAGTAGTTACATTAGTAAGCTACCACTTGTTTATTTTTGTGAATGTAAGTAGTTACATTAGTAAGCTACCACTTGTTTATTCTTGGGAATGTAAGTAGTTACATTAGTAAGCTAACACTTGTTTATTTTTGTGAATGTAAGTAGTTACATTAGTAAGCTACCACTTGTTTATTCTTGGGAATGTAAGTAGTTACATTAGTAAGCTACCACTTGTTTATTCTTGGGAATGTAAGTAGTTAAACATTCAGGTGTTGGTTGATCTACTAATGGACGGAACAATCAATTACTGACCTACTTAGGGCACAAAGCGAAACACATTGTAACATGTATATAGCATGAGCTCTTTACAAATGTGACAGAAACAAGGTTAGGGTTATTTAGGGTTAGGGTTAGGGTTAGGGTTATTTAAAAAACAGAGGAGTCTAGAATTCCATTGCTGACTCCTAACCCGTAGTGCCAAGTTAAAAAGTACGAGTGCGTTTAAAATGTTCAGAATTCTATAAGTCTTTACATATCGTATAAGACACAGTTCACACCAATAACTAACCCTGTCATAAATGGACTCAAAATAACAAAAACGAAACTCTTGTCTACCGCAGTGGTCATGCGTTATACAGGGGCCGAGAAAAATCGTCAGATAGAAAAGGAAATAAATAAAGGAAAAAAAACAATCGTTCACTCGCACAACAACACAGCCAGACACAGAAGTGCATCACGTGATCTGATTGTGAGAGGTGAGACCATTGCTCACTCACACAACAACACAGCCAGACACAGAAGTACATCACGTGATCTGATTGTGAGAGGTGAGACCATTGCTCACTCACACAACAACACAGCCAGACACAGAAGTACATCACGTGATCTGATTGTGAGAGGTGAGAACATTGCTCACTCACACAACAACACAACCAGACACAGAACTACATCACGTGATCTGATTGTGAGAGGTGAGACCATCACTCAATCACACAATAACACAACCAGACACAGAAGTACATCTCGTGATCTGACTCTGTCAGTTGGTGATATTAGGTCCCTATATTCCTTAGGACATTTGAGGGATGTTAGATACATAGATAAATAAAGATATTGAGTGATGTTGAATACAGGAATACGACAAGATCTTGGAGATTGTTGGCTACACGTATAAGTTTGTTTACCAAAAGACGCCAGGTAACGCCTCTACTATGTATGAATATTAATCACCGTTACCATATAAATTCATGTCCGTGGCGATCTAACTAGAGAACGGTAAAATGTCGCCGTAGTAATTTGCATGCTGGGAGAAAATGGCATTCGTTTCTTTAACAAAGTGTCTCTGTGTCCCGGGACAGCTAACATTGTTAGAGCAGTAATTACAGGTGACGAGGAGGAGGTGTGTGTTATTCTATCTTATTATTTCTATTAAGCCATTACCATGTGCCACGCTGTGATACATGCACTTTACTGGTTGCAATGAACAGATTGCACACAAAAAGACAACACATCTGACTTTAAGGGTTAACTGACAGAAATTGAAGAGCTTATGAACCTTACTTCAAGAGCAAACTGACAGAAATTGAAGAGTTTATGAACCTTACTTCAAGAGCAAATTGACAAGAATTGTACTGCTCAAATGAAAGAAGAAGAAAGGGAATTTTCCTGCACTCTATCAGGGGAGGTAAAGATAGAGAAAGATGGTTTGACCAATGGCTTGGTCAATAAAGGATTTGATGACGACATTCATACTGAAAGAGGTAAGGAATTTAAAAATTACTTTTACATTGATTTCAACGATGTAAATTAAATTATTTAACTACAGGGCAGTGATTCCAAAGTTGTGAATGTGCACCTAAAGTTGTGCGTGTGCAACCAAAATTGTGCATGTGCAACAAAAATTATGCATGTGCAACCAAAGTTGTGCATGTGCAACCAAAATTGTGCATGTGCATCATAAGTTGATCATTTCTTTATTGTATACAGTGTGCAATATTTTTAGAAAATCTTATCTAATAGTGATGAAGGGTAGTTTTGCTTGTCTTGTTGATTCTGTAGACAACGTTTCATTCCAAATAAAAAAATTATTTTTGATGGAATATTTAGAAATATTAAGTTTCAATTTAAAAGCCTTACTATTATTGGAATATTTAGAAATATTTGACTGTTACTTTTGAAACTTTACTTTTGTTATTTTCCTGATTTTACTTATCTTACATTTAAAGATAACTTTTTGAATCTTGTATTTTAGAGATCCCCCTGGACAGAGGAAAACATCTGACAGAGAAGACAGAAATATGTTCTACAACTCACACTGAGCCAGCAGAAGACAACTATTGTGGTATAAGCTCATGCCAACCAGAATGTTTGCAGGTAACGTTGATGTATGTGTGCGAGAGATAAATGGTCTCTAATACTTTAAGCCAATTTGAGAAAAACTGTGTAGAAATAAATAAAATATTGTGTGTTTTATAGTTAGTTACTGATTATCAAATAAATGTTATCTGTACTATACTTACTTTTGATCAGACAAGGAGATAAGCAACTACTTTTAAGTTGATCAAAGCATAAGGATAGCAGATAAGAATATTATCCTTCAGCACTTTACTTACTTGGGGAATATTGATATGAATATGAGGATGATCGATATTTCACTTTGTGTACTTTGCTATGGTAACTTTAAGGGTAGTCTATGGTAACTTTACGGCTAGTCCACGGTAACTTTACGGCTAGTCCACGGTAACTTTACGGCTAGTCCACGGTAACTTTACGGCTAGTCCACGGTAACTTTACGGCTAGTCCACGGTAACTTTACGGCTAGTCCATGGTAACTTTACGGCTAGTCCATGGTAACTTTACGGCTAGTCCACGGTAACTTTACGGCTAGCCCATGGTAACTTTACGGCTAGTCCATGGTAACTTTACGGCTAATTCATTTTAATCGGCTATTTATATACATAATGAATGTGCATACTTGTTAATATGGTTTTCATTCTGTGCCCCAATTCCCATTGCTCGATATCCTGACCCTGACCATGACCCCAATTCCCATTGCTCGATATTCTGACCCTGACCATGACCCCAATTCCCACTGCTCGATATTCTGACCCTAACCCTAACCCCAATTCCCATTGCTCGATATTCTGACCCTGACCATGACCCTGATCCATGGCAGTTGAATTATGTTCAGATAGGGGAGGAAAAAACAATGGGAACAGCCTTAAAATTAAATGTGGTGCTAGCATTGACATTACAAATCCTTAGATGTATATTGGCTTGTGTTGTTTATGGTTGCACGGTGATGTAATACTTTGAATGGGTATGCTCGTATGTAGTTTTGTATTGTTGCGTTTTGTATTTCAATGTGGTGAAACATAGATTGTTTTCATTTCATTTTTAATGTGGTTGACTTTGTACCGTGCTTCGAGCCTTTGGGGATGAAGCGTGATTTTCAAGTAAACTTTATTATTATGATTATTATTAAATGTTGTGCTAGTATTGACATTAAAAATCCATAAAATTAATTGTGGTTTCAATTAACAATGTTTAACTGATAAGTTCTAAGATTACATTTTAAAATATCTTTTTTTTTTAAACAGCGCTTCAAGAATGTTGGCTGTTTTACTGCTGCCTACAGCATGACGGGCATTGTTACATCTGCCCTCAACATGTACATGAACTCACAGGTAATTCAAGCATTACTTTCAGCTTTACTTTATGTCTAGAAATCATCTTTTCAAATATATCATGTTTTCAATTATAGCCATCTTTACTTTATTATCCAATTGTTGCTACACATAATTAGCAATTTATTATTTAGCTTGAATTTCTTTATAATTTGTGTTTTTATTTTCGCAATCTAAATCATTAATGTGGGAGCATTATGGAATGATGTGCTCCGCCTTTGCGTTCAAACTAAAAGCCTTTACAATTTTAAATAGAAAGTAAACAGCTTGTCATTAAGATTAATAAACCCATGAGAATTTTTAATGGGAAATTTTACACTTTAATTTCCACACTAGCGAGAACCCGGTATGCGTTGCAATGCCACTCAATGAAAAAAGTGTTTGTGTTTTAATTAAGTTTTAAAGTTATTTTTAAATAGAAAATATTTATTGTTTTTTTCCGTCTGGTGCGTAAACAAAAAAACAAAAACAAAAAATTCGACGCGTGAGCAGGCAACATACAGCTGTTCACGCGAGAAGCATGGATTTTCAAAATTTAGTCCACACACTTGAAGCCATTAATTAACCTATGCAGTAGCTCTGTTTTAAATTATATATATATATTGCTCAAATATATATTTTTCTTTTAAAAAAGGTCCCCGGCCCCAAACGCAAAATTCTAAAATGGTTGTACTTATGTCACACACAAACTGAAATGTCGCTTGTATTTCATTGATTTCTATCCACCTATGCAATAGCACTGTTTGAAATTATATTTGTATAGCTCATATAAGAAAACAATTATTTAGGGCCCCCGGCCCCAAAAGCAATATTTCAAAATGTATAAGCTAATTCAGAAATAATTGCTGCGCACAACAACTACCAAAGTTTTTTTCGCAATCGGGTGAATGATATAGGAACGCATACGGAAATTATTTTTAGCTCATAAAAGGGGGGGGGGGAGAATTTAGGGCCCGGTCTCAAAACGGAATATAGTAAAATGTGTGTAATAATTCAGAAACATTGGTGGGCGTGTGTACAACAACTCACACAATTTTCATCATTTTTGGATTAATGGTATAGAAGCTCAGACAGGACATACATGCACACATTAATTTTTATATATGTTAGATATAGTTTACCGAATAAAGATAACATTTTTGCAATTATTCAATTATGAATTATGTCTATCTGTCTGTCAGTCAGTCTGTCATCTGTTTATCAATCTATCTATCTATCTATCTATCTATATGTATATATAGATAGATACATAGTTATATATATATATATATAACTATGTATCTATCTATCTGTCTGTCTGTTTGTCTGTCTGTCTGTCTGTTTGTCTATTTATCTATCCATATAATCATCCATCCATCCATCCGTACATACATACATACATACATTTATTTATATATCCAGCTATCCATATATCCATCCATCCATATATCATCTACCTATCTATCATCTACCACATACCTTCCTACATACCTGCCTGCCTGCCTGCCTCTATGTACCTACCTACCTCCGTACCTACCTATCTACCTATCTGTCTATCTATCTACCTACCTACCTACTACCTCCCTAACAACCTACCTATCTACCTACCTATCTATCTATCTATCTACATACTATATACCTATCTATCTACCAATCTACCTATCTACCTACATACTATATACCTATCTATCTACCAATGTACATACCTACCTATCTACCTATTTACTTACGCACCTACCTACATATCTACCTATCTATCCATACATCCATCCATTCATCAACACAGCACCCTTCAATCAATCCATCCATTAATCCATCCATCTATCCATATATGTCTATTTGTCTATTTGTCTGTCTGTCTATCTTTCTGTCTATCTCTCTATCTAATAAAATCTCTATTTTAAAAATTATATTTTCACTTGTGTAAAATGATTGGGCTTTGATATTGATTTGTATAATTATGTAAATTTATTTACGTTTTGTTAACGTCATTGATTTTCTTAATTGGTAAACATTTGTTCATATGTAAAATGAGAATATAGCATCTAGTTTTTACAACTGTAATGCCATTGGATTGAAAGATATTGTCATCCAAGTAAACATGTAAAAACTCAATTTGCTACCCCCGATAAATCTGTATCGAAGAAGGTTCATTATTTATCAGTCATTCTGATGCTTAACCTGTGCTGCATTGGGCAAAATGTTTTGTAGTACCCCCCCCCCACCTTACAAACAGAGATTCAAAATAATCATCCACTAGATTGTAACGCCTTTACTTATGAAAAAGTATTGTATTGCATTTAATATGATTTGTTCTTATTACGATGAGTGATAAGTGCATTAAAAATACTATTTGGCTATGTAGTTTTGCTGCACCAATTGAATTAAACGTCATATTCTTATTAAAATTATTTTTAAATGTAGAGTTTTTACTACTTTAAAAATTTCCTAAACGTTTATTTTTGCAATGAGTAAAAAGTAAAAATTTATTAAATGTTAAAAATACAAAGCTAAATGTGTATATAAGTGTAGCAATTTAAAAATCAATCAATTCTTTTTATTAATGTTACTTTATAGTAATATACATTATCAGTTTTGTCACGCTCTTTTATTAAATCAGAGAACTTTTAGCTTTGGATGAATAGGCAATTCGCACTATGACGTAATTTGCGTGATTATTTAGAACTAATTAATTTTAATTTTATTTCGTAATATTGACAACGCACTAAAGAACGCACTAATAACAACTGATGTTTAGGTTTTCCCGATAAATGTGATTATTGTGTAATTCTTTGATTATATTTTTTTTCATAACTTTCAAACGCTTACAAAATGCTTAAGATATTTCATTAGTTGTTTCGTTAAATGTATTTGTATTTTATAATAATAAAACTTATAATTTTACTAAAAGAAAAGCAGATAGATAATTTTTTGAGCATTTAAATTTATTCTATTTCCGTAATATAATTGAAAATAACTATGATTGTTTTTAAGAATCCGAACGTATCATATTTTCGGTTCTTTAGCGTTATGTCAGCATAGCTCATTCTTATATATATTTTAACAAACCCTATTTTAAAAAAAGGTATCTTTAAATAATCCTAGAGAGAATGGGAGCTGAGAAAGAGAAGGGTATGAATATCAGAAAAATGAGAAATATAGTGCGAAAGGATAGGATGTGGGTGAAAAGAGAAAAGGGAAAGAAGAGAATGGAGGAAAAGCAGGGAGGAAGTCGTTAGAGGGATGAAAGAAAATGCGAGGAATGTGAGAAAAGAGGGAAAAAGAAAGACAGGGAGAGAGAGGTAAGGAGAGAAAGGTACGGAGAGAGGGGTACGGAGAGAGGGGTATCGAGAGAGAGGTAAGGAAAGAGATTCACCATCATGTTAACCTAAATACCTTGGCCAGGAAATATAACCTTAAACCACAACTGCCTTTTTTTAAGCGTGACGAGACTAGAACTGTAGCCCAAATTCAAATTAGCAATCCAGTTGCTTACAAAGTGCATTCTTTTTTACATGACTTAGATACACCCATATTCAAATTAGCAGCCCAGTTGCCTATAAAGTGCATTCTTGTTGTCATGACTTAGCCACACAAAACAACTTCGACAATAGTGCTATAAGATGTTCTTTGTAATGTTGTAGACACCGTTGTTAGGCAGTACCCTAACCCTAACCCCAACCCCTAACCCTAACCCTAACCCCAACCCCTAACCCTAACCCTAACCCCAACCCCTAACCCTAACCCTAACCCCAACCCCTAACCCTAACCCTAACCCCAACCCCTAACCCTAACCCTTACATAATTGCTATCAGATGTTATTTGCAATATTGTATACACCGGTGTTAGGTTTGTTCAGTTGCTAACTAAGCTTATAATTAGTCGTTGTTTTAAGAGATGCACACATATCGCTTTCCGATAATTGTTCTTAGGTGCATGTTGACATAACCGCAGCCGACATAATTTATGTAATCTGAGATGGAGGTAATGGCTGTACGTGGGGGTGGGGCTTAGTGTTGTCTATGTCTATTGTTTAGTAGGGAGTGGGGTTCAGGGTTGTCCATTGATTAGTGGGGAGGGGGTTCAGGGTTGTCCATTGCTTAGTGGGGAGGGGGGTTCCAGGTTGTCCATTGTTTAGTGGGGAGGGGGGTTCCAGTTTGTCCATTGTTTAGTGGGGAGGTGCGTTCAGGTTTGTCCATTGCTTAGTGGGGAGGGGGTTTCGGGTTGTCCATTGCTTAGTGCGAAGGTGGGTTCAGGGTTGTCCATTGTTTAGTGGGGAGGTGGGTTCGGGGTTGTCCATTGCTTAGTGGGGAGGTGGGTTCAGGGTTGTCCATTGCTTAGTGGGGAGGGGGGTTCAGGGCTGTCCATTTTTTAGAGTTAGAAGGTGTATCCGTCTCATTTATACCATCCTACATTTTCATATTAGATTCTTGAATTTTTTGCACTTTTAACATTAGTTTGATTCTATATTTTTATTGACTCACTACCAGCTGCTAATCACTACAGGTCGCTGTTCTAATCACTACAAGCCGCTGTTCTAATCACTACAAGCCGCTGTTCTAATCACTACAAGCCGCTGTTCTAATCACTACAAGTCGCTGTTCTAATCACTACAAGCCGGTGATCTAATCACTACAAGTCGCTATTCTAATCATTACAAGCCGCTGTTCTAATCACTACAAGTCGCTATTCTAATCACTACAAGTCGCTGTTCTCATCATTAAAAGCCGTTGTTCTAATCACTACAAGCCACTGTATGTGACTTAAACAAATGTATGGGGGGAAATACATATTTAAAAAAATTACAACTCTTATTTATAACTTTTTAGAAAGAAAATTTAATACTTTACATTACTCATACTAATCATTAGTCTGTCTTAAACGATTTGTGACTAACTATATGTCTTACTCATAAATCATTCATCAATCTTAAACGATTCGTGCTTAACTATGTGTCTAACTTACACATTGTGATGTGCTTAATATTGGTGTCTTACCTACAAATTATGTCTTTCGTCGTTTTTACAGATTGTGTCATTCTTTTAACGTGTGTCTACATGTAATTTGTCTTACCAACAAATAGTGTCTAAATTTAAATGTGTGTCTCACTTACATATCGTTTATTTTACTTTCAAACTGTATATGTGACAAACTAATTGCGTGTCTTTAATTTAAACTGTATATTTGACCAACTAATTGTATGTATTAATTTCAAATTGTATATTTGACCAACTAATTGTATGTCTTAATTTCAAATTGTATATTTGACCAACTAATTGCGAGTCTTACATTCAAAATTTATATTTGAAACACGCATTATGTTTCTTAATTTTAAACTGTAATATTTGACCAAATAGTCGTGTGTCTTACATCCCAACTGTAATATTTGACCAAATAGTCGTGTGTCTTACATCCCAACTGTAATATTTGACCAAATAGTCGTGTGTCTTACATCCCAACTGTAATATTTGACCAACTAGTCGCGTGTCTTATTTTTAAACTGTATATTTGACCAACTAGTCGCGTGTCTTATTTTTAAACTGTATATTTGACCAACTAGTCGTATGTCTCACATCCCACCAGTACAATTGACCATCTAATCGTGTCTCTCACATCCCCACTGTACATTTGACCCACACATCGTGTGTCCTACATCCCCACTGTACATTTGACCCACACA
Source organism: Omphiscola glabra (assembly GCA_964017045.1). Lineage (NCBI taxonomy): Eukaryota > Metazoa > Mollusca > Gastropoda > Lymnaeidae > Omphiscola > Omphiscola glabra. Next base: position 67,649 of record OZ024806.1, read on the forward strand.
TCGTGTGTCCTACATCCCCACTGTACATTTGACCTACACATCGTGTGTCTTACATCCCAACTGTATATTTGACCCACACATCGTGAAGATCACAACCTTGGAGAAACACTTCAACATGAGCAGTTCTGTCAGCGGCGTGCTCATGTCGTGCAATGACTTTGGGTTCCTGGTGACGACGCTGATTATAAGCTACTACACGCGCAGAGTTCACGTGCCTCGAGCCCTGGGTTTCTCCACCATCATGTATGGGATATCCGGCCTTCTGTGCACCATTGCATTCTTCGGGTCAAGGATTAAAACTAACTCCAGTGACCTTCGACCCAACGTCTCGCAAGGTCAGTACCGCATGCATGCATTTGAAGGTAGAAACTATGTCAGCTATTGCCATCAATTAACACTAACATTCCAATGCTTTATATTAACAAAGAGCTCTGCGTTCGATTGTATCTGCTGAAAGTATTAGACCTACCTATCATTATATAAGTACATGTGCCCTCCAGGGCTTTGATGAATCGAATGTTTACCAAAGTTACCGAAAGCTGTAGATATTTATTAAAGTTGTCATCGGCACCGGTCTCCTACTTGAAATGTCAACATTATTTAAGTTAGCATATGTCTCGACATAGGTACCTAAGTCACGTGGATGGAACTATTAAGTCACGTGGATGGGAACCATGGGTTAATTATTAAGTAACATGGTTAGGGTAGACAGGAAAACACGGGTTAACTATTAATTCACGTGGATGGGAACCATGGGTTAACTATTAAGTCATGTGGATGGGAATCATGGGTTAACTATTAAGTCATGTGGATGGGAACCATGGGTTCACTATTAAGTCACGTGGATGGGGCGTTTAGGAAACCATAAATTAACTTTGATGTCATTTCAATAAATAATTTTGGATTTGCTGCTGTAGAGGATTTTTGGACTTTGGACTTTGCAGGAATCTTAAGCTTTGCCTGCTGTTGACACAGATAATTTAAATTTCTTATTAGAGTTGTCTTATCTTGGAGTCGTCTTGTTTTGGAGTCGTCTTTTTCTTGGTGTCGGTCTTTTGTTATGAAATCGCCTTGTTCTAGGTGTCGCCTTGTTCTAGGTGTCGCCTTGTTCTAGGTGTCGCCTTGTTCTAGGTGTCGCCTTGTTCTAGGTGTCGCCTTGTTCTAGGTGTCGTCTTGTTCTAGGTGTCGTCTTGTTCTAGGTGTCGTCTTGTTCTAGGTGTCGTCTTGTTCTAGGTGTCGTCTGGTTCTAGGTATCGCCTTGTTCTAGATGTCGCCTTGTTCTAGGTGTCCTATAGTAAATGATGTCTTTGCTTGAATTTTCTTTGACTATTTATTTGTTGTATTTTTGTGTTTTTCTTTTTTGTGATTTTTTTATGAGTTTCCTCATATTTTTGCCATTGTTATATATTTACAATTGTTTTTGATCCTTTTGTTTTCTGGTTTATTGTTGTTGCAATTGTAAAGTTTAAGTTTTCTTAAACTTTATAATAACTTAACTATACAAAATTGTATTAGTATTTTATAATAGTTGGAAATAATTTTCTGAATAGTTTATTTTTCATGTATAAATTTGTTCGAGTTGTTTCAGCTAACTTTTCTTTTTTAATTAAAATAATATCAATTGATTTATTTGTGTTTATTTTTAGTTGAAGACAAATTGTTTGCCCAAATGTGTTCTGATTTGAAGCATCTCAACGCAACTTGTGATGAGATTTCCAATCGTGTTCGTACATCTGATTTTGTTTCTGAAAGCTGGAAGTTCATTGCAATCTGTATCTTGGCGGTTGGAATGATCCTGCAAGGTGTCGCTAAGTCCCCAAGACAACCTTTCGTAGGGACGTACATTGACGACAATACGCCTAAATCTAAGACATCCATGTACTTGGGTAAACCTCTTCTATTGACTAGACACTTTTAATGCATACTATTTACGCTTATTTACACATACAGTACTCTAGTTTTATAGAATACTTTTATAAAATCGTTTTAAGCACAAATTACCTAAATTGCCATTCACATTAGATGTCAATTTTTAAAACTATACTATCTTTATTCACATTAATCGAATGTTCACTTAAAAGAAACAATAAAGTAACTATCACATGACAATAGAAAAATAAGATAACTATCACGTGACAATAGAAATTATTCATTTCCACCCTAAACCCAATGGTTTCAAGTTATCCGCAACTTCTTCAACTGCAGGTATCATGATAGGCCTATCAATCTTTGGTCCAGCACTGGCTTATATCTTGGGAGGTGTGTTTAGTAAAATTTACATAACTCTTGAAGGTAAGAATTGGAAGTGGAATGAAAACTATTTGTAGTGTTTAATTTGTGTAGTTTATCTAGATAAAATGTCATGGCATAGAGTAACTAATAACAGGTTAAACTTATTTTAAATAAATTGGCATTTCATTCAGAAAACAATACAACTATATTTTTTTAAAATTATTAATAATGTATATCTTTGAACAGTTATTATTTCATTTGCATATCCTAGACATTGTATAGTATCGTAAGTTTTGACAGTTTTAAATTACCCATGCATATAGACCTGTGGTAGGCGCATGTGGCTCTTTAGCGACCTGAGTGTGGCTCGGTCAGTCGACCACAAATCGGTTTGGACTCTGAAAAATATGGTTCTTGACAGGTTCTTGACAGGTTCTTGAAAAGAAATTTGTCTCTCTATTTTTTTTAACGTCCTGCTGCTGATGTTTGGCACTTTTCACTAATCAGTTTGCTGACCACTTTTCACTAATCAGTTTGCTAACCACTTTTGACTAATCAGTTTTCTGACCACTTTTAAGGGCTAATGAAATATTTTTTTTACTAACAGCTACAAGGATGGGCCCCCGTGATCCAAGATGGCTGGGGGCATGGTGGTTGGGTTTTCTACTTTTCGGCAGTCTCGGTCTAGTTGTTGGAATCCCGCTGTTCTTTTTCCCAAGACACATCACTTTAAGACCGGGGACACAGAGAGACACTTCAAGAGACACTTCAAATACTTCATTCCAACTTCTAGAACACTTGAAAGGTAAAATTGTCTTGCTGACTACGAACCAGTTTCTTGTGTCCATTTACTGTGATGTCTTTTTTGTGTGTGCTAAGACCGTCAACCTGAATACAATAGACATCTTTAGAAGTAAGTTTTTTTTAGGGTTAGGTATTGTAGATTTTTTTGGTGTTAGGGTTAGGGTTAGGTATTGTATACTGTTGTTAGGGTTAGGGTTAGGTATTGTATACTGTTGTTAGGGTTAGGTATAGGGTTAGGTATTGTCGACTGTTGTTAGGGTTAGGGTTTGGTATTAGGGTTATGGTAAGGGTTAGATATTGTATACTGTTGTTAAGTTTAAGGTTAGGATTAGGTATTGTAGACTGTTGTTTGGGTTAGGTATTGTAGACTGTTGCAGTGTTTATTTCAATTTTTCAGGGTGGGCAGTACCATTGGTGACGGAAGGGTGGACAGTACCAGTGGTGAAGGAAGGGTGGGCAGTACCAGTGGTGACGGAAGGGTGGGAAGTACCAGCGGTGACGGAAGGGTGGGCAGTAACAGAGGTTAATGAAGATTGGACAGTACCAGTGGTGATTGAAGGGTGGACAGTATCAGTGTTGATAGAAGGGTCGACAGTACCAGTGTTGATAGAAGGGTGGACAGTACCAGTGTTGACAGAAGGGTGGACAGTACCAGTGTTGATAGCAGGGTGGACAGTACCAGTGTTGATAGAAGGGTGGAAAGTACCAGTGTTGATAGAAGGGTGGACAGTACCAGTGTTGATAGAAGGGTGGAAATTACCAGTGCTGATAGAAGGGTGGACAGTAAAAGTGGTGATAGAAGGGTGGACATTACCAGTGTTGATAGAAGGGTGGACATTACCAATGTTGATAGATGGGTGGACAGTGCCAGTGTTGATAGAAGGGTAGAAAGTACCAGTGTTGATAGAAGGGTGGACATTACCAGTATTGATAGAAGGGTGGACAGTAAAAATGGTGATAGAAGGGTGGACATTACCAGTGCTGATAGAAGGGTGGACAGTAAAAATGGTGACAGAAGGGTGGATATTACCAGTGTTGATAGAAGGGTGCACAGGACCAGTGTTGATAGAAGAGTGGACATTACCAGTGTTGATAGAAGGGTGGACATGACCAGTGTTGATAGAAGGGTGGACAGGACCAGTGTTCATATAAGAGTGGACAGGACCAGTGTTGATAGAAGAGTGGACAGGACCAGTGGTGATGGTGGGGTGAGCATCTTTGTCTTTGTGGATTTCAAGAAGGCATTCGACTGGGTTTGGCATGCTGCTTTATGGGCCACCATGAGGCACTACAACATCAACACAAACTTAACCAGAATGATAAGCATCCTCTATGATAAGGCCACCAGCGCAGTCTTCTTCAACAATAACATCGGAGAATGGTTCACGAAAACGGTTGGAGTACGACAAGGCTGCTTGCTCTCCACCACCTGTTCAACATCTTCTTAGAGAGAATAATGTCAGATGCACTGGAAACGCATTTAGGGACAGTCAGCATTGGTGGCAGAACAATCACCAACCTACGCTTTGCGGATGACATAGATGAACTGGCAGGAAGCGAAGAAGAGCTAGCCAACCTGGTAAAGCGTCTCGCCAATACTTCATCGTCCTTTGGCATGCAAATCAGTGCAGAAAAGACACAAATAATGACAAATAGCACCACTGGCATCACCACTGAAATTAAGGTCAGTGAGGAAAGATTAGAGACAGTTGGCAGCTTCAAGTACCTCGGAGCAATAGTTTCGGAAGAAGGCTCCAAGCCCGAATTGATGGCCAGGATTACGCAGACCACAACATCACTAAAAAGGCTCAAGAAAATATGGAAAGACAAAAATATAACCACCAGCACCAAAATCAGGCTGATGCCCTCATTAATCCGCTCCATTTTCTTATATGCCTGTGAGTCCTGGACATTAACAGCAGAACTTGAAAAGAAAATAAAGGGGATGGAGATGAGATGTTTCAGAGGCATTCTTGGCATCTGCTAAAGAGACCATATCACCAATGAACAAGTAAACGAAAGGATTCGTCAAGCAATTGGGCAGTACGATGACCTACTGGCGTCTGTAAAAAGGCGCAAACTTGATTGGTATGGCCACGTGACCAGAAAACAATGGCTCGCCAAAGAAATCTTGCAGGGCACAACTAGAGGAGGAAGAAGAAGAGGAAGAAAAAGATGGGAAGATAACATCAAGGAATGGACGGGATTACAACTAGGTGGTGCTATGCATAGGGCAGGAGATCGAGAGGAATTGTGAAAAATGGTTTTTATGTCATCTGTGGCGCCCCAACGGTCGAAAGACTACAAGACATGATGATGATGATGATGAGAGTGGCGTTATTTAAAATTTTGCAGAGTATTTCCCTGAAAGGTCGTTGGCAAAACTTTTCACCCAACCAGAGCGACACTTACCTTCCTACGCTTATGAATTGTCAAATTTAGGCATAAATGATTACACTATAAATTTTCTTTTTCAGCACAAAAATAACTACATATTTGAGCCTAGACATTTTACTATTATAACAATGTAAACACAAGAAATTTAATTTAGAATTGGTATCCGTTGAGGGGTACCATGATAAATTCGTAAAGACTAGAGAGCTAAATATTTTTTATATCTTTCGGTCCTAACATCCATGTGTGTTAGGGTTAGGATCCTAACGTCCAGTGTGTGTTAGGGTAAGGGTGCTAATGTCCAGTGTGTGTTAGGGTAAGTGTCCTAACGTCCAGTGTGTGTTATGCTTATGGTGCTAACATCCAGTGTGTGTTAGGTTAAGGTTGCTAACGTCCAGTGTGTGTTAGGGTAAGGTTGTTAACGTCCAGTGTGTGTTAGGGTTAGTGTCCTAACGTCCAGTGTGTGTTTGGGTTAGTGTCCTAACGTGCAGTGTGTGTTAGGCTTAGGGTGCTAACGTCAAGTGTGTGTTAGAGTTAATGTCCTAACGTCCAGTGTTTGTTAGAGTAAGGGTGCTAACATCCAGAGTGTGTTCGTTACTGGTGCCCATACTGTAATTTGTTTAGGGCACTTTGGCTGAAAGTGGGGGGAGGGGATGCAGACGGTTACTGGACGAAAATATGGAGGGACCTGGGGAGTCATATGAAGTAAAAACTTTGAATTGTTGCGGATATTTAGTTTATACTTTTAAGTGCATTTTTGGAAAAATATTATTTTTAAAAAGATTTTTTAAAAATTATTTATTACTAGGATTTCTCAAGGCCATGCTGCGACTCTTGAAGAACCCTGTGTACGCATGCATCATTGCTTCCAATGGTCTACATCTCATGTGTGTCAGTGGTATGATGGCATTCATGCCCAAATATCTGGAGACACAGTACACTATGCCCGCATGGCAGGCCAACATGTATCTAGGTGGGTCATAGTTCATGGGTACTGCAGGTGGGAGCCAACATATATCTTGGTGGGTCATTTAGTTCATGGGTACTCCAGGTGGGGGCCAACATGTCTATAGGTGGGTCATTCAGTTAATTGATACACAATGTCCACCTGGCATAGCAACATGTCCCTAGATCAGGCCTGCACAACTCAAAATGTAAGGTGGGCCTGCACAACTCAAAATTTAAGGTGGGCCTGCACAAGTCAAAATTTTAGGTGGGGCTGCACAACTCAAAATGTAAGGCGGGCCTGCACAAGTCAAAATTTAAGGTTGACCTGCACAACTCAAAATATAAGGTTGGCCTGCACAACTCAAAATGTTAAGGGGGCCTGCACAACTTAAAATGTTAGGGGGGCCTGCACAACTCAAAATATAAGGTTGGCCTGCACAACTCAAAATATAAGGTTGGCCTGCACAACTCAAAATATAAGGTTTGCCTGCACAACTCAAAATGTTAGGGGGGCCTGCACAACTCAAAATGTTAGGGGGGGCCTGCACAACTCAAAATGTTAGGGGGGCCTGCACAACTCAATATATAAGGTTGGCCTGCACAACTCAAAATATAAGGTTGGCCTGCACAACTCAAAATGTTAAGGGGGCCTGCACAACTCAAAATGTTAGGGGGGCCTGCACAACTCAAAATATAAGGTTGGCCTGCACAACTCAAAATATAAGGTTTGCCTGCACAACTCAAAATGTTAGGGGGGCCTGCACAACTCAAAATGTTAGGGGGGGGCCTGCACAACTCAAAATGTTAGGGGGGCCTGCACAACTCAATATATAAGGTTGGCCTGCACAACTCAAAATATAAGGTTGGCCTGCACAACTCAAAATATAAGGTTAGCCTGCACAACTCAAAATGTTAAGGGGGCCTGCACAACTCAAAATGTTAGAGGGGCCTGCACAACTCAAAATATAAGGTTGGCCTGCACAACTCAAAATGTTAGGGGGGCCTGCACAACTCAAAATGTTAGGGGGGCCTGCACAACTCAAAATGTTAGGGGGGGCCTGCACAACTCAATATATAAGGTTGGCCTGCACAACTCAAAATAAAAGGTTGGCCTGCACAACTCAAAATATAAGGTTGGCCTGCACAACTCAAAATGTTAAGGGAACCTGCACAACTCAAAATGTTATGGGGACCTGCACAACTCAAAATGTTAAGGGGGCCTGCACAAGTCAAAATGTAAGTCGAGCCAGCACAAGTCAAGATGTAATGTGGGCCTACACAAGTCAAAATTTAAGGTTGGCCTGCACAACTCAAAATGTTAAGGGGGCCTGCACAACTCAAAATATAAGGTTGGCCTGCACAACTCAAAATGTAAGGCAGGCTGTAATACTTTATGAAAAGCTTGTGCGGGCCAAAAGAAAATAGGACAAGGGGAAAATTATTAAGAAAATAATTAGAATAAAGAATATTTCGTTACGTCGCGGGGCGCAAAGTGCGTGCTGGCAGGGCGCAAAGTGTGTGTTGGCAATGACGTATCTCATAATGTTTATCGCATGCATTTCATAAAGTTTACAACTTTAAAGCTGGTAGATGTAGAAAGAATTCAAATTATTTGTTTACGAATGCATACTTTCATTATACCAAGTTGTACATTTTCATTGGGAAAGTTCTCACAAGTTTTAAATTAAGTCCCAAAAAGTATTACATTTTAAAAAAAATTCCAATTGAAATACGCTTATAAACAGTGAATATATATATCTGCAATGTACACTATATCGTCCTATAATGTACACACTATATCTTCATGTAATGTACACTATATCCTCCTGTAATGTACACTTTATATTCATGTCATGTACACTGTGGTTGATTAAGCTATTTGTCAACTTATTTTTGTTTGTTGAATAAGGCCAACAACACAAGGCTAACCAAGCCCCGTAATGTGCACACGTTCAAATTCAATCTCATACGTCACTAGCATTTGAGTACAGATATCCCCCTTTCACAACCTTCTACATCAGCGGTTCTGAGGCTGGGGGTCGAAAGACCCGTTTACTGGGGTCGCATAAGACCAATGGCTATCACATAATATACAGTTATGATGCAGCAACACTAATAATTTAATCGTTGTAGGTCCCCATAACATGAGGAACTGTATTAAGGGCGTTTGAAAGGTTGAGAACCACTGTTCTTCATGAACGCTCAGTTATCCCCCTTTCACAACCTTCTACAGGAACGTTCAGTTATCCCCCTTTCCCAATATTCTACAGGAACGATAAACGTGTTTGCAGCATCCCTAGGGACAGTTGTCGGTGGTTGTGTGACGACAAAGTTTAAATTGTCTCCCATGTCGTGTCTGAAGTTGGTGATCTTTTGTAAGGTCTTTGGCAGTGTTGTGGTTGCCATTGGCTTCCTAACCGGATGTGACCAACCTGTCATACACAAGGGCTACACAGAGTGAGTTGACCAGTATTTACTTAGTAGATTTGAAATATTAAATCCAATGAATCATTTTTTCAGAGCTAATCTATTTATAAATCTTTTAGATGTTAGAATGTACCTCAAGACTTGGCATCATGTGATCAGTGATATCTGTGATTTGGGAGGGGGGGGGGTAGAATTAATTTGCAAAATGATGATACAAGATATGAAGTTAACATTATCAAGACGACTATAATTTACTTAACGAGTTAGCTATAAAGAATTCAAGGTCATTCATATGTAGAAAAAATTACCTCTATGAAGCGACATAATCAAATGCCACACTTTCATTATTCAAGTGAAATGAGATGATATGTATTATTGCTATGTATTATTGCTATGTATTATTGCTATGTATTATTTATATGTATTATTGATATGTATTATTACCAATAATAACACTCCTGATAAATTTACCCCTTTTTCCCTACCCCTCCGTTCACTTTTGAAAGGCAAAAAGTTTTTTTTAAAAATAATTCACTTGTATACATCCCCGGGGTATTTGGTGTTTAAAAATTTTTTGATGAATGTTTGATGATTGTTTGATGATTATTTGATGATTGTTTAACAATTAGCAATCGATTTATTGTTCAGACCTGTATTTCAGGGAGATGGAGCTTGAAACAGGAACATGTATTCATAATTGTAACTGTGACAGCCAAAATTTTTTCCCGATCTGCGGAGCAGACGACAAGAATTACTTTTCTCCTTGTCACGCGGGCTGCACGTCTGCTGACATAGCTACGGTAAAATATTTGCCCAAAGACGTAACTAGGAATAGTTCCATCCGGGGAAAGTTAAGCTTTTGGCCGTCCCCTTCCACGAAAAAGCTCTGCATTTGTCTGAAAATACCGCCCCTCATTAAAGTTTCAAAAGTGTCGCCTGGGGTAGACCGCCCCCTTCCTACGTCATTTGGTTTTCCTCATGCCATATTTTCTTTACTTGGAACACATTATGTTTGTTGCTTAAAGAGTCTGAAAGTCTAGACTTAACCTTCATAGCCATCTTCTGTTAGAGAATATTTAACCATTACAAATTAACTTTCTGTGGAGACGAATTTTAAAAAAAATGTAAATAGCCTAGATAAATGTTTCTAACAATGATTTCTACTGATTATTGATTTATACTGATTTCTACTGATTTCTACTGATTTCTATTGATTTCTATTGATTTCTACAGATTTCTATTGATTTGTACTGATTTCTATTGATTTCAATTGATTTCTAGACCTTGATATCAATTCCTTAAAATAATTTTATGACGCTTCAGATGTTTGTAAACTGCTCGTGTTTGTCAACAAACACAACACAGACGGCCAAAAGTGGACTGTGTGACAGTCAGTGCAACAATTACGTGATCTACTTAGCTGTGAGCTTCTTTGGTTCTCTAATTATGGCCACAAGTATCATGCCTGGGTTCATCACCAGTGTCAGGTAGGAAACAGCTGTTCAATGACGTCAGGGTGACTATTTAATGGCTACAATGTCACTATTCAATGACCTCAGGGTACTATTTAATGACGACAGGGTGACCAATTAATGCATCAGAGTGACATTTAATGAAGACAGAGTGTCTATTTAATGACATCAGGGTGACTATTTAATGGCGACAGGGTGACTTTTTAATGACCTCAGGGTGACTATTTAATGGCTACAATGTCACTATTCAATGACCTCAGGGTGACTATTTAATGGCTACAATGTCACTATTCAATGACCTCAGGGTACAATTTAATGGTTACAATGTCACTATTCAATGACCTCAGGGTGACTATTTAATGGCGACAGGGTGACTTTTTAATGACCTCAGGGTGACTATTTAATGGCTACAATGTCACTATTCAATGACCTCAGGGTGACTATTTAATGGCTACAATGTCACTATTCAATGACCTCAGGGTACAATTTAATGGCTTCAATGTCACTATTCAATGACCTCAGGGTGACTATTTAATGGCTACAATGTCACTATTCAATGACCTCAGGGTGACTATTTAATGGCTACAATGTCACTATTCAATGACCTCAGGGTGACTATTTAATGGCTTCAATGTCACTATTCAATGACCTCAGGGTGACTATTTAATGGCTACAATGTCACTATTCAATGACCTCAGGGTGACTATTTAATGGCTACAATGTCACTATTCAATGACCTCAGGGTGACTATTTAATGGCGACAGGGTGACTTTTTAATGACCTCAGGGTACTATTTAATGGCTACAATGTCACTATTCAATGACCTCAGGGTGACTATTTAATGGCTACAATGTCACTATTCAATGACCTCAGGGTGACTATTTAATGGCGACAGGGTGACTTTTTAATGACCTCAGGGTACTATTTAATGGCTACAATGTCACTATTCAATGACCTCAGGGTACAATTTAATGGCTACAATGTCACTATTCAATGACCTCAGGGTACAATTTAATGGCTACAATGTCACTATTCAATGACCTCAGGGTGACTATTTAATGGCGACAGGGTGACTTTTTAATGACCTCAGGGTGACTATTTAATGGCTACAATGTCACTATTCAATGACCTCAGGGTGACTATTTAATGGCTACAATGTCACTATTCAATGACCTCAGGGTACAATTTAATGGCTACAATGTCACTATTCAATGACCTCAGGGTACAATTTAATGGCTACAATGTCACTATTCAATGACCTCAGGGTGACTATTTAATGGCGACAGGGTGACTTTTTAATGACCTCAGGGTGACTATTTAATGGCTACAATGTCACTATTCAATGACCTCAGGGTGACTATTTAATGGCTACAATGTCACTATTCAATGACCTCAGGGTACAATTTAATGGCTACAATGTCACTATTCAATGACCTCAGGGTGACTATTTAATGGCTACAATGTCACTATTCAATGACCTCAGGGTGACTATTTAATGGCGACAATGTCACTATTCAATGACCTCAGGGTGACTATTTAATGGCTACAATGTCACTATTCAATGACCTCAGGGTACAATTTAATGGCTACAATGTCACTATTCAATGACCTCAGGGTACAATTTAATGGCTACAATGTCACTATTCAATGACCTCAGGGTGACTATTTAATGGCGACAGGGTGACTTTTTAATGACCTCAGGGTGACTATTTAATGGCTACAATGTCACTATTCAATGACCTCAGGGTGACTATTTAATGGCTACAATGTCACTATTCAATGACCTCAGGGTACAATTTAATGGCTACAATGTCACTATTCAATGACCTCAGGGTGACTATTTAATGGCTACAATGTCACTATTCAATGACCTCAGGGTGACTATTTAATGGCTACAATGTCACTATTCAATGACCTCAGGGTACAATTTAATGGCGACAGGATGACGTTCTACTACAATTAAATTGTGACGGCAGTGTTATATACAACACTATATTTGTGACGTCAGAGTTACATACAACACTATATTTGTGATGTCAGTCGTCTTTAAAAAAAAATTAAATCTTTGCTGAAGAGACCATATTATTATTATTTATTAATGTTTGAAATTTTAGTGTAAGGAATGTTAAGGTTAGGATTATATTACTTTGAACATACTTAGGAATGTATTACTTTAAGCATACGTATGAATGCATTACTTTGGTCATAGTTAGGAATGTATTATTTTCATCATACTAAGGAATGTATTACTTTGATCATACTTAGGAATGTATTACTCTGATCATACTTAGGAATGTATTATTTTGATCATAATATTTTTTGAAAGAGTAGATACAACATCAATAATGTACCCAATGCTAGGGATGCTATGATATGTCAATAATCGGTATTGTACCCAATGCTAGGGATGCTATGATATGTCAATAATCGGTATTGTACCCAATGCTAGGGATGCTATGATATGTCAATAATCGGTATTGTACCCAATGCTAGGGATGCTATGATATGTCAATAATCGGTATTGTACCCAATGCTAGGGATGCTATGATATGTCAATAATCGGTATTGTACCCAATGCTAGGGATGCTATGATATTTCTTTAATAACATAATTTCTATGAAATAGTTCTTATCTAATGTACTAAGATCCATTATTTTGAGTTTATCATCCATAGATCGGTACAGGAAGTGGATAAGCCCTTAGCCATCGGCCTCTCGTCCTTTTCTGCCACACTGATAGGTAACTAGGTGAAATCTAACCCTAACCCTAACTTCCACAATGATAAGTAACTACGTGAAATCTAACCCTAACCCTAACATCCACACTGATAAGTAACTACGTGAAATCTAACCCTAACACAGTGATAGGTAAATACGTGAAATCTTTCTCAGGCTTTCCAATATCGTGTGCACTGATTCACCTTTATATTATACAGATTATACAGATTATACAAAGGTTAAGTTGAATCCCCAGCACAAGATATAGAAAAAATAAAAAATGAAATAAGTACAAGTGTATCGACTGACTGCCTACTGCAGCAAACAGAACAAGTTTAACTAAGTAAAACAAACTTATTTGGCAGAATCTTGACTTCCAGGAGTAACAGAAACCAAGAAACAGCAGAATCTTGACATACAGGAGTAACAGGAACCAAGAATCAGCAGAATCTTGACATCCAGGCGTAACAGGAACCAAGAATCAGCAGAATCTTGACATACAGGAGTAGCAGGAACCAATGAAAAAAAAACAGAAATATGGAAAATGAGAAAAGAAAATTAGGATGTCCACGTTAACTTGATGTGAATAGAGAAAATGAGACAACCTTATCTAATTACTAATATCTGCTGTCAAACAGAGGTCCTCATTCAATCAAGAGGGACAACCTTATCTAACTACGGATATCTGTTGTCAAACAGAGGTCCTCAATCAATCAAGAGGGACAACCTTATCTAACTACAGAAATCTGCTGCCAAACAGAGGTCCTCATTCATCCAAGAGAGAAAACCTTCGATCCTTTTTTTGCATTAAAAAATTATTTACACATTTATTTTTAACGTAACTCTTGGAATGAGTTTTTTCTTTTGCTGTAGCTGATCTAAAAATTCAGCTTATGTTAATATGAAAACAGTCATCAAATTTTCCATCTCATAGATCCATTCACTCATAACAACATTAGTATGCATTTCATGAATGATACAAAACTTAAAAGATTTAATTATTGTAAGAGAAATAAAGATGGTAATTTCGTTAAAATGATTTTTTTCCCATTTACTTATTAAGTTAGGGTTAGGTTTAGGGTTAGGGTTCATTCCCATGTGACCTATTTATTGTCATTGATTTATTCTCGTAAATTTTGCAAGTAAAATAATAAATAATCATTAAAATAATAATTAGATTGCTGATTAGCTTTATTTATTTAAATTTTTTGTTTAGCAAATTAATGTTAATATTCTAATGATTAACAATGTATTTTAATGTGACGTATTTTAACACTAATTATAAACTAAACCATCTTTTTGTGTTGTATATATCTTCAGGTTGGTTTCCTGGTCCAATATTATTTGGAGCCTTAGTGGACAGTAGCTGTCTGATTTGGAAGACAACCTGCCAATCTACTGGCGCGTGTTCCTTGTATAATCTAAACGATTTCCGTTTCCAGTTTCATGCCCTTGCCATCGGATTGAGAATGATAGCGGCTTCTCTGTCTATCCTGGCCTTGCTTATTGCAATCTATTATAAAAAATTTGCTTTTCTGCCCAATAAGGACTTAGAGATGATTGTGAGTAGCCAACAAAAAGAGTTGTCTGTCAGTCCAAAACAGACAGAATTGTGTGTGAAGGCCAAACAGACAGAGGACAAGCAAATAACGTAACTCAATGAATCTCAAAGGGATTTAACTTCTATAAAATAAACCATAGTTAAAGGAACATATTTTGGAGGTAAATTATTATAAAAATAAATATGTTTTGGAGAAATTTTTGATAAAAGTTTTAATTGTATTAAGTATCACCAAATGTTTGCTATATAATAACTCATATGAGATAAGATGTAAAAAGTTTTATAAAAAGATGTTTCAAGAGTTTTTAAACAGTTGTATTTCAATTATTATTTCTTATATAACCCTATTTTATATTATTATAATTTAATACAAAGATTATAATTCTCAGAACTAATTAAAATGATTAGAACCGCTTATTTTAATTGATGAGTCATTGTATCAGTTATCATAGGTGTATCAATTATCATAGGCGTATCAGTTATCATAGGTGTATTGTATCATAGGTGTATCAGTTATCATAGGTGTATCGGGTATCATAGTTCGGTAGCTCTGAAATTGTGAACTCGGATACCGGCCATGTTAGTGAATCTGATTGGTTGAAGGTACTCAAATACCGGCCATATTAGTGAATCTCATTGGTTCATGGTACTCAGCTACGGGCCATGTTAGTGAATCGTATTGGTTCATGGTACTCAGATACAGGCCATGTTAGTGAATCTGATTGGTTCATGGTACGCAGATACAGGCCATATTAGTGAATCTGATACTTCTTCTTGAGTTGTTCATTTGATTTCAGTTTCCTCGCCTTAGAAATAAAGACGTTCATTGGAGTTCTTTCAAATTGTATAGTGCTAGGACATATTTCAACCATGTTAATCTTTCATTTAGTGCTAGGACATATTTCAACCATGTGAATCTTTTGGTAGATTTTATTTGCCAGTATATCTAGCTAGTAGTTGTAGACTTTAGATAAGTAGAGAGTACGATGTTTTTGGTTTGAAACGATAGTGTAGATAGATAGACGTACGATTTTATATTGTATATATTTTGAACGAGTGTTGACTTTTCTAATACAACCTTTTCCTCTCGCCATGTTACATGTTTATACATTGCAAAGTTACTATTTTCATAGCTTAACCAGTGCATGGGAAAGTCTGGCAACACATTCATATCACACTTGGTACAAGGTTATAACTTGCAAACTTTATTTAATACAATGAAATCGACGCACTTGTTTTCAACATTGGTCCACATCTTCAAATTGATATAAATAGATTAAATACTTTGTAAAACTACTTTCGATAATGGTTTTTGTTGTTTATTTTTCAAAAGTTGGAATTATATTAACAAAGCAAATGGAGATCAACCCTATTAATCCAAGTCGATCAAATCTGGGAACATGCCAACTTATACATGTTAGTGGACAAGGTTAGGGTTAGTGGACCAGGCATACAAGGACGCTGCAGCTGGACATTGAATTCTTAAAGCAAACAAAAATAAATGTAAAAAAACATGTCATTAAGCTGAAAGCAGACATGTCATTAAGCTGAAAGCAGACATGTCATTAAACTGAAAGCAGATATGTCATTAAATTGAAAGCAGACATGTCATTAAACTGAAAGCAGACATGTCATTAAACTGAAAGCAGACATGTCATCAAACTGCAAGCACTGTTTTCATATCAGAAAGATCTGTCTCAAAAGCTTTTTGTCATGTGTGCGCAAAATTCTGAGGAAGACAAAAATCTCAGTTAATTTCCTTGGTTGATAAAAATTTCTGGGGGTAGAATTCTTAACAAAATTAAAACATGAATGATTGAACTTTATGAAACAATTCAAGATTTGTTGTACTGATAATTTAAATAACTTTTCAAATTCAAAGGATGCACACGTAAACTAGAAAGTGGGTGATTCTTTTACATATACGCCTACTTCATTACCTGTACGCCTACTTCATTACCTGTACGCCTACTTCCTTACCTGTATGTCTACTTCATTACCAGTATGCCTACTTCATAACCAGTATGCCTACTTCATAACCAGTATGCCTACTTCATAACCAGTATGCCTACTTCATAACCAGTATGCCTACTTCATAACCAGTATGCCTACTTCATAACCAGTATGCCTACTTCATAACCAGTATGCCTACTTCATAACCAGTATGCCTACTTCATAACCAGTATGCCTACTTCATAACCAGTATGCCTACTTCATAACCAGTATGCCTACTTCATTACCTGTTTGCCTACTTCATTACCTGTATGCCTACTTCATTACCTGTATGCCTACTTCATTACCTGTATGCCTACTTCATTACCTGTATGCCTACTTCATTACCTGTATGCCAACTTCATTACCTGTATGCCTACTTCATTACCTGTATGCCTACTTCATTACCTGTATGCCTACTTCATTACCTGTATGCCTACTTCATTACCTGTATGCCTACTTCATTACCTGTATGCCTACTTCATTACCTGTATGCCTACTTCATTACCTGTATGCCTACTTCATTACCTGTATGCCTACTTCATTACCTGTATGCCTACTTCATTACCTGTATGCCTACTTCATTACCTGTATGCATACTTTATTACCTGTATGCCTACTTCATTACATGTATGCCTACTTCATTACCTGTATGCCTACTGTCAAATATTCTTTGGTCCTTAAGAATATGATGGCTCATGATGTTGTCTAGGGTCGACGAGCGGCAGAGTGCGACTATACTCTACTCTGACGAACAGTAACGATATCTCTGCTTCTCGCTCTAGTACACTCAATAAATCTATTAAGTCTAGGCACAACACAATAAGTCCATTGAGTAATGTTGTTTATTGCCAGTAGTACATCTCGCAATCCATATAATACCAACTCCACAGTCCGGAGGTACTCAGCAATCATTCGTTCACCATAGGTCTCTGTCAGACACGGACACACACAGCTCGTTCGTGAACATCTGAGCCTCTCTAACATAATAATATCTCTTCCCAAACCTAACAGTTAACCCCCCTTTTATACTTTAAACAGCTCACGAGTCATTCACCCGTCCGTGACATGACAATCGTTCACCTCGCTCACATACCCCATTTCACCCAAATCAACCCACACACACTGCCACTGATTCCATGACCTTGACCTGTATGCCTACTTTATTACCTGTATGCCTACTTCATTACCCGTATGCCTACTTCATTACCTGTATGCCTACTTCATTACCTGTATGCCTACTTCATTACCTGTATGCCTACTTCATTACCTGTATGCCTACTTTATTACCTGTATGCCTACTTCATTACCTGTATGCCTACTTCATTACCTGTATGCCTACTTCATTACCTGTATGCCTACTTAATTACCTGTATGCCTACTTAATTACCTGTATGCCTACTTCATTACCTGTATGCCTACTTCATTACCTGTATGCCTACTTTATTACCTGTATGCCTACTTCATTACCTGTATGCCTTTTTCATTACGGCATTACTTTTTTTTCTGCATATATTCTCCAAGCTTTGAACAGTAAATTAATACAACATCTTTACAAATTCTATCCCTGGAGTTTTAATATACTATTACACTGCGACGAATTACTCACGTTCTTAATCTCTTTAAAAGCTACTGTGTACAGTAGATAAATGTTTTGATAGTGAATGACTTCTTCTAGATCTCCCCAGTGGCGTAGCTAGGGCGTGTGGACCGCACCGGGTGACACCAGCCCTAGCTACGCCACTGGTTCTCCCTATTGTCTGAACTAGAATGGAGAATATATTAATAGCGTTTGGCAAAATGTCAAGTAAATTAGCAGATCAGAGACTTAACTAATAGCAATGAATGTTTCATGGCTGTAATAAGAAGAACTCTCACAAACCTAAATAATCAATTTGTCCATCACCATTTGTATCAGCTTCTTTCATCATATCCATGACCTCCTGATCCGTCATTTTGTCCCCTGGATTGGGCAATAGTTTCAAATTAATAGAGTTATCCAAGAAATGTAGCCGTTCTTATCAACAAATGACGTCTTACCTAATGTCGTCATGAAACTCTTAAACTCATTAGAGTCGATGTTACTGTTCTTATCACCAAATGACGTCTTATCTAAGTCGTCATGAAACTCTTAAACTCATTAGCGTCAATGTACCCTTTCTTATCAACAAATGACGTCTTACCTAATGTCGTCATGAAACTCTTAAACTCATTAGCGTCAATGTACCCTTTCTTATCAACAAATGACGTCTTACCTAATGTCGTCATGAAACTCTTAAACTCATTAGCGTCAATGTAACCGTTCTTATCACCAAATGACGTCTTACCTAATGTCGTCATGAAACTCTTAAACTCATTAGCGTCAATGTAATCGTTCTTATCAACAAATGACGTCTTACCTAATGTCGTCATGAAACTCTTAAAATCATTAGTGTCGATGTAACCGTTCTTATCAACAAATGACACCTTACCTAATGTCGTCATGAAACTCTTAAACTCATTAGCGTCGATGTAACCGTTCTTATCAACAAATGACGTCTTACCTAATGTCGTCATGAAACTCTTAAACTCATTAGCGTCGATGTAACCGTTCTTGTCCGTGTCAAACATCTGAAAGGCCTCCTTCATTTCAGCACCAAATTCCTCCACTGTTGGCTTAGACAAATTGTTCTCTATAACATACTTCTCAAATTCTTTGTATTCTATGAAACCACTGTCTGAAACAATATAATACAGCGTTATATTGAGAAAAATGTAACACATCGTCATAGTGACATTAATGCAATACAACGTCATAGTGACATCAGTGTAATACAACGGCATAGTGACATCAATGTAATACAACGTCATAGTGACATCAATGTAATACAACGTCATAGTGACATCAGTGTAATACAACGTCATATTGACAACAACGTCATAATGAATAAAATGTAAAAGTGACAACAAAACAATACATCGTCATAGTGACAACAGTGCAGTACAACGCCATAGTAACAACAGTGCAGTACAACGCCATAATAACAACAGTGCAGTACAACGCCATAGTGACAACAGTGCAGTACAACGCCATAGTAACAACAGTGCAGTACAACGCCATAGTGACAACAGTGCAGTACAACGCCATAATAACAACAGTGCAGTACAACTCCATCGTGACAATAGTGCAGTACAACGTCATTGTGACAACAGTGCAGTACAACGTCATTGTGACAACAGTGCAGTACAACGCCATAGTGACAAGAGTACAGTACAACGTCATTGTGACAAAAGTGTAGTACAACGTCATAGTGACACGTTTAGTTCATGTTATTGTATGATCAAATATCGGCCATTTTGAAATATGACAAGTAAAAATGTTATAAAACAATACTTGGAGAATTATTTTCATATGGCCCATAATTCTCATCTTGAAATCGTCAATGTTTTGGGCTAGGTATAGTCTAGTAAAGGTCTCGTTATTGTATATTGTTGTTGTTTGAATGAACAGCCAAGGTATAAGGATTACTTAGATTTATTCTAGCTTGTCTAGATCGCATAGTTTAGCAACAATCTAAAAAATTGTAATATCTGTCAAAAAGTTTAGTCTGTTGTTTAGGAATGTGTTCTACACTAACCTTGAAATGGTGTCAAAATGTTTAGTCTGTACAACACTGACCTTGAAAAGGTGTCAGGATGTTTAGTCTGTTCAACACTAACCTTGAAATGGTGTCAGAATGTTTAGTCTGTACAACACTGACCTTGAAAAGGTGTCAGGATGTTTAGTCTGTCCAACACTAAACTTGAAATGGTGTCCGAATTTTTAATGTGTCCAACAATAAACTTGAAATGGTTAAGGTTTTTTTGAAATAACTGTCTACCTACCATCTTCATCTATCTATCTGTCTACGTACCTTCTTCATCTAACTGTCTACCTACCATCTTCATCTAACTGTGTACCTTACCTCTTCACCTAGCTTTCTTCCTAACATCTTCATCTTATTTGCTCCTTAACATCTCCATCTATTTGTTTACCCCTCATATTCATCTATTTGTCTACCTACCATCTTCATATACTTGTCTACCTACCATCTCTATCATTTTGTCTACCTACGATCTCCATCTATTTGTCTACCTACCATATTCATCTATTTGTCTACCTACCATCTCTATCATTTTTCTACCTTCCATCTTCGTCTATTTGTCTACCTACCATCTTCATCTATTTGTCTACCTACCATCTTCATCCAGTTCTTTGACGACAGCCGTTACTTGTGAGTCTGTAAAGACCATAAACTGTGACTGCAGTAATGTCTTCATATCGTCCAGGGAAAGCCGACCATCGCCGTCCTCGTCTAGGATCTGAAAGGCCTCTCGTATTTCTGGAGGGCAACAAGATGAATAGCGTTTTTAGCTTTATAGTGTACTCATCTAATATCTTAAGAAAAACAGCAAACAATCGAGCCGAAGTTCATAAGGCCCTCCTCGGCGCCCCCCTACTCGTTTTTAAGAAATCGGTTCAGTGTGCGAATCTTAATGTTGGTGACTACTGAACACAAATGTACACGCTGTTATGTGCAGTTCTAGGGAATTGTATATTGTGAGATATTCATATCAGCGTTACATGATACCTTCGTTTTCTCTTTTACTAGCAGAGACCCCCACCTTCGGTCACATTAGCTTAATCTTATTCTAACAGAGTCGCCACTTCGATCACGTCAGCTTCATCTTATCCCAGCAGAGACGCCACTTCGGTCCCATTAGCTTAATCTTATACTAACAGAGATGCCTCTTGCGGTGATATTTACACTCATTGGTTGTCCAGTTGGCAACCTTAACGCAGTCAGGGACATCGACAGCCACTTTTGTAAGAGCAGACACATGTTCTAAATGGTTGTTTAGTGGCAGTGCTGTACGTCCCCGCGCAGAGCCGCACTGTGGTGTGTTCATCTTCTGACTATGTATGATGTGTCTCAGTAAAATCTCGATGGAACAAAAACAATACGCATGATCTCATTCAACCTATTCACAACCCAAACACTTTCCTTGGACACCCGGTTGTACGAATCAAATCATTTCCCATGGCCCGAAATGCCTTTCTCCCACCCTACATAATCTCAGGGAAGTATATACCATAACACTTTACAACACGCTTCACGATAAACAACATATCACTACTTATGACAAACAACATATCACTACTTATGACAAACAACATATCACTACGTATGACAAACAACATATCACTACTTATGACAACAACATATCACCACCGTTAGGAAATATATATATTTTAATTCTAATCCATTTAAATAAAAATAAAATATAATACTTGTACAATTAGGTAACTTTTTGTCAGGCTGACTGAAAAAAAAATGTATAAATATATACAGAAATATCGGTACACATATATACAGAATGTCGACACACATATATACAGAAATGTCGGTACACATTTGTACAGAAATGTCGGTACACATGTGTACAAAGATATCGGTACACATGTGTACAAAAATGTCGGTACACATGTGTACACAAATGTCGGTACATATATATACATACATGTCGGTACACATGTGTACAGAAATGTTGTATACATATATACAGAAATTTCGGTACACATATATACAGAAATTTTGGAACACATGTGTACAGAAATATCGGTACACATGTATACAGAAATGTCGGTACACATGTGTACGCAAATCTCGGTACACATGTGTACAAAAATGTCGGTAAACATGTGTACACAAATGTTGATACACATGTGTACACAAATGTCGGTACACACATGTACACAAATGTCGGTACTAACCTTTCCTTTCCTCATCGGAAATACTTCGCTTTCCAGACTTTCCCTGATGGTAATAAAGAAAAATAAATGTAGGGACAGACATGTAGTGTCATGTAAACATTTAGGGACAGACATGTTGTGTCATGTACACATTTAGGGACAGACATGTCGTGTCACGTACACATTTAAGGACAGACATGTCGTGTGATGTACAAATTTATGGACAGACATGTAGTGTGATGTACACATTTAGGGACAGACATGTAGTGTGATGTACACATTTAGGTAGAGATATGTCGTGTGATGAGCACATTCAAAATATTTGGCCTTATTCAAGATGAAAACAGTATACATAAAAAGCTTTAAATCTTAAAAGACTTAATATATATATTGATGTTACAGACAACATTCTGATGTTACAGACAACATTCTGATGTTACAGACAACATTCTGATGTTACAGACAACATTCTGATGTTACAGACAACATTCTGATGTTACAGACAACATTCTGATGTTACAGACAACATTCTGATGTTACAGACAACATTCTGATGTTACAGACAACATTCTGATGTTACAGACAACATCCTGATGTTACAGACAACATTCTGATGTTACAGACAACATTCTGATGTTACAGACAACATTCTGATGTTACAGACAACATTCTGATGTTACAGACAACATTCTGATGTTACAGACAACATTCTGATGTTACAGACAACATTCTGATGTTACAGACAACATTCTGATGTTACAGACAACATTCTGATGTTACAGACAACATTCTGATGTTACAGACAACATTCTGATGTTACAGACAACATTCTGATGTTACAGACAACATTCTGATGTTAAAGACAACATTCTGATGTTACAGACAACATTCTGATGTTACAGACAACATTCTGATGTTACAGACAACATTATGATGTTACAGACAACATTCTGATGTTAAAGACAACATTCTGATGTTACAGACAACATTCTGATGTTACAGACAACATTCTGATGTTACAGACAACATTCTGATGTTACAGACAACATTCTGATGTTACAGACAACATTCTGATGTTACAGACAACATTCTGATGTTACAGACAACATTCTGATGTTACAGACAACATTCTGATGTTACAGACAACATTCTGATGTTACAGACAACATTCTGATGTTACAGACAACATTCTGATGTTACAGACAACATTCTGATGTTACAGACAACATTCTGATGTTACAGACAACATTCTGATGTTACAGACAAAATTCTGATGTTACAGACAACATTCTGATGTTACAGACAACATTCTGATGTTACAGACAACATTCTGATGTTACAGACAACATTCTGATGTTACAGACAACATTCTGATGTTACAGACAACATTCTGATGTTACAGACAACATTCTGATGTTACAGACAACATTCTGATGTTACAGACAACATTCTGATGTTACAGACAACATTCTGATGTTACAGACAACATTCTGATGTTACAGACAACATTCTGATGTTAAAGACAACATTCTGATGTTAAAGACAACATTCTGATGTTACAGACAACATTCTGATGTTACGGACAACATTCTGATGTTACGGACAACATTCTGATGTTAAAGACAACATTCTGATGTTACAGACAACATTCTGATGTTACAGACAACATTCTGATGTTACAGACAACATTCTGATGTTAAAGACAACATTCTGATGTTAAAGACAACATTCTGATGTTACAGACAACATTCTGATGTTACAGACAACATTCTGATGTTACAGACAACATTCTGATGTTACAGACAACATTCTGATGTTACAGACAACATTCTGATGTTACAGACAACATTCTGATGTTACAGACAACATTCTGATGTTACAGACAACATTCTGATATTACAGACAACATTCTGATGTTACAGACAACATTCTGATGTTACAGACAACATTCTGATGTTACAGACAACATTCTGATGTTAAAGACAACATTCTGATGTTACAGACAACATTCTGATGTTACAGACAACATTCTGATGTTACAGACAACATTCTGATGTTACAGACAACATTATGATGTTACAGACAACATTCTGATGTTAAAGACAACATTCTGATGTTACAGACAACATTCTGATGTTACAGACAACATGCTGATGTTACAGACA
The DNA here is from genome assembly GCA_964017045.1 of Omphiscola glabra. Classification (NCBI taxonomy): domain Eukaryota; kingdom Metazoa; phylum Mollusca; class Gastropoda; family Lymnaeidae; genus Omphiscola; species Omphiscola glabra. The sequence goes on from OZ024806.1 coordinate 92,134, forward strand.
ACATTCTGATGTTAAAGACAACATTCTGATGTTACAGACAACATTCTGATGTTAAAGACAACATTCTGATGTTACAGACAACATTCTGATGTTACAGACAACATTCTGATGTTACAGACAACATTCTGATGTTACAGACAACATTCTGATGTTACAGACAACATTCTGATGTTACAGACAACATTCTGATGTTACAGACAACATTCTGATGTTACAGACAACATTCTGATGTTACAGACAACATTCTGATGTTACAGACAACATTCTGATGTTACAGACAACATTCTGATGTTACAGACAACATTCTGATGTTACAGACAACATTCTGATGTTACAGACAACATTCTGATGTTACAGACAACATTCTGATGTTACAGACAACATTCTGATGTTACAGACAACATTCTGATGTTACAGACAACATTCTGATGTTAAAGACAACATTCTGATGTTACAGACAACATTCTGATGTTACAGACAACATTCTGATGTTACGGACAACATTCTGATGTTAAAGACAACATTCTGATGTTACAGACAACATTCTGATGTTACAGACAACATTCTGATGTTACAGACAACATTCTGATGTTAAAGACAACATTCTGATGTTAAAGACAACATTCTGATGTTACAGACAACATTCTGATGTTACAGACAACATTCTGATGTTACAGACAACATTCTGATGTTACAGACAACATTCTGATGTTACAGACAACATTCTGATGTTACAGACAACATTCTGATGTTACAGACAACATTCTGATGTTACAGACAACATTCTGATATTACAGACAACATTCTGATGTTACAGACAACATTCTGATGTTACAGACAACATTCTGATGTTACAGACAACATTCTGATGTTAAAGACAACATTCTGATGTTACAGACAACATTCTGATGTTACAGACAACATTCTGATGTTACAGACAACATTCTGATGTTACAGACAACATTCTGATGTTACAGACAACATTCTGATGTTAAAGACAACATTCTGATGTTACAGACAACATTCTGATGTTACAGACAACATTCTGATGTTACAGACAACATTCTGATGTTACAGACAACATTCTGATGTTAAAGACAACATTCTGATGTTAAAGACAACATTCTGATGTTACAGACAACATTCTGATGTTAAAGACAACATTCTGATGTTACAGACAACATTCTGATGTTACAGACAACATTCTGATGTTACAGACAACATTCTGATGTTACAGACAACATTCTGATGTTACAGACAACATTCTGATGTTACAGACAACATTCTGATGTTAAAGACAACATTCTGATGTTAAAGACAACATTCTGATGTTACAGACAACATTCTGATGTTACAGACAACATTCTGATGTTACGGACAACATTCTGATGTTAAAGACAACATTCTGATGTTACAGACAACATTCTGATGTTACAGACAACATTCTGATGTTACAGACAACATTCTGATGTTAAAGACAACATTCTGATGTTAAAGACAACATTCTGATGTTACAGACAACATTCTGATGTTACAGACAACATTCTGATGTTACAGACAACATTCTGATGTTACAGACAACATTCTGATGTTACAGACAACATTCTGATGTTACAGACAACATTCTGATGTTACAGACAACATTCTGATGTTACAGACAACATTCTGATATTACAGACAACATTCTGATGTTACAGACAACATTCTGATGTTACAGACAACATTCTGATGTTACAGACAACATTCTGATGTTAAAGACAACATTCTGATGTTACAGACAACATTCTGATGTTACAGACAACATTCTGATGTTACAGACAACATTCTGATGTTACAGACAACATTATGATGTTACAGACAACATTCTGATGTTAAAGACAACATTCTGATGTTACAGACAACATTCTGATGTTACAGACAACATGCTGATGTTACAGACAACATTCTGATGTTACAGACAACATTCTGATGTTAAAGACAACATTCTGATGTTAAAGACAACATTCTGATGTTACAGACAACATTCTGATGTTAAAGACAACATTCTGATGTTACAGACAACATTCTGATGTTACAGACAACATTCTGATGTTACAGACAACATTCTGATGTTACAGACAACATTCTGATGTTACAGACAACATTCTGATGTTACAGACAACATTCTGATGTTACAGACAACATTCTGATGTTACAGACAACATTCTGATGTTACAGACAACATTCTGATGTTACAGACAACATTCTGATGTTAAAGACAACATTCTGATGTTACAGACAACATTCTGATGTTACAGACAACATTCTGATGTTACAGACAACATTCTGATGTTACAGACAACATTCTGATGTTACAGACAACATTCTGATGTTACAGACAACATTCTGATGTTACAGACAACATTCTGATGTTACAGACAACATTCTGATGTTACAGACAACATTCTGATGTTACAGACAACATTCTGATGTTACAGACAACATTCTGATGTTACAGACAACATTCTGATGTTACAGACAACATTCTGATGTTAAAGACAACATTCTGATGTTACAGACAACATTCTGATGTTACAGACAACATTCTGATGTTACGGACAACATTCTGATGTTAAAGACAACATTCTGATGTTACAGACAACATTCTGATGTTACAGACAACATTCTGATGTTACAGACAACATTCTGATGTTAAAGACAACATTCTGATGTTAAAGACAACATTCTGATGTTACAGACAACATTCTGATGTTACAGACAACATTCTGATGTTACAGACAACATTCTGATGTTACAGACAACATTCTGATGTTACAGACAACATTCTGATGTTACAGACAACATTCTGATGTTACAGACAACATTCTGATGTTACAGACAACATTCTGATATTACAGACAACATTCTGATGTTACAGACAACATTCTGATGTTACAGACAACATTCTGATGTTACAGACAACATTCTGATGTTAAAGACAACATTCTGATGTTACAGACAACATTCTGATGTTACAGACAACATTCTGATGTTACAGACAACATTCTGATGTTACAGACACCATTCTGATGTTACAGACAACATTCTGATGTTACAGACAACATTCTGATGTTACAGACAACATTCTGATGTTACAGACAACATTCTGATGTTACAGACAACATTCTGATGTTAAAGACAACATTCTGATGTTAAAGACAACATTCTGATGTTACAGACAACATTCTGATGTTAAAGACAACATTCTGATGTTACAGACAACATTCTGATGTTACAGACAACATTCTGATGTTACAGACAACATTCTGATGTTACAGACAACATTCTGATGTTACAGACAACATTCTGATGTTACAGACAACATTCTGATGTTACAGACAACATTCTGATGTTACAGACAACATTCTGATGTTACAGACAACATTCTGATGTTACAGACAACATTCTGATGTTACAGACAACATTCTGATGTTACAGACAACATTCTGATGTTACAGACAACATTCTGATGTTACAGACAACATTCTGATGTTACAGACAACATTCTGATGTTACAGACAACATTCTGATGTTACAGACAACATTCTGATGTTACAGACAACATTCTGATGTTACAGACAACATTCTGATGTTACAGACAACATTCTGATGTTACAGACAACATTCTGATGTTACAGACAACATTCTGATGTTAAAGACAACATTCTGATGTTACAGACAACATTCTGATGTTACAGACAACATTCTGATGTTACAGACAACATTCTGATGTTACAGACAACATTCTGATGTTAAAGACAACATTCTGATGTTACAGACAACATTCTGATGTTACAGACAACATTCTGATGTTACAGACAACATTCTGATGTTACAGACAACATTCTGATGTTAAAGACAACATTCTGATGTTACAGACAACATTCTGATGTTACAGACAACATTCTGATGTTACAGACAACATTCTGATGTTACAGACAACATTCTGATGTTACAGACAACATTCTGATGTTACAGACAACATTCTGATGTTACAGACAACATTCTGATGTTAAAGACAACATTCTGATGTTAAAGACAACATTCTGATGTTACAGACAACATTCTGATGTTACAGACAACATTCTGATGTTACGGACAACATTCTGATGTTAAAGACAACATTCTGATGTTACAGACAACATTCTGATGTTACAGACAACATTCTGATGTTACAGACAACATTCTGATGTTAAAGACAACATTCTGATGTTAAAGACAACATTCTGATGTTACAGACAACATTCTGATGTTACAGACAACATTCTGATGTTACAGACAACATTCTGATGTTACAGACAACATTCTGATGTTACAGACAACATTCTGATGTTACAGACAACATTCTGATGTTACAGACAACATTCTGATGTTACAGACAACATTCTGATATTACAGACAACATTCTGATGTTACAGACAACATTCTGATGTTACCGACAACATTCTGATGTTACAGACAACATTCTGATGTTAAAGACAACATTCTGATGTTACAGACAACATTCTGATGTTACAGACAACATTCTGATGTTACAGACAACATTCTGATGTTACAGACAACATTCTGATGTTACAGACAACATTCTGATGTTAAAGACAACATTCTGATGTTACAGACAACATTCTGATGTTACAGACAACATTCTGATGTTACAGACAACATTCTGATGTTACAGACAACATTCTGATGTTAAAGACAACATTCTGATGTTAAAGACAACATTCTGATGTTACAGACAACATTCTGATGTTAAAGACAACATTCTGATGTTACAGACAACATTCTGATGTTACAGACAACATTCTGATGTTACAGACAACATTCTGATGTTACAGACAACATTCTGATGTTACAGACAACATTCTGATGTTACAGACAACATTCTGATGTTACAGACAACATTCTGATGTTACAGACAACATTCTGATGTTACAGACAACATTCTGATGTTACAGACAACATTCTGATGTTACAGACAACATTCTGATGTTACAGACAACATTCTGATGTTACAGACAACATTCTGATGTTACAGACAACATTCTGATGTTACAGACAACATTCTGATGTTACAGACAACATTCTGATGTTACAGACAACATTCTGATGTTACAGACAACATTCTGATGTTACAGACAACATTCTGATGTTACAGACAACATTCTGATGTTACAGACAACATTCTGATGTTACAGACAACATTCTGATGTTACAGACAACATTCTGATGTTAAAGACAACATTCTGATGTTACAGACAACATTCTGATGTTACAGACAACATTCTGATGTTACAGACAACATTCTGATGTTACAGACAACATTCTGATGTTAAAGACAACATTCTGATGTTACAGACAACATTCTGATGTTACAGACAACATTCTGATGTTACAGACAACATTCTGATGTTACAGACAACATTCTGATGTTAAAGACAACATTCTGATGTTACAGACAACATTCTGATGTTACAGACAACATTCTGATGTTACAGACAACATTCTGATGTTACAGACAACATTCTGATGTTACAGACAACATTCTGATGTTACAGACAACATTCTGATGTTACAGACAACATTCTGATGTTACAGACAACATTCTGATGTTACAGACAACATTCTGATGTTACAGACAACATTCTGATGTTACAGACAACATTCTGATGTTACAGACAACATTCTGATGTTAAAGACAACATTCTGATGTTACAGACAACATTCTGATGTTACAGACAACATTCTGATGTTACAGACAACATTCTGATGTTACAGACAACATTCTGATGTTAAAGACAACATTCTGATGTTACAGACAACATTCTGATGTTACAGACAACATTCTGATGTTACAGACAACATTCTGATGTTACAGACAACATTCTGATGTTAAAGACAACATTCTGATGTTACAGACAACATTCTGATGTTAAAGACAACATTCTGATGTTACAGACAACATTCTGATGTTACAGACAACATTCTGATGTTACAGACAACATTCTGATGTTACAGACAACATTCTGATGTTACAGACAACATTCTGATGTTACAGACAACATTCTGATGTTAAAGACAACATTCTGATGTTAAAGACAACATTCTGATGTTACAGACAACATTCTGATGTTACAGACAACATTCTGATGTTACAGACAACATTCTGATGTTACAGACAACATTCTGATGTTACAGACAACATTCTGATGTTAAAGACAACATTCTGATGTTACAGACAACATTCTGATGTTAAAGACAACATTCTGATGTTACAGACAACATTCTGATGTTACAGACAACATTCTGATGTTAAAGACAACATTCTGATGTTAAAGACAACATTCTGATGTTACAGACAACATTCTGATGTTACAGACAACATTCTGATGTTACAGACAACATTCTGATGTTAAAAACAACATTCTGATGTTACAGACAACATTCTGATGTTAAAGACAACATTCTGATGTTAAAGACAACATTCTGATGTTACAGACAACATTCTGATGTTAAAGACAACATTCTGATGTTAAAGACAACATTCTGATGTTAAAGACAACATTCTGATGTTAAAGACAACATTCTGATATTAAAGACAACATTCTGATATTAAAGACAACATTCTGATGTTATAGAAAACATTCTGATGTTAAAGACAACATTCTGATGTTATAGAAAACATTTTGTAACATCTTCGAATTTTTATATTGAGGTATATTATTATAAAATAATGTTTAGATTGTAAAATCATGTGTTTAGATGGTAAAATCATGTGTTTAGATGGTAAAATCATGTGTTTAGATGGTAAAATCACGTGGTTAGATGGTAAAATCATGTGTTTAGATGGTAAAATCATGTGTTTAGATGGTAAAATCATGTGCTTAGTTGGTAAAATCATGTGGTTAGATGTAAAATCATTGGTTTAGATGGTAAAATCATGTGTTTAGATGGTAAAATAATGTGTTTAGATGGTAAAATCATGTGTTTAGATGGTAAAATCATATTTTAGAGCTGTTTAGGGTGCATGATATGTTGTTCTAGCAGTCCAACTGAATTATAAACTAAAAGTTTTAAGACTGTCATGACGTAACTATCATGGTATCATAAGTGGTTTAAATCTTACCGCCATTGTTTAAACCTGTCAATTACAGTTATGACATCACAGTTGAGTTACTGGACTTTGAGATTTAAAAGCTGAAGAAAAAAATACATGATAACAAAATTAGCATTATTAATCATGATTTCTTTATTGTTGGTCAGACAGACAGGCAGACAGACATATAGACAGACAGAGAAACACACAGACGCCATGGTTTCTACTCGCTACCTTTTTAATTCACAATAGGCCTAAAGCTTACGTCAAACTGTCTTTTTACGAAATTAATAACAAGAAATGTAGATAATTCAAAATGTGCACCTATCCTCAGAATGTGTGCATATCCCCAGAATGTATACCTGTTTTCATGTGTACCTATCCTCAGAATGTGTACATATCCTCAGAATTTGTGCATATCCCCAGAAAGTATGCCTATCCTCAGAATGCGTACCTGTTCTCAGAATGTGTACCTGTATTCGGAATGTGTACCTATTCTCAGAATGTATACCTATCCCCAGGATGTGTACCTATACTCAGAACGTGTTCACATCCGCAGAATGTGTACATATCCTCAGAATGTGTACCTATCATCACAATTTGTACCTGTCATTACAATGTTTAACTGTTCTCAGAATGTGTACCTATCCTCAAAATTTGTACCTGTCATCAGAATGTCTAACTGTTCTCAGAATGTGTACCTATCTAAGAATGTTTACCTATCCTCATACTATGTGCCTGTTCTCAGAATGTGTACCTATCTTCAGAATGTGTACATATCCTCAGAATGTGTACCTATCCTTATAATGTGTACCTATCCTTAAAGAAAAAAACACGGTTTCATAGAAAGTATATTAACACGGATCACATCCACACAAAGCATAAATACTTAACTACTAAATATTACGTTGCCCAAAGTTACTCTCCCATAGATTGGGCATAAAGGTTAATATAATAATGTATATCTAAGAAATTGGAATTACTGTTAAGCCCTAGACTTTCCAAATTACAGTATTGTACTATTGTCGACGTTCTGCAATTAGAACTATTGAACTATTTCTTAGAAATCTTGAAGGATGTAATCTTCCATAAAACGTATTTAACTATTTGAGGCCACCTAGATTATAGATACTGACTGCACTGCTATAGATCAAATAAGTTGGTTCTGGTACTTTGTTCTATGTCATATAAGCTAAGACTGCTCTACTGTTCTATATATATAAACATACCTTACCCTTCTATTCCAGACCCCAAGACTGACTCTACTTCACAAGACCACACAATCTAGCTCCACAAAAATCCCTACATACTTGTACCAAAAAAAATATAACCATTAGTTCTGCATAATTCTGAACCCGAGTCTGACAAGTTCCGTTCTGTGGACACATAAAATAATTGATCTTTCCAACTGTTTCCAAACATGTTATCTCCCCCTGATCACGGCCCGGCTAATCTTGTAATGCCGGCTAATCGTTCTGGGCAGTCAAGACATAATCGTCATTTAAAGCCGGTATAAAACAGGTTATGACCAGTATCAAAGCCGACGTGACGTTGTTTTGTGCGATCGATTAGCCACGACAGATTTGTTACAGAAAACAAGGCTGCTTGCTAGGAGGGAACAGAGCCATCGACCACAGACAACAGACTTCCAACATCAAACATAGGTTAGGCCTGCCGCCTTATGGCTGCCGCACAAAAGAAAATCGATTGACAACAATTTGATCTTTGACAAAGTTAAAAGGTAACATTCTGAAAGAAAACCCAAGCGGTAACATTATCAGACAGAGCCCTTGGATGTAACATTTTTATTTCGGAAATTCAGCTAAAACATTTTCAAATAAGGTACTCGGATGTAGATTTTAGAGCCGTATTCTCTGATGTAAACATGTCCACGTTACGTTGAAGTTTCTCTTAAAGTAAAAATCAGAATACACAATGATGCTTTCATTACACAATGGTGCTTTCATTACACAATGATGCTTTCATTACACATTGGTGCTTTCATTACACAATGATGCTTTCATTACACAATGATGCTTTCATTACACAATGATGCTTTCATTACACAATGATGCTTTCATTACACAAAGATGCTTTCATTACACAATGGTGCTTTCATATCAAAATTTGCCCCAGGAAAAGGTTTGAACAATTTCAATATCATTTCTCCATTCTAGAAACATGACAAAAATAGTAACTGTTCAAAGAATATAATTTGCTTTCAAAAACTATCTTCTTATCAATATCATAGTTCATTAATAGTATCTTAAACTTTCGGCTTAAATACTTGATTACAGTTATCAATGTCAAATAATAAAATAATTTAGCTAAGAAGATCAAAACAAACATCTTTGGGGAGTAACATGTAGCTGTTATATGTATAACATTTGCATCTTCGGGGAGTAACATGTAGCTGTTATATGTATAACATTTGCATCTTTTGGGAGTAAACTGTAGCTGTTATATGTATAACATTTGCATCTTTGGGGAGTAGCCTGTAGCTGTTAAATTTATAACATTTGCATATTTGGGGCGTAAACTGTAGCTGTTATATGTATAACATTTGCATCTTTGGGGAGTAAAACGTAGCTGTTATATGTATAAGATTTGCATCTTTGGGGAGTAACATGTAGCTGTTATATGTATAACATTTGCATCTTTGGGGAGTAACCTGTAGCTGTTTCATCACTTCTCAAGGCACTTGAAATAACGATGCTCAGTGCTTCTATTAATAGAAAAACGGGAAAGCCCATTGAGAAAAATCTTGAAAGCACGCCGATCGTCTTGGTGCGCGTTTTGCCACGAGTTCACCACTCAACCTACAATGGCAGAACCACAATTGGGTATGATTCAGGCCAGCATATCACATCAGCGACTGTATCGATTTTATTGTACTTCATTTCCCATGTCCATCGATTCATTTTTCTTCAAGCGGTCACCTCTTTAGAAATTATTCTTACCGACTGAAAAAAACTAGTGAAATGTCCTCATTTTATTTTGTGTCTAATGACCCCATTTTCTGTTATTTCTAATCACCACATTTTCTATTTTGTGTAAGGACATATTTTCTGTTATGTCAAATGACACATTTTCTATTTTGTCTAATGTCACATTTTCTATTTTGTCTAATGAGACATTTTCTATTTTGTCTAATGACACATTTTCTATTTTGTCTAATGACACATTTTCTATTTTGTCTAATGACACATTTTCTGTTGTGACTAATGACATATTTTTGGTTGTGTCTAATGACATATTTTCTGTTGCGTCTAATGACACATTTTCTATGACACATTTTTTTGTGTGTCTAATGACACATTTTCTATTTTGTCTAATGAGACATTTTCTGTTATGTCTAATGACACATTTTCTGTTATGTCAAATGACACATTTTCTGTTGTGTCAAATGACACATTTTCTGTTGTGTCAAATGACACATTTTCTGTTGTGTCAAATGACAAATTTTCTGTTATGTCAAATGACACATTTTCTGTTGTGTCAAATGACACATTTTCTGTTGTGTCAAATGACACATTTTCTGTTATGTCAAATGACACATTTTCTGTTATGTCTAATGACTACATTTTTCAGTTTCCAAATCGCTTGTTAGCTTTATGGTTAGGGTTTAGGATTAGGTTAGGGTTTAGGGTTTAGGGTTAGTGTTTGTGCTATTTATCGACATTTTGAAGGCGCGGAATATTGTTGCTTAATAGCAGAACGTCTAATGAATGTATGCGTGGGCTCCATGGCGCATGGGCAACGTGGGCTCCATGGCGCATGGGCAACGTGCGCTACAACGCGATGGAGGGGTGATGAACTCGTAAGCCAAATACGTGGCCACCTAGCCGGGAGATAAGCCTTGAGTAAATAACAATTCAGAAGTCAGAAGCGAGTAACCAACAAGACGATGAATCAACGATCGTCTCTCCACAATGATAAACATGGACTTTTAACAGTTCAACTATAACGTGTTGTTTTGTCGGTTTTTGTTGGTTTTATTTATTTATTTAGTGAAAAAAATCTTCCATCGACATGAGTTAATCTATCAAAATAAAGTAATGACATTGAAGCTTTTATATTGTGATAAAACACATACTTATTTAATTAAATTCTTCCTTCTTTCTATCTACTGCTGCTTTTTTCCACCAGTATTCCTTTCGCTCGTTTCTGTGTTATGTCTTTCGCTTTATTCAATTCTGAAAAGTTTTCTATTTATTTTAAGATTGCTCTACACAATATTAGAATTAGTTTTTGCACTTTCAACAAATAAGTATCTACCTTTGAGTCAATACAAGAGGCTAACTTCAATTTACAATAGTTTTAAATAATAGAATGTGGTGTTCTGATTGATAATTTGCAATATTTTAGAGTTTATTTCTTAAAGATATATAAATTACCAATTCAATTTTATAAAATTATTGCGGGCCTTTCCATCACCAAATGACCTAAGGTAAAAGATTGAAAAGTTGATCGTCAGCATATACAAAAAGATCCCAAGAATTCAATAATGTTCTGATAACCCTATATCCCTAACCTTAACCCTATAACACTATAACCCTAACCATAACCCTAGAACCCTAACTCTATAACACTATAACCATATAATCCTATAACCCTATAACTATATAACACTTTAACTATGTAACACTATAACTATATAACATTATAACTATATAACACTATAACCCTAACCATATAACCCTAACCCTATAACCCTAACCCTATAACCCTAACCATATAACCCTATGATCCAATAACCCAATAACCCTAACACTAACCCTATAACCCTAACCCATTAACCCTATAACCCTATAACCATAAACCATTAATCCTATAGCCCCATAACCCTATCTCTAACCCTATAACCATAACCCTATAATCCTAACCCTCACCTATAACCCTAACCCTCACCCTATAACCCTAACCCCAACATTTACATTTCAACATAATTATTGTCCAATTTACTCATGTGTAATCGTTATGTTGTATTGCCCGATTGTTTGTAACAAGATGGCAAATCAGACCTGCACAACATACAACCCTAACCCTAACCTGCACAACATACAACCCGCGGGCCGCATGCAGCCCCACAGCGCCCTTTTTGCGGCCCGCGAAGTAATGAAATACTCTTTATTATTATTATTTCCAAATATCTTTCCTCCCTTTCCTATTATCTTTCCTCCCTGTCCTATTATCTTTCGTCCTTTGCCTATTATCTTTCGTCCTTGTCCTATTATCTTTCGTCCTTGTCCTATTATCTTTCGCCCCTGTCCTATTATCTTTCGGCCCTTTCCTATTATCTTTCGGCCCTGTCCTATTATCTTTCACCCCTGTCCTATTATCTTTCGGCCCTGTCCTATTATCTTTCGGCACTCTCCTATTATCTTTCGCACCTGTCCTATTATCTTTCGCCCCTGTCCTATTATCTTTCACCCCTGTCCTATTATCTTTCCCACCTGTCCTATTATCTTTCACCCCTGTCCTATTATCTTTCGGCCCTGTCCTATTATCTTTCGGCACTGTCCTATTATCTTTCGCACCTGTCCTATTATCTTTCGCCCCTGTCCTATTATCTTTCACCCCTGTCCTATTATCTTTCCCACCTGTCCTATTATCTTTCGGCCCTGTCCTATTATCTTTCGCATCTGTCCTGTTATCTTTCACCCCTGTCCTATTATCTTTCGCACATGTCTATTATCTTTCGCCCCTGTCCTATTATCTTTCGGCCCTGTCCTATTATCTTTCGCCCCTGTCCTATTAACTTTCGCACATGTCCTATTATCTTTCGCCGTAACCAGGTTTTTTCGTTAAGTATTACAGTCCAACTTACATTTTGAGTTGTGCAGGCCTTTGGTAATTAGTACAGGAAAATTGTCAAATGCAACATACTAATTATTCTAAATCAGCGGTACTCAACCTGTGGGTCTCGACCCCTTTGGAGGTCGAATGACCCTTTCCTAGGGGTCGCCCAAGATCATCTAAAAACACATATATTCTACAATTATGAAGTAGCAACGAACATAATATTGTGTTTGGGGGTCGCCACAACATGAGGAACCACATTTAAGGGTCGCGGCATTAGGAAGATTGAGAGCAACTGTTCTAAATGAACAGATTTTGAGTATAAATTGTCCATTTATCAACATGTATTATAATGTCAGATTGGTTGTGTCCGGTATCATAATGTCAGATTGGTTGTGTCCGGTATCATAATGTCAGATTGGTTTTGTCCGGTATCATAATGTCAGATTGGTTGTGTCCGGTATCATAATGTCAGATTGGTTTTGTCGGGTATCAGAATGTCAGATTGATTGTGTCCGGTATCATAATGTAAAATTAGTTTTAATAATCAACATTCGATGTGGAGAGGAGACATCAGGGATGTCAGGTACATCAGGGATGTCAGGTACATCAGGGATGTCAGGTACATCAGGGATGTCGACTTACTCTAGCATCAAAATAAGTTTGACCTCATTAATATGACGCTTAGTCATCACATTATTTACATGAAAATTAAGTAAATATATTAATTGAAATAATGAACACCGGCAATGAAGGAGGTTGAAATTAAGATGTAAATCAGCTTACCAATATTTCAATAGTGTTTAGCCCACGTTATTATTTAGGTCACGTTAATGTCCAAGTCATGTTTATGTATTTGACACTTCATGGCCTGACTCGTAATACAGATGACATGATAAGTACATGTGCCCTTCATAAGTATGTTGATAATTTACATCACACCCTGTAACACAGTCACCTACATCACACCCTGTAACACAGTTACCTACATCACATCCCTGTAACATAGTAAACTACATCACATCCCTGTAACACAGTTAACTACATCACATCCCTGTAACACAGTTAACTACATCACATCCCTGTAACACAGTTACCTACATCACATCCCTGTAACACAGTTACCTACATCACATCCCTGTAACAAAGTTACCTACATCACATCCCTGTAACAAAGTTACCTACATCACATCCCTGTAACACAGTTACCTACATCACATCCCTGTAACACAGTTACCTACATCACATCCCTGTAACACAGTTACCTACATCACATTCCTGTAACACAGTTAACTACATCACATCCCTGTAACACAGTTAACTACATCACATCCCTGTAACACAGTTACCTACATCACATTCCTGTAACACTGTTACCTACATCACATTCCTGTAACACTGTTACCTACATCACATCCCTGTAACACAGTTACCTACATCACATCCCTGTATCACAGTTACCTACATCACATCCCTGTAACACAGTTACCTACATCACATTCCTGTAACACAGTTACCTACATCACATCCCTGTAACACAGTTAACTACATCACATCCCTGTAACACAGTTACCTACATCACATCCCTGTAACACAGTTACCTACATCACATCCCTGTAACACAGTTACCTACATCACATTCCTGTAACACAGTTACCTTCTTCACATCCCTGTAACACAGTTAACTACATCACATCCCTGTAACACAGTTAACTACATCACATCCCTGTAACACAGTTACCTACATCACATCCCTGTAACACAGTTACCTACATCACATCCCTGTAACACAGTTACCTACATCACATTCCTGTAACACAGTTACCTACATCACATCCCTGTAACACAGTTAACTACATCACATCCCTGTAACACAGTTACCTACATCACATCCCTGTAACACAGTCACCTACGTTACACCCTGTAACACAGTTACCTACATCACATCCCTGTAACACAGTTACCTACATCACACCTTGTAACACAGTTACCTACGTTACACCCTGTAACACAGTTACCTACATCACATCCCTGTAACACAGTTACCTACGTTACACCCTGTAACATAGTAACCTACATAACATCCCTGTAACACAGTAACCTACGTTACACCCTGTAACACAGTTACCTACATCACATCCCTGTAACATAGTAACCTACATCACATCCCTGTAACACAGTCACCTACGTTACACCCTGTAACACAGTTACCTACATCACATCCCTGTAACACAGTTACCTACATCACACCTTGTAACACAGTTACCTACATCACATCCCTGTAACACAGTTACCTACATCACACCTTGTAACACAGTTACCTACATCACATCCCTGTAACACAGTCACCTACGTTACACCCTGTAACATAGTAACCTACATCACATCCCTGTAACACAGTTACCTACATCAAATCCCTGTAACATAGTTACCTACATCACATCCCTGTAACACAGTTACCTACATCACACCCTGTAACACAGTTACCTACATCACATCCCTGTAACACAGTTACCTACATCACATCCCTGTAACACAGTTACCTACATCACATCCCTGTAACACAGTTACTTACATCACATCCCTGTAACACAGTTACCTACATCACATCCCTGTAACACAGTTACCTACATCACATCCCTGTAACACAGTTAACTACATCACATCCCTGTAACATAGTAACCTACATCACATCCCTGTAACATAGTAACCTACATCACATCCCTGTAACATAGTAACCTACATCACATCCCTGTAACACAGTTACCTACATCACATCCCTGTAACACAGTTACCTACATCACATCCCTGTAACACAGTTACCTACATCACATCCCTGTAACAAAGTTAACTACATCACATCCCTGTAACACAGTCACCTACGTTACACCCTGTAACACAGTTACCTACATCACATCCCTGTGACACAGTTACCTACATCACACATGTAACACAGTTACCTACGTTACACCCTGTAACACAGTTACCTACATCACATCGCTGTAACACAGTTACCTACATCACATCCCTGTAACACAGTTACCTACATCACATTCCTGTAACACAGTTACCTACATCACATCCCTGTAACACAGTTAACTACATCACATCCCTGTAACACAGTTACCTACATCACATCCCTGTAACACAGTCACCTACGTTACACCCTGTAACACAGTTACCTACATCACATCCCTGTAACACAGTTACCTACATCACACCTTGTAACACAGTTACCTATAGATACACCCTGTAACACAGTTATCTACATCACATCCCTGTAACACAGTTACCTACGTTACACCCTGTAACATAGTAACCTACATCACATCCCTGTAACACAGTCACCTACGTTACACCCTGTAACACAGTTACCTACATCACATCCCTGTAACATAGTAACCTACATCACATCCCTGTAACACAGTCACCTACGTTACACCCTGTAACACAGTTACCTACATCACATCCCTGTAACACAGTTACCTACATCACACCTTGTAACACAGTTACCTACATCACATCCCTGTAACACAGTTACCTACATCACACCTTGTAACACAGTTACCTACATCACATCCCTGTAACACAGTCACCTACGTTACACCCTGTAACATAGTAACCTACATCACATCCCTGTAACACAGTTACCTACATCAAATCCCTGTAACACAGTTACCTACATCACATCCCTGTAACACAGTTACCTACATCGCATCCCTGTAACACAGTTACCTACATCACATCCCTGTAACACAGTTACCTACATCACATTCCTGTAACACAGTTACCTACATCACATCCCTGTAACACAGTCACCTACGTTACACCCTGTAACATAGTAACCTACATCACATCCCTGTAACACAGTTACCTACATCAAATCCCTGTAACACAGTTACCTACATCACATCCCTGTAACACAGTTACCTACATCACATCCCTGTAACATAGTTACCTACATCACATTCCTGTAACACTGTTACCTACATCACATCCCTGTAACACAGTTACCTACATCACATCCCTGTATCACAGTTACCTACATCACACCCCTGTAACACAGTTACCTACATCACATTCCTGTAACACAGTTACCTACATCACATCCCTGTAACACAGTTAACTACATCACATCCCTGTAACACAGTTAACTACATCACATCCCTGTAACACAGTTACCTACATCACATCCCTGTAACACAGTTACCTAAATCACATCCCTGTAACACAGTTACCTACATCACATTCCTGTAACACAGTTACCTACATCACATCCCTGTAACACAGTTAACTACATCACATCCCTGTAACACAGTTAACTACATCACACCTTGTAACACAGTTACCTACATCACATCCCTGTAACACAGTTACCTACATCACATCCCTGTAACACAGTTACCTACATCACATTCCTGTAACACAGTTACCTACATCACATCCCTGTAACACAGTTAACTACATCACATCCCTGTAACACAGTTACCTACATCACATCCCTGTAACACAGTCACCTACGTTACACCCTGTAACACAGTTACCTACATCACATCCCTGTAACACAGTTACCTACATCACACCTTGTAACACAGTTAACTACATCACATCCCTGTAACACAGTTACCTACATCACACCCCTGTAACACAGTTACCTACATCACATTCCTGTAACACAGTTACCTACATCACATCCCTGTAACACAGTTACCTACATCACATCCCTGTAACATAGTAACCTACATCACATCCCTGTAACATAGTAACCTACATCACATCCCTGTAACATAGTAACCTACATCACATCCCTGTAACACAGTTACCTACATCACATCCCTGTAACACAGTTACCTACATCACATCCCTGTAACACAGTTACCTACATCACATCCCTGTAACAAAGTTAACTACAACACATCCCTGTAACACAGTCACCTACGTTACACCCTGTAACACAGTTACCTACATCACATCCCTGTGACACAGTTACCTACATCACACATGTAACACAGTTACCTACGTTACACCCTGTAACACAGTTACCTACATCACATCCCTGTAACACAGTTACCTACATCACATCCCTGTAACACAGTTACCTACGTTACACCTTGATACACAGTTACCTACATCACATCCCTGTAAAACAGTTAACTACATCACATCCCTGTAACACAGTTACCTACATCACATCCCTGTAACACAGTTACCTACATCACACCTTGTAACACAGTTACCTACATCACATCCCTGTAACACAGTTACCTACATCACACCTTGTAACACAGTTACCTACATCACATCCCTGTAACACAGTCACCTACGTTACACCCTGTAACATAGTAACCTACATCACATCCCTGTAACACAGGTACCTACATCAAATCCCTGTAACATAGTTACCTACATCACATCCCTGTAACACAGTTACCTACATCACACCCTGTAACACAGTTACCTACATCACATCCCTGTAACACAGTTACCTACATCACATCCCTGTAACACAGTTACCTACATCACATCCCTGTAACACAGTTACTTACATCACATCCCTGTAACACAGTTACCTACATCACATCCCTGTAACACAGTTACCTACATCACATCCCTGTAACACAGTTACCTACATCACATCCCTGTAACATAGTAACCTACATCACATCCCTGTAACATAGTAACCTACATCACATCCCTGTAACATAGTAACCTACATCACATCCCTGTAACACAGTTACCTACATCACATCCCTGTAACACAGTTACCTACATCACATCCCTGTAACACAGTTACCTACATCACATCCCTGTAACAAAGTTAACTACATCACATCCCTGTAACACAGTCACCTACGTTACACCCTGTAACACAGTTACCTACATCACATCCCTGTGACACAGTTACCTACATCACACATGTAACACAGTTACCTACGTTACACCCTGTAACACAGTTACCTACATCACATCCCTGTAACACAGTTACCTACATCACATCCCTGTAACACAGTTACCTACGTTACACCTTGTAACACAGTTACCTACATCACATCCCTGTAAAACAGTTAACTACATCACATCCCTGTAACACAGTTACCTACATCACATCCCTGTAACACAGTCACCTACGTTACACCCTGTAACACAGTTACCTACATCACATCCCTGTAACACAGTTACCTACATCACACCTTGTAACACAGTTACCTATAGTTACACCCTGTAACACAGTTATCTACATCACATCCCTGTAACACAGTTACCTACATCACACCCTGTAACATAGTAACCTACATCACATCCCTGTAACACAGTCACCTACGTTACACCCTGTAACACAGTTACCTACATCACATCCCTGTAACATAGTAACCTACATCACATCCCTGTAACACAGTCACCTACGTTACACCCTTTAACACAGTTACCTACATCACATCCCTGTAACACAGTTACCTACATCACACCTTGTAACACAGTTACCTACATCACATCCCTGTAACACAGTTACCTACATCACACCTTGTAACACAGTTACCTACATCACATCCCTGTAACACAGTCACCTACGTTACACCCTGTAACATAGTAACCTACATCACATCCCTGTAACACAGTTACCTACATCAAATCCCTGTAACACAGTTACCTACATCACATCCCTGTAACACAGTTACCTACATCGCATCCCTGTAACACAGTTACCTACATCACATCCCTGTAACACAGTTACCTACATCACATCCCTGTAACACAGTTACCTACATCACATCCCTGTAACACAGTCACCTACGTTACACCCTGTAACATAGTAACCTACATCACATCCCTGTAACACAGTTACCTACATCAAATCCCTGTAACACAGTTACCTACATCACATCCCTGTAACACAGTTACCTACATCACATCCCTGTAACATAGTTACCTACATCACATCCCTGTAACACAGTCACCTACGTTACACCCTGTAACATAGTAACCTACATCACATCCCTGTAACACAGTTACCTACATCAAATCCCTGTAACACAGTTACCTACATCACATCCCTGTAACACAGTTACCTACATCACATCCCTGTAACACAGTTACCTACATCAAATCCCTGTAACATAGTTACCTACATCACATCCCTGTAACACAGTTACCTACATCAAATCCCTGTAACATAGTTACCTACATCACATCCCTGTAACACAGTTACCTACATCACACCCTGTAACACAGTTACCTACATCACATCCCTGTAACACAGTTACCTACATCACACCCTGTAACACAGTTACCTACATCACATCCCTGTAACACAGTTACCTACATCACACCCTGTAACACAGTTAACTACATCACATCCCTGTAACACAGTTACCTACATCACATCCCTGTAACACAGTTACCTACATCACATCCCTGTAACACAGTTACTTACATCACATCCCTGTAACACAGTTACCTACATCACATCCCTGTAACACAGTTACCTACATCACATCCCTGTAACACAGTTACCTACATCACATCCCTGTAACATAGTAACCTACATCACATCCCTGTAACATAGTAACCTACATCACATCCCTGTAACATAGTAACCTACATCACATCCCTGTAACACAGTTACCTACATCACATCCCTGTAACACAGTTACCTACATCACATCCCTGTAACACAGTTACCTACATCACATCCCTGTAACACAGTTACCTACATCACATCCCTGTAACAAAGTTACCTACATCACATCCCTGTAACACAGTTACCTACATCACATCCCTGTAACAAAGTTACCTACATCACATCCCTGTAACACAGTTACCTACATTACACATCTTGTTTTAGTAACCTACATCACATCCCTGTAACAAAGTTACCTACATCACATCCCTGTAACAAAGTTACCTACATCACATCCCTGTAACACAATTACCTACATCACACATCCTGTTTTAGTAACCTACATCACATCCCTGTAACAAAGTTACCTACATCACATCCCTGTAACAAAGTTACCTACATCACATCCCTGTAACACAGTTACCTACATCACATCCCTGTAACAAAGTTACCTACATCACATCCCTGTAACACAGTTACCTACATCACACATCCTGTTTTAGTAACCTACATCACATCCCTGTAACAAAGTTACCTACATCACATCCCTGTAACACAGTTACCTACATCACATCCCTGAAACAAAGTTACCTACATCACACAACCTGTTTTAGTAACCTACATCACACCCTGTAACACAGTAACCTAAATCACATCCTCTGTAACATAGTAACCTACATCACATCCCTGTAACACAGTAACCTAAATCACATCCCTGTAATACAGTAACCTAAATCACATCCTCTGTAACATAGTAACCTATATCACATCCTCTGTAACACAGTAACCTAAATCACATCCCTGTAACACAGTAACCTAAATCACATCCTCTGTAACATAGTAACCTAAATCACATCCTCTGTAACATAGTAGCCTAAATCACATCCTCTGTTACATAGTAACCTACATCACATCCCTGTCACACAGTAACCTAAATCACATCCTCTGTAACATAGTAACCTATATCACACCCCGGCTACACAGTAACTTGTATTACACCTCTGTAACACAGCAACCTACATACCACCTCTGTAACACAGTACACTACGACATACCACGTGTAACACAGTACACTACGACATACCACGTGTAACACAGTACACTACGACATACCACGTGTAACACAGTACACTACGACATACCACGTGTAACACAGTACACTACGACATACCACGTGTAACACAGTACACTACGACATACCACGTGTAACACAGTATTCCTATACGACACCATATGTAACACATTAACTTAATATTAGCACCAGTTCTACGTCTCTGTGTGTCTATATGTATGTGTGTGTGTGTGGGGGTGGGTTAAAAAGTCCCGTCTTAGAATTGGCCCATCCAAATAATCGATGATATCAAAGACTTAATACCACGTGACACAAGAAGGTAACGCCCTGGTGTTAGAATACAAATAATAACAGGTTAGGTCTCGTCCTATATCTTGATCAAAGTCTAGACACGTTTTTCTGTCTTATACCTTGATCAATACAAACTATTGATTGGTAAAATCTATTGATCAGTACAAATTATTGATCTGTAAACCATTGATCTGTAAACCATTCATCTGTTAACTACTTCTTACATGTATTAAATACTACATACATTTTTGTGTACTATATATTGAAATAGTGTTTCAATCATTATCTTCAGTCTGTATAATGTATTTAACGCCTTAATGCAACACACAAACAGTCAGTTTAATTTAATATACGCCTTGTCCTGTAATGCAACACACAAACAGTCAGTATAACTTAATATACGTTTTGTCATGTAATGCAACACACAGTCAGTATAATTTAATATACGCTCATTCCTTACACACTTAAAATTGCAATCGAACAAACAAATATAATCTATAAATAAACAACATTTATGGAGGCTTACAAATAAAATCGAAAAACTACTTACACTTAGTATTCCTTTAATCCGCCTGTGTGTTTTATCCCGTGTGTGTATCCAGTTTCTTGAAAGCTTTCATTCCTGATTTTCTTTAAAAACGTGTCCAGTTACTTGATTCATAGATACTGATCCAATGTGTCTTATTTAAAAATCTATTAGAAAAACACTCTCACCCACCACACACACCAACGCGATACCACGTGATCACTTACTTCATGAATATATCCCACGGACGCAAGAAGTATTAGAATCGAGGCGGAGCTATCCAATTTATCTCCCTATTTGAATACCTCATTATTTAATTTAAGTCAGATCGATTTGCTGGCTTTCTTGGGCTCTTGTTTCTCGCTTCATTAGCTAAGTCCAAGACCACGTTGTATTGTATGATCACTACTTGGTTCATATTGAGTCATTGGCGTGATCACCACTTGGTTCATATTAAGTCATTGACGTGGTCACTACTTGGTTGATATTGAGTCATTGACGTGATCACTACTTGGTTCATACTGAATCAATGACGTGGTCACTACTTGGTTCATATTGAGTCATTGACGTGATCACTACTTGGTTCATATTGAGTCGTTGACGTGATCACTACTTGGTTCAGATTGAGTCATTGACGTGATCACTACTTGATTCATACTGATTCAATGACGTGGTCACTACTTGGTTAATATTGAGTCATTGACGTGATCACTACTTGGTTCATATTGAGTCATTGACGTGATCACTACTTGGTTCATACTGAGTCATTGACGTGATCACTACTTGGTTCATATTGAGTCATTGACGTGATCACCACTTCGTTCATATTGAGTCATTGGCGTGATCACTACTTGGTTCATATTGAGTCATTGACGTGATGACTACTTGGTTCATATTGAGTCAATGACGTGGTCACCACTTGGTTCATATTGAGTCATTGACGTGATCACTACTTGGTTCATACTGAGTCATTGACGTGATCACTCCTTGGTTCATATTGAGTCATTGACGTGATCACCACTTGGTTCATATTGAGTCATTGACGTGATCACCACTTGGTTCATATTGAGTCAATGACTTGATCACTACTTGGTTCATATTGAGTCATTGACGTGGTGACTACTTGGTTCATATTGAGTCAATGACGTGATCACTACTTGGTTCATATTGAGTCAATGATGTGATCACTACTTGGTTCATATTGAGTCATTGACGTGATCACTACTTGGTTCATACTGAGTCATTGACGTGATCACTACTTGGTTCATATTGAGTCATTGACGTGATCACCACTTGGTTCATATTGAGTCATTGACGTGATCAGTACTTGGTTCATAGTGAGTCATTGATGTGATCACTACTTGGTTCATATTGAGTCAATGACGTGATCACTACTTGGTTCATATTGAGTCAATGACGTGATAACTACTTGGTTCATATTGAGTCATTGACGTGATCACTACTTGGTTCATATTGAGTCATTGATGTGATCACTACTTGGTTCATATTGAGTCAATGACGTGATCACTACTTGGTTCATATTGAGTCAATGACGTGATCACTACTTGGTTCATATTGAGTCATTGATGTGATCACTACTTGGTTCATATTGAGTCAATGACGTGATAACTACTTGGTTCATATTGAGTCATTGACGTGATCACTACTTGGTTCATATTGAGTCATTGATGTGATCACTACTTGGTTCATATTGAGTCAATGACGTGATCACTACTTGGTTCATATTGAGTCAATGACGTGATCACTACTTGGTTCATATTGAGTCATTGATGTGATCACTACTTGGTTCATATTGAGTCAATGACGTGATCACTACTTGGTTCATATTGAGTCAATGACGTGATCACTACTTGGTTCATATTGAGTCATTGACGTGATCACTACTTGGTTCATATTGAGTTATTGACGTGATCACTACTTGGTTCATATTGAGTCATTGACGTTATCACTACTTGGTTCATATTGAGTCAATGACTTGATCACTACTTGGTTCATATTGAGTCATTGACGTGGTGACTACTTGGTTCATATTGATTCATTTAGTGATGCCCACTAATAATGCCATTTATTTTTAATATAGTTTTTTTTTTTGCCTTTTAGAAACATTTGATATATTAGGACACGAAATGTTCTCATCTTGTTGCCCCTTTAATTGTAGCATTATTTTTGTCCTTTTAGACTGACTTTATTTTGACATTAATTGTCGCTATGATTCAGCCACTTTATATTTAACATTAAACGCTAGATTTACTGCATCCTAAAAAGATTAGGTTTAACTTCTCTATAACAAGATCACGTGATAAGGCCACATTTTAAAATAAACGCGACCAATCATTTGGACCGCTGTATATTGAATGACACACATCAAATTCATTGAAACAGTTAATACACAATCAATAATCAATGAATACAACAGTACACATTATTCCCATCGATAAGCAGGCCGCAATTTGAAACGTCCCATTGACCTAGGACGTATTCAGACGAATCATTAAATTGACTTAATTAGCCCAGTGCCTCAGCTCAACTAATCATTCAAACTGGCAACTGGAATTATTTTTTTTTAAACGGCATCAAAAAAATATGTTATTTTGTATTTTTCCAACTCTTGAAACACATAAATTCCACATTGCGAAATATCGTATGTGGAAAGGATTAACCCTAACCCTAAACCTATCTTAATCCAATGCCTGCGTCCAAATCACAAAATAGTGGAGCGTAGTTTCATTCTGGAACCTATCGATTACGCCGGGATGGAAATGTAGTGCCATAAAATATGTAGCCACTCACATGGAAATGTAGTGCCATTACATATGTAGCCACTCACATGGAAATGTAGTGCCATTAAATATGTAGCCACTCACATGGTAATATAGTGCCATTAAATGTGTAGCCACTCACATGGTAATGTAGTGCCATTACATATGTAGCCACTCACATGGAAATGTAGTGCCATTAAATGTGTAGCCACTCACATGGAAATGTAGTGCCATTAAATATGTAGCCACTCACATGGAAATGTAGTGCCATTAAATGTGTAGCCACTCACATGGAAATGTAGTGCCATTAAATATGTAGCCACTCACATGGTAATGTAGTGCCATTAAATGTGTAGCCACTCACATGGAAATGTAGTGCCATTAAATGTGTAGCCACTCACATGGAAATGTAGTGCCATTAAATATGTAGCCACTTACATGGAAATGTAGTGCAATTAAATGTGTAGCCACTCACATGGAAATATAGTGCCATAAAATATGTAGCCTCTCACATGGAAATGTAGTTCCATTACATGTGTAGCCACTCACATGGAAATATAGTGCCATAAAATATGTAGCCTCTCACATGGAAATGTAGTGCCATTAAATGTGTAGCCACTCACATGGTAATGTAGTGCCACTAAATATTTAGCCACTAACATGGAAATGTAGGAGTAGTAGTGGTATTACACTGTGTAGGCCTTCATCTTGGGTGGTGCTGTTATGTCATTGGAAGACATGCACATTAAATTATAGAGGTATTAAATTCACACACGTATCCATAATCAACACACAAAAACATTGCCCTCACAATTAAACTCAAACAAAAATTACCCCCATTACCCAACAACACAAACATTGCCCTCACAATCCACCCACACAAAAATTGCCCAGAAATCAACCCACACAAACATTGCCCTCACAATCCACCCAAACTAACTTTGCCCTCACAATCGACCCACACAAAGATTGTCCCAACAATCCACCCACTCAAACATTGTCCCCACAATCCACCCACACAAAGATTGTCCCCACAATCCACCCACACTAAGATTGTGCCTCAATCCACCCACACAAAGATTGTCCCCACAATCCACCCACACAAACATTGTCCACACAATCCACCCACACAAACATTGTCCATTGAATATGTTTGTATTGTAATTATAATATGTAAGATTAAATGCGTGATTATGTAATCATGTGTAAGATTGAATGCGTGATTATGTAATTATATGTAAGATTAAATGCGTGATTATGTAATCATAAGTAAGATTGAATGCGTGATTATGTAATCATATGTAAGATTAAATGATTGTTGATTTGTTTACGCAAACTACAGGACTTATCTAATTAAAAGATAAAAATGTTCATGACAATGTGTTAGAAACCCTGAGAGTCTGTTGTGTGATGTGTTAGAACCCCTGAGAGTTTGTTGTGTGATGTGTTAGAATCCCTGAGAGTATGTTGTGTGATGTGTTAGAATCCCTGAGAGTCTGTTGTGTGATGTGTTAGAATCCTTGAAAGCCTGTTGTCCGGGAATATTTTTTGTTATGCTTTAGAACAGAGAGTTAGTGTGCCTCTGAGCCAGTGGTTCTCAACCTTCCTAATTTCACGACCCTTTAATACAGTCTCTCATGTCGTGGTGACCCACAAACATACAATTATTTTCGTTGCTACTTCATAAATATGTGCTTTCCAAAGGTCTTAGGCAACCACTGTGTAAGGATCATTCGACCCCAAAAGGGTCGCGATCCACAGGTTGAAAACCTTTGCTCAGCGGACTGGACTATATGCCTTGAGATACCATAAAGAGATGGGATAATTAATGGCTAGTAGTGTGTCTGTTCGTCAACTGGGCTATAAGCGTAGGGATATGTAAAATATTCTTTAGTCCGAAAGAATATTCTCGTTGTCTAGGTGATAAGCCGATAGTTTAAAAGGCAAAACCACACAACGTCCTTTAAGAATCCTCAAATATGTTTATTCCTTGTTGAAAATATAAGTGTTCAAACACAGCACCTTCTATTGAAAAGTCATGTGAAGTCACTAACAAATCCAATAAATACACACAAGAATTACTAGGTTACACTACGTCCAACTCAAAACACACTCTGCTCGAATCCACTCTCAATAATAAATCTCTCTCTCGAACATAACAGTTAACCCCTCTTTTATACCTAAACATCTCACAAGTCATTCACCCATCCGTGACATGACAATCGTTCACCTTGCTCACGTACCTCATGTCTCCCAAATCAACCCACACACACTCTGCCACTGATTCCATGACCTTGACAGGATACTTAGTGGTGTTTAGGCGTAGCACTAATTGGGATTCCTATAAAGTGCGTTACTTGAATGAATGTTCACGCTTTGACAAGTATTTCGTGTCCACTGGTGACTACTGGTGTCTACTGGTGACTACTGGTGTCCACTGGTGATTACTGGTGTTCACTGGTGACTACTGGTGTCCACTGGTGACTACTGGTGTCCACTGGTGACTACTGGTGACTACTGGTGTCAGGGTTTCACATGACATAATCTAGACACCGATAACACCAAGTCACCCACGCACCACGGTGTCCACTGGTGACTACTGGTGTCCACTGGTGACTACTGGTGTCCACTGGTGACTACTGGTGTCCATTGGTGACTACTGGTGTCCACTGGTGACTACTGGTGTCTACTGGTGACTACTGGTGTCAGGGTTTCACATGACATAAACTAGACACCGATAACACCAAGTCACCCACGCACCATTCTCAAGTCTCCAAATGTGGGTACGTCCAAATACTTGAAAGTAGCACATTTCATTTGTTATGACTACTCTGTGTATAGTTGCAAGGTTATAGAAGCAAAACTATTTTTATCCACTGTAGGCTGAAGCCAAGAATCAAGCTGAAAGCTAATGAGCTCTCATCTCGTATAAAAGATGGCTTCAATGTACAGTGTTTCTGTGATGGTTTCAATGTACAGTGTTTCTGTGATGGTTTCAATGTACAGTGTTTCTGTGATGGTTTCAATGTACAGTGTTTCTGTGATGGTTTCAATGTACAGTGTTTCTGTGATGGTTTCAATGTACAGTGTTTCTGTGATGGTTTCAATGTACAGTGTTTCTGTGATGGTTTCAATGTACATTGTTTCTGTGATGGTTTCAATGTACAGTGTTTCTGTGTTACTATTTTGTTATTCTTTGCTTTCATAATATCAATTCGTTCACATCTTGATGATGGTTGATTACTTGTATAGCGCGTGTGTCCATGCTACTCTACAAAATGATTGATCTGAATTATATTGATAAAATAATAAATGTCATTTGGTGTTGTATATTTTTAGAGAAATTGTCCAAATTTTCTCCTCGCACTTAAATAAAAACTGGACATGCACTCTATCCATTCTATTGAGTGTACTATTAATTCTTGTTAAAATGGTAAGGATTTGGAATTAATAGTAGAATATAGGCTTAGGGTTAGGCTTAGGCTTAGGGTTAGGCTTAGGCTTTGGGTTAGGGCTAGAATATAGGCTCTACTTTCATGTTAAATTAAATTGTGCAAATATATATAAATAAAAGTAGAGTCTATATCCGTGCCGGTTGAGTTTTATGTCACAATGGGGTGAATCGCAAGCATAGTTTGATAACCGCTGAAATAAATCTGCGGGAATTCCCCTTTTCTGACTGGAGCTCATCGGAAAATTCATAACTCCTAAAATAGAAAGGTGTACTTCAAAAGTTGCCTCATATGAAACAAATTTAGTCTATAATTCATTTCAATCGACAGAGACGTTGAAAATAGATTAACATTTGTGAAAACAAAATTAGATAATTTTTGTAGCATAACTGAACAATGGAAGTGCGAGAAGTCAGGTTATGTCACTTTATATCACTTTAGCAGTGATCCACTCTTCTCTATTTATGTGTTGACTTCAATAATAAATATTTGGAAAGACTTGAATGGTTCAGTTTTGTAACTATAATGCTTTCCTGTGAAATTGTAGCTAAAGTATTTGTGTGAGTGGCTGGTTAATATGGATTATCTCGGAGCTCTACGTTTATTACAAACAACAGATTTTTATGATCGACTCAGGATATTGTCAAAATTTATTAAGGTCAAATCTACGTATGATCAACCGTATATGTGTGTTCTGATTAAATGAATCTAAAGGAACTACTCTCAATGATTGACTAGTCTAAGGGAACTACACAACGTGATTTTTTGAGTAAAGGAGCTTTTCTCGATGATTGAGTCAAAGGGAACTACTCTCACGATTGTATCTAACGAGACTACTGTCTGTTCCCAATGTTACAAACCTTCATAGGTAAGTCACTTGCTGGCGGTTTGTAAGACTTAACTGTTGCCTGTGTAACTAGTTGGCGGTTTGTAAGACTCAACTGTTGTCTGTGTAACTAGTTGGCGGTTTGTAAGACTCAACTGTTGTCTGTGTAACTAGTTGGCGGTTTGTAAGACTCAACTATTGTCTGTGTAACTAGTTGGCGGTTTGTAAGACTCAACTGTTGTCTGTGTAACTAGTTGGCGGTTTGTAAGACTCAACTGTTGTCTGTGTAACTAGTTGGCAGTTTGTAAGACTTAACTGTTGTCTGTGTAACTCGTTGGCGGTTTGTAAGGCTCAACTGTTGTCTGTGTAACTCGTCAGCATCTGGTTCACCTATGTCAGCAGCTGGCCCCCCTATGTCAGCATCTGGTACACCTATTTCAGCATCTGGTCCCCCTATGTCAGCATCTGGTCCCCCTATGTCAGCATCTGGTCCTCTTATGTCAGCATCTGGTCCCCCTATGTCAGCCTCGTATTTCTTAATTATCATTCTAATTGAGGACTACCTCCTTGTCCTTAAGCCATGTACTTACTCCATGTACTTAATCCATGTACTTAATCCATGCACTTACCCCTTGTACTTATTCCAAGTACTTAATCTATGTACTTACTCCATGTACTTATTCCCTATGTCAGCATCTGGTCCCCCTATGTCAGCATCTTGTTCCCCCTTTGTCAACATCTAGCCCCCCATGTCAGCATATGGTCCCCCTACGACAGCATCTCGTCCCCTATATCAGCATATGGTCCTCTATGTCAGCATCTAGCACCCTTATGTCAGCATCTGGTTCCCCTATGTCAGCATCTAGCCCCCTTATATCAGCATCTGGTTCTCCTATGTCAGCAGCTGGTCCCCCTATGTCAGCATCTGGTCCCCCTACGACAGCATCTCGTCCCCTATATCAGCATCTGGTCCTCTATGTCAGCATCTAGCACCCTTATGTCAGCATCTGGTTCCCCTATGTCAGCATCTAGCCCCCTTATGTCAGCATCTGGTTCTCCTATGTCAGCAGCTGGTCCCTCTATGTCAGCATCTGGTCCCCTCGTGTCAGCATCTGGTACCCCTATGTCAGCATCTGGTCCCCCTATGTCAGCATCTGGTCCCCCTATGTCAGCATCTGGTCCCCCTATGTCAGCATCTGGTACCCCTATGTCAGCATCTGGTACCCCTATGTCAGCATCTGGTCCCCCTATGTCAGCATCTGGTACCCCTATGTCAGCATCTGGTACCCCTATGTCAGCATCTGGTACCCCTATGTCAGCATCTGGTCCCCCTATGTCAGCATCTGGTACCCCTATGTCAGCATCTGGTACCCCTATGTCAGCATCTGGTACCCCTATGTCAGCATCTGGTACCCCTATGTCAGCCTCGTATTTCTTAATTATCATTCTAATTGAGGACTACCTCCTTGTCCTTAAGCCATGTAATTACTCCATGTGCTTAATCCATGTACTTACTCCATGTACCTAATCCATGTACTTAATCCATGCACTTACCCCATGTACTTACCCTTGTACTTACTCTACATACTTACTCCATGTACTTACTCCATGTACTTAATCCATGTACTTAATCTATGTACTTTATCCATGTAATACTCCATGCACTTACACCATGAACATTCTCTACGTACATACCTCATATACTTACTCTACTTACTTACTCCATGTACTTACTCCATGCACTTACTTCATGTACTTACTCCATGTACTTACTCTACGTACTTACTCCATGTAATTACTCCATGTACGTACTCCATCTACTTACTCCAGGTACATACACCAGGTACTTATTCTATGTACTTACTCTACGCACTTACTACATGTACTTACTCCATGTATTTACTCCGTGTACTTACTCCACGTACTTACTCCATTTACTTACTCGATGTACTTAATCCAGGTACTTACTCCATGTACTTAATCCATGTACTTACTCCATGTACGTACTCCATGTACTTACTCCAGGTTCTTACTTCATGTACTCACTCTATGTACTCACTCTATGTACTTACTCTACGCACGTACTCCATTTACCTACTCCATGTACTTACTCCAAGTACTTACTCCAAGTACTTACTCCATGTACTTAATCCATGTTCTTACTCTACGCTCTAACTCCAAGTAGTTACTTCATGCATTTGCTCCACGTACTTACTCCATGCACTTACTCCCCATTTTACAAAGCGTTTTAAAAAATGTTCTTGTATTTTATTTTAAGATACTTTTTTTAACCGGTTTTACATTCCTTAATTATTTAGTTTACGCTAATTTGATTTTAGGTTGGTTATATAAATGACAAATCATTCACTTGTCTTACAGCTGTCGTCACTCACTGAGAGTGTCCTTAGCTTTAGAGGCATATTCAGGGCCGGATTAAGCCATGTTAGTGCCCAAGGCATAAACCCACATGGGTGCCCCCTTCTGCCCGGGGCCCCTGATCTTTCACCGACCGTGACCGCTGGTATGTTCAATATTATTCAAAGAAAACAGTTGTTAACAAATATGTTTGTAGTTTTTACTACTATCACTTATATAAAACCTACAGTAAAGTATTTTTGTATTAAAATTAACAGTTAATACATTTTGAAATAATAATAGACAAAAATACTTTATTTTTATTAGATGAAAAAATCAAAAAGATTTTGTCATTTACATTTTAAAGGTTTTTTTTCCTAGATTTACATCTAGCGAAGTTTTTGAGTATATCGTCAAAGTTAATTTTGCGCAACACATCTGCCTCGATCATAAGCAGAGATAAGGAATCGAGCCTTTCTTGTTTCATTGTTGATCTATTTGGATTTTTTGTACGTTTCAACTGAGAAAAGGAGCGCTCAGTTGAACGGTTAGTAACCATTAATTTTAAAAAAATATGCGCAAGGCGATTTCAACATTTGGAAAGGAACACTCGATGTTGTCTCTATTACTTTGTATAATTATCCATGATTGAACGTGTTATTTTCCGATTTTGAATCAGGAAACTTGTGGCGAATATATGAATGAAACTGTTGTAGTTCAGTATATAAATTATTGTTCAGATCTTTAGGATAAGCATTTATTAGTTCTTCACAACACTGAGATGTTTGTGATGGTGATACATCGACCAAACAAGAAAATCGAACTGCTACATCATTATATACCTGTCCTCTTCTACACATTTCTGTCTCAAGTTTGTCAACAATGGCGTAGAATGCAGATATACGAAATGTGTCTATGGCATTCAGAGATATCTCAGGGGCATCACCATCAATGACCACTGTCGTTCTTTTACGATTACGGGTCAAAGTTGACTTATAATCTACACCAGGTGTTATTATTTTTGCAGCTTCTTCAAATCTTTCAAATTCATTCCTAGATTTATGCAAGTGATCTGCTAGTGAAGAATGCAAATCAGCACACGTTTTCATGTTCACATGCTCATTTTGTGTCTATTACTAAGGGGTTCCCGGTCGAATTAATTAATTAATGTTATTATTTTAATATTATTTATTGAAAATATAAAAATGTTTTAAATTTTTTTATAAAACTTCCCAAACATTTTTAAAATTCGAATACGACCGCATTATTTATTTACAAGCCGAGTGAGTCCGCATGGTCCGCATTTTGCTCATTACCATTTACCAGGAGTTTTTTAAATTTTTTATGCGCTTAATTTTTAAGCATTCAAGATTGTACCAAACATGAATGTGAATTTTTATTATAATGTATTTCTTCATGTTCATAGCACTTGTTCAATTTTCAGTTGTTTCTGGGCTTAATTTGTTCCAAAA
The DNA here is from genome assembly GCA_964017045.1 of Omphiscola glabra. Taxonomy (NCBI): domain Eukaryota; kingdom Metazoa; phylum Mollusca; class Gastropoda; family Lymnaeidae; genus Omphiscola; species Omphiscola glabra. The sequence goes on from OZ024806.1 coordinate 125,463, forward strand.
AAAAAATTCTTGAGGACTTGTGGTGCCCCCAAACGCTTGGTGCCCAAGGCACGTGCCTTGTTTGCCTAGAGGTTAATCCTGCCCTGGGAATATTCAATGGTGCTATTTATAGATTAATTTAAAGGTTGTAATAAAAAGAAAAAGTTAGTTCTGGTATTTAAATTTCATATTATTTGTGTGTGTGTTAGGGTTAGGGTTAGGGTTAGGGTTATTTCCTCTTATAAAATGGGTTTAGCTTTGAAAAAAAAGACATATGTTATTTAGCTGAAAAGTCATTTAAACTTTTCTGTCTTTTTTCCAACCTAAACATATCCTGTCCCACCAACCTAAACACATCATGTCCCACCAACCTAAACACATCCTGTCCCATCTATTTACTTTGGAAGGCTTGTCGGAATTCCCCCACATATCCTAACCGGTGCAAGTCACGCGTTAAATCGGTCTACCGTTTATAATTAGATTTAAAATATAGGGCAAGTTCTTGTAGACTTGTATGCGGGAAAGTTTTGATATTTATTTCAATTATTTGGTAGGTTTTGGGAAAACCCTTATTCTCGTCATATTCTTCACCTTGCCTACTCAAGTACTTAAATTGTTATTAGTACTGTTGGAACAATGTTATGATCAACCTGTCAATAATCTTTCGTTAGTCAGCCACAATTTAGATAACATTCCAATACATTTAAACGATTTGTATTTTTAAGTACACTGAAATGCTGAGATCCAGACTTCATGTCCCTCGCTGTGAGGCCTCGTCTTGTGATGACTCACCTGATTTGCTGACTCGTCACCTCCAAGAACAGGGCGTCAGTGTTGTGGAGTATAACATATGTAAGTGTGTGTAGAGTGATTGTGTGTGTGTTTGGGGGGAGGCATACCATATGTAAGTGTGTGTAGAGTGATTGTTTGTGTGTGGGGGGAGGCATACCATATGTAAGTGTGTGTAGAGTGATTGTGTGTGGGGGGGAGGCATACCACTCAGGTTGGAGGTATTTATACTTCATTCAGATTGTTTAGTATTCATACGTTATTCAAATTATTTAGCATCCTTACATTTCTCAGATTGTTTAACATCCTTACATTACTCAGATCATTTAGCATCCTTACATTACTCAGATTGTTTAGCATCTTTACAATACTCAGATTGTTTAACATCCTTACATTACTCATAATGTTTAGCATCCATAATTTACTCAGATTGTTTAGCATCCTTACCTTACTTACATTGTTTTGCATCTATATTTTATTCAGATTGTTGAGCATTCTTACATTACTGAGATTGTATAGCAACCAAACGTTACTTGGGTTGTTAAGCATTCGTATGTTAGTTATTCGCACTAAAAGTAGAACATAATTAAGTATTCTTAAAATGTATCACACAAAATGTTCTGCTCAGAAAATATTTTTAAAAATTAATAAAAATAAAACATATTCAAGTTTTGTCCACTTTCAGGTCTACTTTTTTCTGCAACCTTTTTTTATTTAAACAACTTTCGACCAATCAGCTTCGTGTTAATTTTACAGAACTCAAGTGATCTACTCAATAATAAATTCAAATCACCCTTCTCCCTATTTAGATTCCATTTAGAGTAAAATCGACATTAATTAAATCTCAAGTCATTAATCATTGAGAAGCAAAATACTAATTTCATATTTACATTTTTAAAAAAAAACAGTTTATATGATCTGATTGTAATCATAGATGGTTTATCTTGACACCAGTATACAAACAATAATTAAGATAAGATAAGGTAAGATAAGATAACTTTTTGTAGATAGAATAAGCAGAACTTAGTTTTTTTCATTCACCGTACGTATGTATTGTCAGTCTTGAAAATCCATGTTTGAGTTGTTCGTTGTTCTTTAAGATTAGTCTGTACTAACCCTTACCCCAACCTAACCATAACCCTAACCCTAACCCTTATCCTAACCCTAGCTCTAACCCTAGCCTAGTCAGTAGCAATTTTGAACAGAGTCTTTATTTTTTCTAACAGTAAAAAATTCAGCATCCGGCACCCCGCCCCTCCCAAATGCTTCCTTCCAACCCCCCCCCCCCCTGTGTAGACGCCCTGGATCCAATTACCTTCAAATCCCATAAGTAATCAACATAATATCAATCAAATGTTTACATGGCATCAGTGGCGTAGCTAGGGTTGGTGTAATCCGGTGCGGTCCGCACCCCCACCCCTCCGCACCCCCTAGCTACGCCACTGCATCATGGCACGCCCACACCTCCGCACCCCCTAGCTACGCCACGGCATCATGGCACGCCCACCCCTCCGCACCCCCTAGCTACGCCACTGCATCATGGCACGCCCACCCCTCCGCACCCCCTAGCTACGCCACTGCATCATGGCACGCCCACCCCTCCGCACCCCCTAGCTACGCCACTGCATCATGACACGCCCTTGTCACAGATTATATTTTGTAATTGACCTTTGCTCTTAAGGTTTGCTTCTCCACACTTTAGCAACATTCAACACTCAACCTAATGTTGCTTCAATATCTATTTTTAATGTAAAACCTCCTAAACAAAATTGAGTACAATCACCTTGTGACCTTGAGAAGACAGCCGAACATACTAAACTTATGGACACATTTAAATTGCCTTAGTTTTAACTTGTATAATCTAAAGAGTGTGATGTCACATCCGGTCTGTTGGCTAATTAAAAAAATGAGAATTTTTCTTTTTTTAAAGATTATAAAATTATATTAACTGCCGATTCACTCAGAACCGTCGCGTGATTCTTGGAATTCTGCGCTCTTGCACCTCATTGTAACAATGCTCTCTTTGCGGCTCAGAATAAAACTGCGCTCTTTGCAGCTCAGGGTAAGACTGCCCTCTTTGCGGCGTAGTGTAACACTGCCCTCTTAAATCCCGTGAAAGCGTGGACCAGTTTAGTGTCATCGAACCCAAGACGTACCTCATGGATATCATTAATAAGCCACAAATCATCTCCTACGTCATGGTTGATATCATTGATAAGCCACAAATCTCTCCCACGCCTTGGTTGATATCATTGATAAGCCACAAATCTCTCCCACGCCTTGGTTGATATCATTGATAAGCCACAAATATCTCCCACGCCTTGGTTGATATCATTGATAAGCCACAAATCTCTCCCACGCCTTGGTTGATATCATTGATAAGCCACAAATCATCTCCTACGTCATGGTTGATATCATTGATAAGCCACAAATCTCTCCCACGCCTTGGTTGATATCATTGATAAGCCACAAATATCTCCCACGCCTTGGTTGATATCATTGATAAGCCACAAATCTCTCCCACGCCTTGGTTGATATCATTGATAAGCCACAAATCATCTCCTACGTCATGGTTGATATCATTGATAAGCCACAAATCTCTCCCACGCCTTGGTTGATATCATTGATAAGCCACAAATTCTCCTACGCCACGTTTGATATCATTAATAAGCCACAAATCTCTCCCACGCCTTGGTCGATATCATTAATAAGCCACAAATCTCTCCCACGCCTTGGTTGAGAGTAAAATAGATTTGTTGAGCATCAATTATAAAACCCTTAACCCTAACCCTAAATATAACCCGCTTACAACACTGTTAGGTATTGGAATGATGAATCTATTGATGTATGAAACTAAAGTACTACTTACAATAGTGTTATGTCAGTTTTGTTATATGAAACTGTAGTAATACATATTATAATATAAAAACTAAGTATTTATAGCACGCGAACGAATGTGCACTTTTAAAATAATACTCTTAATGGTCTTGCTTGTACACTGATCACTGCTCAGGTCATTAGGCAATTCATTGCACAGGTCATTACACGGGTCATTACACAGATCAATACACAGGTTATTACACAAGTCAATACACAGGCCATTATGCAGGTCATTACACATGTCATTGCACAGGTCATTATGCAGGTAATTACACAGTTCATTACACAGGCCATTGCAGGTCATTATGCAGGTCCTTACACATGTCATTACACATGTCATTATGCAGGTCATTATACAAGTCATTACACATGTCATTACACAGGTCATTACACAGGTCATTACACGGGTCATTATGCAGGTCATTACACAGGTCATTGCACAACTAAGAGTACGCAGCTAAATATACTAATACTAATTTTGAAGAGCAAACGAAAACCTCTTAACCCCAAGTTTTGCCTCTCTTGGGCATTGATGGCCTAAAACATGGGCATCGAGGGCCTAAAGCATGGGCATCGAGGGCCTAAAACATGGGCATCGAGGGCCTAAAACATGGGCATCGGGGGCCTAAAATATGGGCATCGGGGCCTAAAACATGAACATCGAGGGCCTACAGCACACTGACCACATTGACATGGACATCGAGAACTTAAAGCACACTGCCCACATATACATGGGCATCGAGGGCCTAAAGCACACTGTCCACATTGACATGGGCATCGAGGGCCTAGAGCACACTGTCCACATTGACATGGGCACCGAGGGCCTAAAGCACACTGTCCACATTGACATGGGCATCGAGGCCCTAAAGTACACTGAACCCATTGACATGGGCATCGAAGGCCTAAAGCACACTGTTCACATTGACATGGGCATCGAGGGCCTAAAGCACACTGACCACATTGACATGGGCATCGAGGGCCTAAAGCACACTGTCCACATTGACATGGGCATGAATATTATATGCCAGTATATTCAAACAATATAAATCATTATGGGACAACCCAACGAGAACCAACATGGCAATTTGATGAAATCAAATACATGTATGACGTTCGATTGTGCCGTATGTCAAGGTCATGTATGACGTTCGATTGTGCCGTAGGTCAAGGTCATGCAACAACAATTAAAAAAAACAGTGAAATTAACCCGTGAATTTCGGCGTTCAATAATTTGATTTCGGCGTTCAATAATTTGTCAGCAGTTTTTGGACCAAAAATTTGTTTAAATATGATGTCATGAAAGGTAGAGACAACCGTAAAGGTGAAGGCCATTGTGAAACTTATAATATAATACATATATATATGCAATATTTATATATTTATATTATTTTCAAGTTATAATAAAGTTTAAATAGATTTTATCAAAAAATATTTTTTTTCTATCTAGGTGGCCACTATAAGAATGAATTCAAGTCGAATTTTCAGCTATGTCCACTCACAATTCTACACAGATGTTCTGTACTTTGGGACAAAGTAAGTGTCATACTTATCTACTGGTTCCATCTAATATGGTGTAGTCTTCCAAGATGCCTGGTCAGCTCCCGACTATATTTAATGTCAACCCGGGGGGTGGGACATTTGAAAATTATTGGGAAATTTAATATCTGAGATAGCTAATGCATTCACATATCAAAACTTGGGTGGCGGCAGTGTGAGACAAGATTAGTTGTGGGTGGGAGCAGTGTGAGACAAGATTAGTTGTGGGTGGGGGCAGTGTGAGACAAGATTAGTTGTGGGTGGGGGCAGTGTGAGACAAGATTAATTGTGGGTGGGGGCAGTGTGAGACAAGATTAGTTGTGGGGGGGGGGCAGTGTGAGACAAGATTAGTTGTGGGTGGGGGCAGTGTGAGACAAGATTAGTTGTGGGTGGGGGCAGTGTGGGACAAGATTGTTGTGGGTGGAGGCAGTGTTGGACCCACAACTCGTGGGTGGCGACAGTGTCAAGTACATCTCATAAAAACAAGTCTAAATCTGACCAATTAGGAAATACTTGTGGTCGAAGAATAAGTTTTATTACAATGACTCGAAAAATGCTTCATTTCTGTTAAGTTAAAGTAACCTAACCTTTACCATGATTTATCTTGTGACTTTAAAGTATCCATGATTTATCTTGTGACTTTAAAGTATCCATGATTTATCTTGTGACTTTAAAGTATCCATGATTTATCTTCAACAGCTTCTTAAATCTGGAGCACTAAAACTGTTGAAAAAACCTAACAAGAAAATTGTGTGCGTGCAGGTCAACGAGCCGGTCAGTCCACAGACTAACAACCCAGGTATTGATTTTTTTACCGACTTCTGCGTCCTTAACATTACAACAGAGCACAAGGTCAAGGATTTTGTCCAGAAAATTATCTCCCTTCTGTGTGAATCGGACGCCCAACGGAAAAACAGGCCCATGATTCCACCGCGGCCTCCGACTCTGGAGAAGGTGCTCAGTAGCAACCCCTCGGATGTCTTCGACTATTTGAATGCGCCTATGACTGACGAAAATATGTTGAATAAGCTTAAAGATCTCGTTGCCCTAGAAAAGAATGCCTCTGGAGACGATTACGCCTTGATGTGTTCCAGTGCACTAGCCACCTCTAACAGTCAAAGAGTCCAAGTCAAGATACGGAACCGTGAGCAAATCAACGAGCATATACTGTCGTGTGAGTATCTTGACCTTGGGTGCCATGACTGCTATATCCGTATATGAATATGTGTCTTCAAACATAAGTCTGCCTTTATGTCCGTTGTGGGTGTGTCTGCAAATGTCTTTATGCTTTTACCTCAGTGTGTCGGTGTGTCTCCAAATTCATTCTTCCCATTATTTCCCTACATGCAAGTGGGTCCATTAATATACATTTGTATTGGTGTTATATTCCATAATATTGATGTTATATAACGTTGTTATATTCTATGTCTCAAACAAATATGTGCAGCGTTCCTGCCATTTTAATCCAAATACGCCTCCGCTGGCTTGGGCACGTCTAGCGAATGCAACCTGGTCGCATACTTAAGGACGTGCTGTACAGCGAGCTGGCGACAGGGACAAGGTCAGTTGGACGGCCTCGTCTCAGATACATAGACATGTGCAAAAGAGACATGAAGGCGGCCAACATCCAAATTGGGTGGATCTGGCGGAGAATCGATCCACATGGCGGGGCATTGTGAAGGCAGGATCACTACGTGCCGAGGAGCTCTACAGGGCGGAAGCAGCTGTAAAGAGAGCACAGAGAAAAGCAAGAAAACACTGCTCCACCCCATTCGTGTGTGGGACTTGCAAAAGAGACTGCCACTCGAGGATCGGTCTCACTAGCCACACAAAGAGCTGCAATCAGAGAAGATAAATCTATCGTCTCTTGTAGACGGAAAGATGACATACATAACGTTGTTATATTCTATAATGATGTTGTATTCTATATTGTTATATTCTAAAAAGTTGTTATGTTCTATAATATTGTATTCTATAATACTGTTGTATTCTATAGTGTTCTTATATTCTATAAAGTGTTGTTGTCTTCTATTATGTTGTTATATTCTATGTAAATCCGTTTTATTTTATTTTAATTTGAAAATAATAAGCCAACACTTTCTAACAGTGGATGGTGTCAGAAACTTCACAGAACTAAGAGCTCTCATAAATGACCATCTTAAAGATCCACCATCACTAACCGTCAATCTCAGATTTCTCCTTCATAAGGTCATTCACGTTTTCATCTGTGATTTTAGTATCTCCATACACTTTAAAAGAAATTACCATTTGTAAAAAAAATATTTCCCCCGTTAAAAATTGATATATTGAATTACAAATGTTGGAATTGTAAAATAGATAAATTATTTGACTGAGACATGATTGCATTTGTTTTAAGAAGCAATCTTAGGTATAAAGTGAATAGGAATTATTTTAACGCGTACTGAATGAACTGTTTGGTCAAAAAAGTTCTAGAAAAACGTCATGATAAAATGTGACTAAAATGCCAGTTCGTATAATAGTAAATGTTATTTCCGTTGACTTTCCAGATGATTCCAGAACTGTACAACTCTAACTGTGTGCTCGGTATCACAACCATGGCACTGTGTGATTATGACGTACTACACAAATCCGCCATTGTTTGTCTAGAACTACTTATCCTACGAGGCCAGATAGCCAATAGTTTTATAGACAAGTCGACGCTGGTAGGTCAACCATAACTTAAGTACAACTTGTTTTCTATTTAACCTTAATGGACGGGGCTGCATTGCCATTGGTTAGCGCAATGGTTCTCAACGTTCCTATGGCCGCGACCCTTTCATACAGTTCATCGTGTTGTGGCGACCCCCAGCCCCAAAATTATTTTCGGTTCTGGGAAAGGGTCATGTGACCCCCAAAAGGGTCGCGACCCACAGGTTGAGAACTGCTGAGTTAGAGTAATTAAATGAATATTAAAATGGAGCCTCTAAAACCCTGAGCACAGATGACATCCATTTAATCCCTAAATTAGAAATGTTTAGTCCTTATTTGACACAGACCCTAACCATAACCCTAACCCTAATCCTTAAATTAGAACTGTTTAGTCCTTATATGACACAGAATTCAAACATTTATTCAGAAGTTTAAATGTTAAAACTCTTTTATAGTTGCAGCGATCCTTTAAGGCATTGGTTCTCAAACTTTTTTTTGTTCCAACGGACCCCTGAGGCCATTAACACATCCCCAGCGCCACTCCGCCCAACCTTCACACGTTCAAATTTAATTTTTCAGAATGTAAATTGTCACACTCTAAAAGGAAAACAAGAAAATCATAAATGAAAAAGTGTTTAATAATGTGAACATTTTACAATTAAAGTTGTGTAGCTTGATCTTATGACACCACGGGACACAACTTTTAAAGTAGGAACATTTATTAATCAAGAATTGTATTTATGGCACTTATATTAGTAGCTAACGTTTTTCACTGTCAGTAATGCTTGGAATCGGCTTTTCAATCTCAGGGTTCATTTATCTGGAGTTATATCCAGTGGCGTATCTAGTGGTTATTTTTTTAAATAAGCATTATAAAATTTACAAACGCAGATAAAAACTAGCGCCCCCTAAGACTAAAGAACATTTGACCGCCCCCTAAGCAGTCACACCAACCGAAAGGGGCAGTACCACCCACATCGAGAACCAGTAATTTAAGTTAAATGGAGGAATTCAAAATATGTTAGAGAAGTGGCTTTTGTTCGTCACAATTGTGTGCCAAGGTGATATGTCCCATGGGTGCCCAGGTAATATGCCCCTTGGGCATGGGTGCCCGCAGGTAGAGGCAAGGTGGGGCACTTGCTCCCCCTTGGATTGATTGATTTAAAAAAAATTAGACAAAAATAGACAAAAAAAGTATTACAGTAAAGAGAAAATAAAGAGAAAGTAACTAAGCTGATGCTGATCTCGTTTTGCTGGGTAATTATTTTTATATTTTCTATAATAATTAGTTTTACAAAGTGTATCCGGCTGTCAGGTATGCCTTACTAGTTTTGCTAACATTACAAGCAACAACATGTTCGGTGGAGCGGTCGTTCAGCACATTACGTCGTGTAAAAACATGGCTTAGATCTACAATGTCAGATGAACGTCTGTCTGGGTTGTGCATGTTAAGCGTACACAGAGACAAAGTGAACTGCAACAAAAAAAAACTTTATGGACAAAATTGTAGATATGTTTGGTAGCGATAACAGACGACTCCAGTTCTTGTTTAAAGAATACATTTTATTTTAAATTTATGTTGTAATATTTTTTGTTATATACATATATTGTGTTAATAAAAATGTGTTGCTACAGTATGCCCTTCATTACTACAGTGTCCTGTCCGTTCGTTCACCATACAAATACGCTACAGTAAATTAAAAACATTACTAAGAATATTTTGCCCCCCCCCCCACTTAGAAAATATTTTGCCCCCCCCCCTTAGAAAATGTTCTGCGGCGCCCATGCCCTTGGGTACTCAGGAAACATGCCCCTTGTGTGCCCAGGTCATATGCCTCATGGTTGCCCAGGTAATGTGCCCCATCTGCCTTAGTTTATGACATTGAATTTATAATAGTTGTAGAATATGTTTTAAACCGATGATAAATATTCATACGTTGTTTTTCATAGTATCAGACTCAAGCACCATTTTATCTCAGTTACAGTAGTGTGCAATTATTTTGGATCTTATGAATGAAACTTCTTTGTGAATTTTGTGGATTTTATTTAGCAAACAATAGAAGGGATGCTGGCAGAATATGTTCAATTACTAAGGTATGTACCTACTGCATCAATAATCACACTGTAATGCTGATTAAATAATCACACTACCTGTAATGATGATTAAATAATCATACTGCCTGTAATGATGATTAAATCAACACACTACCTGTAATGCTGATTAAATAATCACACTGCCAGTAATGATGATTAAATAATCACACTACCTGTAATGATGATTAAATAATCACACTGCCTGTAATGATGATTAAATAATCACACGGCACGTAATTTTAGCTCAATAAACACATAATACGTCATTTTCATTTTAGTATCACTAAAAGTTTGCTAAATGTTTGCAAAGTCGCTATTCAGTCGAGATTGTGAGTGAGCAAGTGTTGCACTAGAGTACTTGTTCTGAGTGATCAAATGCTGCACTAGTTAGAGTACTTGTTCTGAGTGATCAAATGCTGCACTAGTTAGAGTACTTGTTCTGAGTGAGCAAGTGTTGCACTAGAGTACTTGTTCTGAGTGATCAAATGCTGCACTAGTTAGAGTACTTGTTCTGAGTGATCAAATGCTGCACTAGTTAGAGTACTTGTTCTGACTGAGCAAGTGTTGCACTAGAGTACTTGTTCTGAGTGATCAAATGCTGCACTAGTTAGAGTACTTGTTCTGAATGAGCAAGTGTTGTACTAGTTAGAGTACTTGTTCTGAGTGAGCAAGTGTTTAGTTTAGTTTAGTGAATAGTTTAATGAATAGATTAGTGAACAGTTAAGTGAATAATTTAGTGGGTAGTTTAGTGGGTAGTTTAGTGGCTCTACCATTTTTTTGATTGTTTACATGCAAAATATATTTGAAACTGAAAGGGAAAAAATGTGAATTTAAAAAAACTGTGAGCTCTATCTGAAGTTCCTCTGAGCATATACCTGTACGCCCCTGTGACAGCTGATGACGGAACAGTTCAACTGAATCAAACTTAACAAAACCCTTCTAGGAGACAATTTTGAAATGAAATAAAATGAATATGGTGATCGAAAGCGTCAAAAAAGAAAGTTGGTTTGAATAAGTCAAAGCTGACGTCATTTGACATTTGAATTTTAAGGCTTCGGATACTTTAGCAACTAGCTTTAGTGCAACCAGAAGTTGCTATAACAACTAGCTTTAGTGCAACCAGAAGTTGCTATAACAACTAGCTTTAGTGCAACCAGAAGTTACTTTAACAACTAGCTATAGTGCAACCAAAAGTTGCTTTAACAACTAGCTATAGTGCAACCAAAAGTTGCTTTAACAACTAGCTTTAGTGCAACCAGAAGTTACATTAACAACTAGCTCTTTAGTACAACTAGAAGTTACTTTAACAACTAGCTCTTTAGTACAACTAGAAGTTACTTTAACAACTAGCTCTTTAGTACAACTAGAAGTTACTTTAACAACTAGCTCTTTCGTACAACTAGAAGTTGCTTTAACAACTAGCTCTTTAGTACAACTAGAAGTTACTTTAACAACTAGCTCTTTAGTACAACTAGAAGTTACTTTAACAACTAGCACTTTAGTACAACTAGAAGTTACTTTAACAACTAGTTCTTGAACCCTAAAGGGCTATAAAATATAGGACATCGTTGAAATGTGTCATTTTGACATCCTTCATATGCGTCATCATGCAATCCTTTATGTATCATCATGACATCTTTCATATGTGACATCATGGCAAGGGTTTGTAGGAAAGTATTAACCAGGAATGACCGCTGAAACTTGCATCTTCAGCCAGGAAACTACTTTTGACAAGGAGTAACCATTAAAGTGACCATTAAAGTGATCATTGAAGTGATCATTGAAGTGACCATTGAAGTGACCATTGAAGTGATCATTGAAGTGACCATTGAAGTGATCATTGAAGTGACCATTGAAGTGGTCATTGAAGTGACCATTGAAGTGACCATTGAAGTGATCATTGAAGTGACCATTGAAGTGACCATTGAAATGATCATTGAAGTGACCATTGAAGTGACCATTGAAGTGATCATTGAAGTGACCATTGAAGTTACCATTGAAGTGATCATTGAAGTGTCCATTGAAGTGACCATTGAAGTGACCATTGAAGTGATCATTGAAGTGACCATTGAAGTGACCATTGAAGTGATCATTGAAGTGACCATTGAAGTGACCATTGAAGTGATCATTGAAGTGACCATTGAAGTGATCATTGAAGTGACCATTGAAGTGATCATTGAAGTGACCATTGAAGTGACCATTGAAGTGATCATTGAAGTGACCATTGAAGTGACCATTGAAGTGATCATTGAAGTGACCATTGAAGTGACCATTGAAGTGATCATTGAAGTGACCATTGAAGTGACCATTGAAGTGACCATTGAAGTGATCATTGAAGTGTCCATTGAAGTGACCATTGAAGTGACCATTGAAGTGATCATTGAAGTGACCATTGAAGTGACCATTGAAGTGACCATTGAAGTGACCATTGAAGTGACAATTGAAGTGATCATTGAAGTGACCATTGAAGTGATCATTGAAGTGACCATTGAAGTGATCATTGAAGTGACCATTGAAGTGACCATTGAAGTGATCATTGAAGTGACCATTGAAGTGACCATTGAAGTGATCATTGAAGTGACCATTGAAGTGACCATTGAAGTGATCATTGAAGTGACCATTGAAGTGACCATTGAAGTGATCATTGAAGTGTCCATTGAAGTGATCATTGAAGTGACCATTGAAGTGACCATTGAAGTGATCATTGAAGTGACCATTGAAGTGACCATTGAAGTGATCATTGAAGTGACCATTGAAGTGATCATTGAAGTGATCATTGAAGTGATTATTGAAGTGATCATTGAAGTGACCATTGGAGTGATCATTGAAGTGACCATTGAAGTGACCATTGAAGTGACCATTGAAGTGACCATTGAAGTGGTCATTGAAGTGACCATTAAAGTGACCATTGAAGTGATCATTGAAGTGACCATTGAAGTGACCATTGAAGTGATCATTGAAGTGACCATTGAAGTGACCATTGAAGTGATCATTGAAGTGACCATTGAAGTGACCATTGAAGTGACCATTGAAGTGACCATTGAAGTGGTCATTGAAGTGACCATTGAAGTGACCATTGAAGTGGTCATTGAAGTGACCATTGAAGTGACCATTGAAGTGATCATTGAAGTGACCATTGAAGTGACCATTGAAGTGACCATTGAAGTGACCATTGAAGTGATCATTTAAGTGACCAATCTGATTTCATTAATATGTGAACTGAAATCTTTTCAGGATATTAGGCCCCAAATTCTAAAAGGGCTCAAAGTTCAGCTAAATCAGAAAACATCCGATCTGAAATTTATAAAAATTTCCATGAGAACTATATTGAAGACGAATGCTCAATATAATTCCAATCCGTCCTCTAAACTAGAGAAAGAAGTCAATTGTTGAGGAAACTTTTTTACCCTTTTATTGATTCTGTTATAGATTGTCTTAAAGCTCGTTGCACTATTGTAAGAGCGCTATTGTAAGAGCGCTATTGTAAGGGTGCTATTGTAAGGGTGCTATTGTAAGGGCGTTATTGTAAGGGTGCTATTGTAAGGGCGCTATTGTAAGGGTGCTATTGTAAGAGTGCTATTGTAAGGGTGCTATTTTAAGGGCGTTATTGTAAGAGGGCTATTGTAAGGGCGCTATTGCAAGGGTGCTATTGTAAGGGTGCTATTGTAAGAGCGCTATTGTAAAGGTGCTATTGTAAAGGTGCTATTGAAAGGGCGCTATTGTAAGGGCGTTATTGTAAGAGGGCTATTGTAAGGGCGCTATTGTAAGGGTGCTATTGTAAAGGTGCTATTGAAAGGGCGCTATTGTAAGGGCGTTATTGTAAGAGGGCTATTGTAAGGGCGCTATTGTAAGGGTGCTATTGTTAAGGTGCTATTGTAAGGGCGCTTTTGTAAGAGGGCTATTGTAAGGGTGCTATTGTAAAGGTGCTATGGTAAGGGTGCTATTGTAAGGGTGCTATTGTAGTAGTTAAATAAAGTTAATTTTCTTACTAATTGACAAAACATTTGATACAATTATATTTAAACTTGTGTGGACTCGTAAATGTCGATTTACTCGGGTCCCAAAAATACCCTGCACAACCCTTCATAGTTACGCCATATACATCATTGTAATAGCTTTACCTTCAAATGCTTCATTTTCATGCCAAGCTCCTTTCACAACGCTTCAGCTATTTCCCTGTTATTTATTCAGCTGCCTCTATAAATGTTTGTCTGCACTGAAGATATTTAGCAATCTGCTTATCTGGACTGAAAATCTATTGTAATCACCTGTTATGGACTAAAGATCTAGCGCTAATGTCTCTGCTTCTTGCAACCGTTGATTCGAATGTGAGTGATGCTTCATAAAACAATGACACAGTAAGACGTAGAAAATCCAGAGCGTTGAAAATTCAGAATACCTGATTAAGAACAATATTAAGGCGTGAGAATCAAAATGTGGTTTTAAGTGAACGACACGTCATCTCTAAACATTTAAAAAATGTCATGGCCGCCACAATGACTTTAGCACTTAACAACTCGCGTAGTAAACATATGTTTATATACGGAATATCGAATTAGCTCTCAAACGGGTATGCACTGGTTAATGGCCACCGGTGTCCATCGATAGTGGGCATGCACTGGTTAATGACCACATGCCATTTTTCTTTTCAATTCGTAGCTCGATTGAAAATTTCGGTCATAAACTTAATTGATAAATAATATTGGGGCTGAATGGGTTCTGTGGGAGAGTGTTTTAATCTCCATTTTAACCAAGTGATAAAACTGAACGATATCAAAATTGAATGGCATTTTCATTTTCCTTCATAGATCATTTATTGTTTGACATAAAATTAAAATAAATCAATAAGTATGCATATTACAGTTATAATTATATTGTAGAGTTTTGAATAATTTATTAAATGTAGTCATCACCGTTTTTTGATTGCAGTATGTGTGGGAATAAGCGATGGCCATATTTTTGGCTATACGTCATGGCCATCGGTGTGACTATAAGTGATTACCACATGTATGGCTATGAGTGTGGCCATATGTGTGGCTATAAGGGATGGTCATATTTCTGGCTATAAGTGATGGCCATATTTTTGGCTATAAATGAAAATCTTTGATTATGTGTCTGAAAATTTTAATACACAGACCGATAAAACGGGTCTAGTGTATTTTTTTTCTATCTAGTTTTCTAATGAAATAGTTAGTGTTTGCTAGCTAGCTATTTATTGTATACTTAGTTTACTGCAATAAAGATACCAGGTGAACTGCGGGGCTTGAATATCCGGATAAGTGGATAATCAAGACGGACCAAATCCCAATTTGTTCGGATTATAAACGTCTTACTGTGTTTCATAATTTAATATCAAACTCTTTTGAATTATGATGATAGTGGCCGTCGACACTATGAAATATTATAGGGGCACTCTAAGAGAGGCAGTCTTGGAGAGGCACACTAAGAGTGTCATCTAAGAGATGCACTCTGAGAGAAGCACTCTAAGAAAGGTACTCTGAGAAAGGGACTCAGGGAGAAGCACTCTGAGAGAAGCACTCTAAGAAAGGAACTCTGAGAGAGGTGCTCTGGGAAAAGTACTCAGAGAGGCACTCTAAGAAAGGCACTCTGATAGAGGTGCTGGGGTAGAAGCACTCTGAGGGAGGCACTCTGGGGCATTGCTGTCAATTCAAATCATTTCTATAAATTTATTTTTAAAAACCTAAATCAAAAAAAGGGGGAGATCACTTAAACAATTTGATAGCAAAAGCTATTGCTTTTTTATACGATTCTTTCATAAATTGCTTTTTTATACGATTCTTTCATAAATTGCTTTGTCATATTTTCAGTAAAAAGTCTCAAAAACAGCCGTCTGTAATGCTCGAGGCGTCCATCAAGAGGATGTGTCACGTGATTCTTTTGCTTAACAGTGAACTAATCGATATGTCCAGTGAGGACGATGACCTCGAAGACTGTGACGCATTTAACAAGCAGCTTGGGTAACACCTTTCACACTAAATAAATCCTCACCAAAATTTTCACTAAATAAATCCTCATCAAAATTCTCACTAAATAAATCTTCACCAAAATTATCACTAAATAATTCCTCAACAAAGTTCTCACGAAATAAATCTCACCAAAATTCTCACTAAATAAATCCTCACCTAAATTTTCACTCAACAAATCATCACCAAAATTCTCACTTAACAATTCCTCACCAAAATTCTCACTAAATAATTCATCACCAAAGTTCTCACTAAATAAATCCTCATCGAAATTTGCACTAAATAAATCCTCACCAAAATTCTCACTAAATAAATCTCACCAAAATTCTCACTAAATAATTCCTCACCAAATTTCTCATTAAATAATTCCTCACCAAAATTCTCACTAAATAAATCCTCACCACAACGTTGAATGATTGTCAATGTTTTTCTCAATTTTTACTTGAAATGGCTTGTGATGTTTCAGTGTTACAATAGCTGGTGATGTTTCAGTGTTACAATAGCTGGGGATGTTTCAGTGTTACAATAGCTGGTGATGTTTCAATTTTACAATGGCTGGTGATGTGTCAGTGTTACAATAGCTGTTGATGTTTCAGTGTTACAATAGCTGTTGATGTTTCAGTGTTACAATAGCTGATGATGTTTCAGTGTTACAATACCTGGTGATGTTTCAGTATTACAATACCTGGTGATGTTTCAGTATTACAATACCTGGTGATGTTTCAGTGTTACATTTGTGGTCATATCAGAAAATCTTATTGAGCGTTTCTAAATTGCACATAAAAGACTTGCACATAAAAGACTTGCACATAAAGACTTGCACATAAAAAACTTGCACATAAAAAACGTGCACATAAAAGATTTGCACATAAAAAACTTGCACATAAAAGACTTGCACATAAAAAACTTGCACATAAAAGACTTGCACATAAAAAACTTGCACATAAAAGACTTGCACATACAAAACTTGCACATAAAAGACTTGCACATAAAAAACTTGCACATAAAAAACTTGCACATAAAAAACTTGCACATAAAAGACTTGCACATAAAAGATTATCTACTTTTAAGCTTGTGAAGTTGCTTGTTTTTTGAAGATGGCGAAATCTTTGTGAACTTTTAACACAGTTTAACTTTTCAACTATTTCCATCAATATATTTGTGAATCTTCAACATGGGCCATAAGTGTTGCATTTCGGGAGCTAACTTGCTCATCTGTAAATAGTATAATTTATGTTCTCAGATCTATGCTAGACAAGTTGAAAACAACAAGAAACATGGACAAGCATTTTAAAACAGTAGTATCGATCCTTGGCATTCCTTTTGAGAAAATCATCAAGTCTATAAATAAATTTGAAAGTGTGGACTACCGTGATGAATGTGAGCGAATTTCCCGGAGTCTGCTCAACGAACGATTGTCTGTACAGTGGGCTGTGATATTCCAGTGTTTGAAAAAAGTAGGTATTTAAAATTTTAAAATAATAATTATCACATCATCATTGTCACTGGTATATATTCCCATGATATATCCGGAACTAACACTAAAAGGCCCATAAACTTTGAAGCGTTGTGCATTTTGTATGTCTGGAACTAACACTAAAAGGCCCATAAACTTTGAAGCGTGGTGCATTTTGTATGTCTGGAACTAACACTAAAAGGTCCATAAATTTTGAAGCGTGGTGCATTTTGTATGTCTGGAACTAACACTAAAAGGCCCATAAACTTTGAAGCGTGGTGCATTTTGTATGTCTGGAACTAACACTAAAAGGCCCCATAAACTTTGAAGCGTGGTGCATTTTGTATGTCTGGAACTAACACTAAAAGGCCCATAAATTTTGAAGCGTGGTGCATTTGTGTATATGGAACTAACACTAAACGATGATACCATAGAAACAGATGTGAATTTTCAGAACGGTTAGATTTCTATTTTAATAGCTTTTGTGGAAACAAAAATATAAATTGTTAGCAAGATTCTAAAACCTTTGGAACAGCGTTCAGTTTAAGATTGCCTCCCCTATCAAATTCAGCACACATCTTTTTAGTTCATAATGATTCGTGAGCTTTCATTTACAAAACAATTCATTCAGTATTTATATTTATTATAATTCCTTCAGTAAATGTATTAATGTTTGAATTGTTAAAAATTTAAATCAGTGAATATTTCACGAGAACAAAAAACATGTTCAATTTGTTGAATGTTTCTCTTTACTTAGGCTACAACTTTTGTTCTCAAATGAACAATTGTTATACATTGTTTTTCTCTATTTTTGGCGGTTTCGCTAATCTTAATGAATAAAATTGTGTTTTTTATTGATTTTTCAACTTCTTTAATCGTGCATCCACGGACTCCGACAATGCCAAACACACACACACAAAATTGAAACCTCTAAAGTCCTTGTTTACGTTTTCCTTTTGATAACATTTTATCCGGAAGTGATATTTGTTCTCACAGTATTCTGATAACGGTGGCCTGGAATATGTCCCTTTTTATTTTCTAGAGCTACTTGTTGAATACACCAAGAAAAATGTAATAGAGCTGATTTTCGATTTAGCATTAACATTTGATATCAAATTAAAGTGTATTCAATTCTGCACAATTAGTTGTAGGCCTATTTATTTTTAAATTATTTTTTTTTAGATATTATGTTATAATGATAGTATGATTATTATCTAGCTTCAGCGAAAATTTGACACTTGAAGCGTTAAAATCTTTTTTAATGTGAATTTTTTTAGTAGTCCACCTATGTTGTGAGTGGAACTCCCCACTTGAAGTTAAAAAAAACTTAATAAACAGTTTCAATAATAATTTATTAAAACAAGGTTACTTTAAAAGTTCTTTAACTATTTAATTTTGTTACACAATAGACATACATTTGTTTGAAAAAACAAATAGAATCAGAAAGGCTAACATAAACTTATAGCCCATAGATTAAGTATCATAATTTTTGTTCGGATCATCAAACTGTTGCATTACTAATGTTTGCTGTTATTGGACGTTACAGTTATTTTCTACAAGGGACATCATCTTCTTAGTTTTTATAGAGAACTACTTGAATCCAAAGCGGAAACTGTTTCTGAACCCTCCAGCGGTTCCGCCAGTGGTCAATGATCTGCTTGTACGTGGACTGACCCACTTTTTGAGTTCTGGTCTAAGTAAGTCCTGATAAGAAAATAAGTCAATAGTGTCCTAAATGGTAAATATTAGAGATGGGAAACGAGGCCTCTTTGAGAAGTTGGGGTTTGATTCTATAACAACTCAAGTTGGGGTTTGGTTCTATCACAACTCAAGTTGGGGTTTGGTTCTATAACAACTCAAGTTGGGGTTTGGTTTGGCACGGTAGCTGCTTAAGTTCGGGTTATGCCTGTTGTTGAAATACGAAACACTCCTAAAACTTTCTGAATGCCTAGCTAGTCTTCCTTTATCGTATAGAAAATATTGAATGCGCTCATCGGTAAAAATATAATACTGCATGTTCCAATGCTGTTTAACACCAATATAGAATGACAATGAATGCCAATGAGGTTATGTGTCGTTATCATGGTGATATCAGAGGATCTGTATTGTGGTGATATCAGAGGATCTGTATTGTGGTGATATCAGTTCTCTGTATTGTGGTGATATCAGAGGATCTGTATTGTGGTGATATCAGTTCTCTGTATTGTGCTGATATCAGAGGATCTGTATTGTGGTGCTTTCAGAGGATCTGTATTGTGGTGATATCAGAGGATCTGTATTGTGGTGATATCAGTTCTCTGTATTGTGGTGATATCAGTTCTCTGTATTGTGGTGATATCAGAGGATCTGTATTGTGGTGATATCAGAGGATCTGTATTGTGGTGATATCAGAGGATCTGTATTGTGGTGATATCAGTTCTCTGTATTGTGGTGATATCAGAGGATCTGTATCGTGGTGATATCAGAGGATCTGTATTGTGGTGATATCAGAGGATCTGTATTCTGGTGATATCAGTTCTCTGTATTGTGGTGATATCAGAGGATCTGTATTGTGGTGATATCAGAGGATCTGTATTGTGGTGATATCAGAGGATCTGTATTGTGGTGATATCAGAGGATCTGTATTGTGGTGATATCAGTTCTCTGTATTGTGGTGATATCAGTTCTCTGTATTGTGGTGATATCAGAGGATCTGTATTGTGGTGATATCAGTTCTCTGTATTGTGGTGATATCAGTTCTCTGTATTGTGGTGATATCAGAGGATCTGTATTGTGGTGATATCAGTTCTCTGTATTGTGGTGATATCAGAGGATCTGTATTGTGGTGATATCAGTTCTCTGTATTGTGGTGATATCAGTTCTCTGTATTGTGGTGATATCAGAGGATCTGTATTGTGGTGATATCAGTTCTCTGTATTGTGGTGATATCAGAGGATCTGTATTGTGGTGATATCAGTTCTCTGTATTGTGGCGATTTCACTTCTCTGATATCAAATTAAATTTTTAGGATTATAGAACATGTTGAGTTTTTTTATTCATAGGAGGGGGATTTTTATAAGTGTTCTATTTTTCTAGGTATCTTGACAGTATCAACCACAAACCTAACCCTAACCCTAACCACAAGTTGTTAGGATGCTTCGAAATTTTCCATTAATTTGGGTCTTTTTTTTTTATTTTTTTTTAATTTTTCATGACAATTACTATTGTGAGTGTATGATATAAAGTATCATGACAATTACTATTGTGAGTGTATGATATAAAGTATCATGACAATTACTATTGTGAGTGTATGATATAAAGTATCATGACAATTACTATTGTGAGTGTATGATATAAAGTATCATGACAATTACTATTGTGAGTGTATGATATAAAGTATCATGACAATTACTATTGTGAGTGTATGATATAAAGTATCATGACAATTACTATTTTGAGTGTATGATATAAAGACTATAGCATTTTTGGTACTCCTTGATGTTTGCACCCTACACGCGTGCCTCTCCACCCCCACCCTCTTTCTTTCAATTTTTTTCATTTACATTTATTCAGTATCAATTTTTGAAAAAAATTATAAATTTTTTATGTTTTCTTTTTTAAGGAGAAGCTGCTCACATAAACATACAAGAACACTGCATCAAAGTGAGGGACATTTTGAAGATAGTTGCTAGCACTCAGCATGCCTTACCAAACGAGGTAGTCAAAGGAATTAAATTTATAAAGGGAGGGTGGTGCTGCCTGCGTTTCTAGACCATTCCGACTGCCTTCAATTCGCATGCATTATATTGGATTTACTTATAGAAAGTAGTTTTCGTATGCAAATCTATATTGGAAAAAAAGGTTCGAGTTGGGGGTAAAAGTGGGTCATGAGATATTGTTAGGGTGTGTCAGGGTAGTAGTGGTTAGGCGTAGAATGTTGAGTAAGGGGGTGGGGAAGGTATTGAAAAGGAATCAGGACACACCAGAAGTGAAAAGGAATCAGGACACACCAGAAGTGAAAAGGAATCAGGACACACCAGAAGTGAAAAGGAATCAGGACACACCAGAAGTGAAAAGGAATCAGGACACATCAGAAGTGAAAAGGAATCAGGACACACCAGAAGTGAAAAGGAATCAGGACACACCAGAAGTGAAAAGAAATCAGGACACACCAGAAGTGAAAAGGAATCAGGACACACCAGAAGTGAAAAGGAATCAGGACACACCAGAAGTGAAAATGAATCAGGACACACCAGAAGTGAAAAGGAATCAGGACACACCAGAAGTGAAAAGGAATCAGGACACACCAGAAGTGAAAAGGAATCAGGACACACCAGAAGCAAAATATACAAAAGAGATAATCCTTCTTTAAAAAGATGTTTTGATAAAAATTCATGAGTTTATTTTTGTATTATGTAACAAATAAATATAATTTTTCTTTTAAATTTAAGCTCTATCATAAGCTATTTTACACTTATATACACTAATATAACTTCTATACGCTACAATACACTATTATAGGCTACTTTACACTTATATATGCTATTATACACTATCAAACGCTACTTTACACTTATATATGCTACTATACACTATCATACGCTACTATACACTATCATAAGCTACTATACACTTCTATACGCTACTAACTAACATACTTAAGAAAATCAGCAGACCATCGAGCCAAGGCTCATAAGGTCTTCCCCAACACACCTCCACCGCCCCCAACTGGCATTCAACCACTCCCCCCGTGGTCTTTATTCCAGTCAGGCCGCGAAGCGGCATGCCGAGGGCTCCCCGCCCCTGAGACAGCCCCACCCACCCTTCCACTCGATTGACTATGCGAGTGAGGCCGCATCAGAGAAGGGACGCCTGGCCAGCCGGGTTGATGCTTACACAGCAACCGGGCCGGACTTCCTTGGGCTGGGGTGGATATAATTTACGTCTCTAAAGACCCCCCTTCCCACCCCGGGGGGACTCGTAGGTGTTAACAGACGCCCTCTAATAGGGTTTACGTGGTTTTCTGCGGCATGACTAATTCACACCGCAGCTGGGAAATGACAAAAAGAGAAGGTTGCCTAGGAGCAGTACCCTCACGTCTGCATATTTGGAATCATCGGCTAGGGTCGCCACACGCCTTCGCCTCATATCCATGCGGCAACTGTAATCATATCCCGACCTGTTTCTACGTTATTTTCGGCTGCACTTGGTAGGAAACCATGCAGTCGTGCTCTTTCTAACGCAGTTTCCGTGCGTTACCTTTGCCTTTCGGCGCGGGTCCCCTACACGGTGATCATGTCCCCCGGGTAACGTTTCAGGGGGTTCGTGGCAAACGCCTCTTTGTCGACATGCGCTACTATACACTTCTATACGCTACTATACACTTCTATACGCTACTATACACTATCATAAGCTACTATACACTATCATAAGCTACTATACACTATCATAAGCTACTATACACTTTTATACGCTACTATACACTATCATACGCTATTTTACACTTATATATGCTAATATATACTTATATACGCTACTATACACTATCATACGCTACTATACACTTATATACGCTACTATACACTTATATACGCTACTATACACTTAAATTACGCTACTATACATTTATATACGCTACTATACACTTATATACGCTACTATACACTATCATACGCTACTATACACTTATATACGCTAATATACACTATCATACGCTACTATACACTTCTATATGCTACTATACACTATCATACGCTACTATACACTATCATAAGCTACTATACACTATCATAAGCTACTATACACTATCATAAGCTACTATACACTATCATAAGCTACTATACACTTCTATACGCTACTATACACTTCTATACGCTACTATACACTTCTATACCCTACTATTTTACATTTTATTTTTGTTTATTGGTTGTGTAAACTTCTTTCCTGAGGGTTATTTATAACATGCCCTGGGGGAGGGGTGAGGGCGCTAGGCTTTTGCTTATGCCCACAGTGTGTTGGTGGGGGAAAAAAAAGTTTGAGAATTAAGCATAAACAAAATTAAAACTTCCAGATTTGCCAGATACTTAGACCACTGATGTTTGAATCAACTCCAATCATACGTCACACTGTCATTGACCTACTGCAACAACAATACAACAATCGAAACGACGTCATGCTCATAGAAGAGGTCGAATTTCTGCTTTTTCCATTCTTGAAATTGGAAATTGATCCAGATAAAAAGAGATTGGTAGGTCAAAATAATATAAAATTAATTACTATCTATTGAACTAATCTTAATAAATAAAATTTTAAAATTGTTTTAAAACTTACGACTTAAAGTCTAACTTCAATATATTTGAAATTATATTAACATTTAGTTATGGTACTAACAAGTGGCACTGGGATTTATTTATATAGTTGATGATTGATAGTAAATGTAGATGTAGTAATAATACTATCTTATAAATATAAATATAATTTTATGACTAGGTTTACTTATTAACTGACAAAACTTCAAAATATTAAGTTAGTTTATCACCACAATGTCATTAACATTATACTGTAGGATCAGCCTGGTCTAATCAAGTTAAAAATATATAAATGGTGGACTTATTGCTTCGGCCTAAATGCAGTGGACACACCCTAACCCTGTCAAAAGGAGAAATTTTTTGACACTCTCTAGCCTGGTGAAATGTATAACTTGTAAAGAACGAGCAAATTTGTATTCTTAAATCTATAACCAGGATTGGCTGAGGGGGGGGGGGGGGGGGGGGTCCTGCGTGAGAAACCATTATTAGGAATGTTTTGGTGAGAATTTGAAATAATGAATTTTTTTGTTGTTAACATGTTTTTCTATTTCTTTTTCTTCAAAATTGTATTTTTTTATAAATTATATTAACACATAGGCTATATACTTATATCTATATTCAACCAGCAACGTAGGCTAATTATCAAGTATCTTTATTGTTATTTACAAGCACATTATATTTAAGTCAGGCATAGTTACATAATAATTACTAATTACTCAGTTATTCTTAAATAAACTTAATTGTTAAATACTTTTAAAATATTTTTAGTAAATTATAAACCTATATAAATGTATATCCTTATTAAATAGTTATAGACTTGACTTAAATTTTTTTAATTTCCTTTACAGCTTACTGAAACAACAGATGAGTGCAAGTGGCTAAGTCTGTCAGGACAGTTCAACTCTCAGCATGTTATTATTTACATTCACAAGCCTTGTAAAAGTGATCATATCAACCACAATATATCCCAGTTTACAGAACAGCAGGATGCTGTACATCATAAGGTCATAAAAACATTAACCAGACTTTGTCACCACAACATAATACAACTTTTCGCATACAGCAAAAATACAATACCACTGTTTTATGTCGTAGAGGACTATAGGACTACAACAGCTCATGGCAATGCTAACCTGCAGGTCTGTTAATGTCTGTAAATCATATGTCATATAATATATATTATAATGGTGAACATTTGTTTGTCTGATCCACCTCTGTTTATCCACATACGGATTGATGGATCTTGATCAGACTTGACATCAATCCTTTCTTTTTTTCCTATGTGATCCATAGAAATAAAATGTTCCGCTTATCTACACGGATTGGTGGATCTTTACCAAACTTATAACACATATCAAGAATGTTATACTGGGGAGGTTTGAACTTTACTAAATAATCCTTTCAGGGCTGGGGGCTCCTAAATCCATTTTTCCTAAATATAAGCTATATAAATAAAAGATCAAGCATAGTCTATTGCGTCTGTGGATGATTTGTAGACAAAACTTAGTACACATAAACTTGGGTATTCATATTCAAATACTGAAGGAAATAGAAGTCATAAAATCTACTCATTTGAAGCCTGGGGTCCCTATTTCATTTTACCCATAAAAGCTATATAAATACCAGTTTGATTAGACAACAATATAGGGCTCTATATGATATAGGCAAAGTTTGGTAGCTATAACCTTCATACTCCATATTGAATTGTTGGTGGATTTAAAAATAATGTTTACACTCCATGCGATAATTCAGGGCAGTCTAGAATTTTCCAGAAAGCGTTTTAAAGGCTATATCTCCAGAATTTTACAACAGATTTTAATGGAACAACTTTGAATATTCAACTCCAACTCCATTATTTTTCTGACTAATTTTTATAGGTCCCCTATCTTAGGCATAACTAAAATGGCACCTTATGGAAATGGCCCCCACCAGGCCATCTTTTTAAATTTAATGAAAAATTGTTATAGTTATTGCATTTTGTTGTATTAGCAAAATTGAAATGTAAAAGTGTCATTTTTTACTATTGTCAAGGAGGGTATCAAATTAAATCTAGAATTTTACAGAAAGTTATATATTGTTCTTTCTTTTTTAAAATCTAAAAGTCTATGGAAATTTAAGTTAAGTTCCTTTGAATTTTCTCAGTATCTGCGAATTTATAAGTTTCTTGAAGTTTTTAAGTTATTCCAGAAGGTTTGATTTTTTCCTATAACCGTATTTCGATGATATAAATGTCTTTATTATGTTTCTAATGTTTCTATAACTTTCAATAAGATTCTTATATTTCTATAATTTTCATTGAGATTCTTATATTTCTATAACTTTCATTGAGATTCTTATATTTCTATAACTTTCATTGAGATTCTTATATTTCTATAACTTTCATTGAGATTTTTATATCTCTATAACTTTCAATACGATTCTTATATTTCTATAACTTTTATTGAGGTTCTTATAGTTCTATAACTTTCATTGAGATTCTTATATTTCTATAACTTTCATTGAGATTCCTCAAATGTTATGAAATGAGATTTAAAGATGTTTTTTTAAGTTTCTAGAAGGCTGCTAATTAAGTTTCCTTTATTATGGCCTAAACCAGTGGTCAGCAAAACACGGCTCCAACATGGAATGAATGGGATCCTACCAGAAATAGGATTCCAATGGTGATAGGGATCCCTACGGGGAATGGGATCCCTCCAATGAAAGTGTCCCTTTTGGGATTTTATTTATTTTAATTGATATTGGGAAATATATTTTTAATGGGACAACTTTTAATCGTTTGAGTAGACTTAAATCATGATGTTGGTTTAATGGGACAACTTTTAATCGTTTGATTAGACTTAAATCATGATGTTGGTTTAATGGGACAACTTTTAATCGTTTGATTAGACTTAAATCATGATGTTGGTTTAATGGGACAACTTTTAATCGTTTGATTACACTTTAATCATGATGTTGGTTTAATGGGACAATTTTTAATCGTTTGATTAGACTTAAATCATGATGTTGGTTTAATGGGACAATTTTTAATCGTTTGATTAGACTTAAATCATGATGTTGGTTTAATGGGACAACTTTTAATCGTTTGATTAGACTTAAATCATGATGTTGGTTTAATGGGACAACTTTTAATCGTTTGAGTAGACTTAAATCATGATGTTAATTTAATGGGACAACTTTTAATCGTTTGATTAGACTTAAATCATGATGTTGGTTTCTTTTCTGGGCCCAGCTTGAATATTAAATGAAATGGGCTGGACTCCTAAATGTTTACACAATTTATTATAAATGTATTTTTTGCAGGAGATTTTTAAAAAAAATTCTTTTCGCTTTTTTTCCTAATGCAAACCCAGGAAACGAAGGGTATAAATAGCTAGTATTATTATAATTATTTATAATTATAAGCTATAGTTATTTCACTAAATTTAACTTGAATTATTCCAATTTAATAAGACTTAATTCGTACGCACATGCATTGTACTGTAATTAAATTGGAAAAACATTTTTTTTTTAAATCTAAATTGTAAAATGTAATAAACTTCTTGAAGAGACACAATAACCACATATTAATTATATGTCTAGATTTAAATTTCATTTGGGAGACCCACAATCATTTAAATTAATACATTTCTAATTAGCAAAAAATGTTAAGCAGCCTTTAGAAGAATGGAGCTCTAATATGTAGATATATCATAAGCCTTTGAGCTATCATACATAACTATGAACTATGTAGAGAATATTATAGTAACAATGTAGAGATATCATAAAATTTCTATACTTAACTCTAAACCATCCCCTTATTCCCAGGAATATTTGGTGAATAGAAGCATCAACCAAAGTTTCTGTACAGTGCTCTTGATTACTGCCATGATTCAAATATTGTACACAACAATCTGACAGCAGAAAGTTTGTTGATGGCAGGAGAAGAAAACATTAAGCTTGGGTGTTTCCAGTTGGCAGTAGACATGGGCAGCACCTCTGAGACAATCATTGGTAAGTTAATAAGTCTAAAACATTTTTTTTAATTCAGTAAGCTGTCATAGATTAATAAAGAAATTACACTTATCATCATTCTGGTCCAGTGGTCATTTTGACACGCCCACGTGTCATATATTATCTGGTCCAGTGGTCATTTGGACACGCCCACTTGTCAAACATTATCTGGTCCAGTGGTCATTTGGACACGCCCACTTGTCAGACATTATGGTGAACAATATTCTGGTTAACTTGGAAACATTCCCTATATTTAGTTTTGTTCTGCTAGTGTCCTTAGCCTAAATGTCATTTCTTTTGTTTTTATATTTCGAACTTACCCTTATTTTGTTTTAATATGAACCCTAACCTTAAGCCTTAGTGTTAGATTTACATTTTAAAAGATTTCAAGGTAGTATGTTCATAAAAGATTTCAAGGTAGTATGTTCATAAAAGATTTCAAGGTAGTATGTTCATAAAAGATTTCAAGGTAGTATGTTCATAAAAGTAATCATCAAACTGTTACTGTGCAATATGATGTAGCTGCAGTTGTCCTGATCACTGCAGCTTGGAGACACACCCCTCCCCCAACCACATTGTTTTTTAACTTTCTTTCATTTTACCCCACCATATACATTGGCCAAACTAACAAAGAAAGCTTTTCTAAATTATTAATTAAAAGGGTTCTCAAATTACAGAGGATAGAAGCCTACTACCCACAAGATGGAGTGCACCAGAAACGATCAAACTTTCCATATCAACCCCTAAAACAGATGTTTACATGTTTGGTCATCTGAAATATGAGATCTTATCCCATGGGGTCTTGCCTTACTCACATGAGAATATCTCTGATGTTGACTGTGTTACACAGGTTGGTATGAGATCTTATCCCTTGGGGTCTTACCCTATTCACGTAAGAATATCTCTGATGTTGATTATGTAACACAGGTTGGTATGAGATCTTATCACATGGGGTCTTGCCCTACTTACATAAGAATATCTCTGATGTTGATTATGTAACACAGGTTGGTATGAGATCTTATCCCATGGGGTCTTGCCTTACTCACATAAGAATATCTCTGATTTTGACTGTGTTACATAGGTTGGTATGAGATCTTATCCCATGGGGTCTTGCCTTACTCACATAAGAATATCTCTGATGTTGATTGTGTAACACAGGTTGGTAAAATGTTTTGAAAACATGGCCTATTAAGATTAAATTCTATTTCATCTCTTTGTTTACAACAATAAACTACTTTCTGAAGATTTGGACCCACCAAGAAGTTGTTCCACATTTTAGTGAGGAAAAGCAGCCACTTATTTCATTAGATTCACCTATTTCATGTAGATTTATCTAGTTATAATAATTTTGTTTCTGAATCACATGCAAACATTTTGCTAAACACAATCCTAAATGACAAATGAATTTACAGATATTCCATTCATCGATCAAACTCAAGCATGAAAAATGTATCCAACAAGATCATTTTAGAACTATTGAAGACTGCACACAGTTTTATCCCAGGCACCGACCAAGTATAAAGCAAATCAGGAGCAAAATAGAAAATTATATGGATAGTGAGTCCATTTTTGTGTGACTTATTATTATTATTATTATTTTTATTATTATTATTATTATTATTATTAGTGGTCTTATATAGCGTGGTAACCCAGCCTGTACATAAAAATATTAGAAAAAGAGACATAATCGTGACAATAAAATAAAATAAATGTATGTAATAAAGAACAGCTGTATAGAGACAAAACAAAAATTAATGCATATTCACCCCACCCACCCCAGAACTTTTACATGTCAAGCCATGGACGGCACCCAGCAGCATCGTTTATCGGTCAGATGTGGGGAATCAGTCGGGATAGTAGAGTTTAAAGAGATGTGTTTTGAGTGCAATTTTGAAGACCTGGGTGGTTGGTATATTGCGGATGTGTAGTGGCAGAGAATTCCATTGGTTGGGTGCGCAGAAAGATAAAGATGGTTACGTGATTTGTATTATTGTAAAGAGTCACAATGTATGTGACATGTGGCCTTCAATTCATAGAGTCACAATGTATGTGAAATGTGGCCATCAATTCATAGAGTCACAATGTATGTGACATGTGACCATCAATTCATAGAATCACAATGTATGTGACATGTGGCCATCAATTCATAGAGTCACAATGTATGTGACATGTGGCCATCAAATCATAGAGGCACAATGCATGTGACATGTGGCCATCAATTCATAGAGTCACAATGCATGTGACATGTGGCCACCAATTCATAGAGTCACAAAGTATGTGACATGTGGCCATCAATTCATAGAGTCACAATGTATGTGACATGTGGCCCTCAATTCATAGAGTCACAATGTATGTGACATGTGGCCATCAATTCATCCTCTTGGAGTCACTCATTTTGACGGGGACACCTTTTATGACTGTGACACCCCTTTATGGCAGATACACCTTCTAAAATTAACACCCTATGTAATGTTTTAGCACATGCTCTAGCCACTGCTATATTTTATGTCAGTTTGTACTTTTAGGTAAGTTTGTATGTTGGGTCAGTTCGTATGTTGGGTCAGTTTGTATGTTAGGTCAGTTTGTATGTGGGTCAGTTTGTATGTTAGGTCAGTTTGTATGTTGGGTCAGTTTGTATGATGGGTCAGTTTGTATGTTAGGTCAGTTTGTATGTTAGGTCAGTTTGTATGTTAGGTCAGTTTGTATGTTAGGTCAGTTTGTATGTTAGGTCAGTTTGTATGTTAGGTCAGTTTGTATGTTAAGTCAGTTTGTATGTTAGGTCAGTTTGTATGTTAGGTCCTGTGCTGCGTAAGCGGCAGCGTCTTCGAGGAAACTCGAAGGCGTCCACATGGGGTTTTGCCTCTTCGCGGCGTGGCAGACTAGTAGGGGGGACTTGTCAGTATGTTAGGTCAGTCTGTACTTTTCTTTAAATCTTTTGGAACCTGTTTTGTCTGCCTGTTTTATTTCTTGTTAGTAAACATTGTCTGGTCTAACACACCTTAAACATTGTCTGGTCTAACCCTAACCCTAAACATGGTCTGGTCTATTTCAGGTGCCAAATCAGAACCTATTTATCCACAATGGTATCCAAACTTAACAATTGGATCTTGCAAACCATCCACAGAGTTCAAAAGGGTGAGATACACTTTAAAAAGCAAATGGCCTTACACATGTAATTTCTTACATCCAATTTATTTTACACAGTGTAATGAAATGGTTTACAAAAAAAGCAAAGAAATTGTGCAATTTCAAACCATTAATAAATGTAATATTATATTTAAATATATTTTATATTATTTTTTCAAATACCTCCAAACATACTTTTTTTTCACTAGAATATATTTTTAGTTTTTTAAGAGTTGTTCTTTAATTATTTTATAATTTTATAAACATACAAGAATTATTTTTTTTAATAAATCAAAATAGTTCTAGTTATTATAGTGTTCATTACAGATGCCTTATGTATACACTTTAAAAAACACATTTACTGTATTAAATATTTCAATCTCCCATTTTTTAAAACAATATTAAATTGGAATAAAAATCCTCTTTTTCAGGGATTACCAGACTTGGATGGTGAGATTGAAATTTTTTCTAAATATAATTATATTATTAACATTGTTTTCTTAATTTATGCCTAAATTATTTTAGAAATAATTGAACATAGAAATACACAACACACTGAGTGACCACATTTCTCCATTTTAGCTACTACAACATCCATGAAATGTATTACGAAATTATTCCATTTTAGCTACTACAACATCCATCAAATGTATTACGAAATACTCCATTTTAGCTACTACAACACCCATGAAATGTATTACCAAATTTCTCCATTTCAGCTACTATAACACCCATGAAATGTATTACCAAATTTCTCCATTTCAGCTACTATAACACCCATGAAATGTATTACCAAAATCAATGAAACTCTCAGCCAATATAAAATGGTAAATAAAAAATTATTGTCTTCTTTTTATGGCCATTTAAAGCTTTGGTGTTATATTTTTTATAAATTATTGTTTATATTTTTCAGTCATTGAAAGAACCTAAACAATTTCTTGTTTCTAATTGTTAACTGTAAAGCTATACGCAAATTTAAGGCAATGAAATTCCAAATAACTGAAATATAATATTTAAATTTAATTGCAATTGTTGTGAACTGAGTTTTCAATAAAAAGCAATAAATAATGCCATTTTTATCAAAGTAAAATGTTTGCTTCTTATTAACTAACATGTTCCCCTATTCATTTGACTTGATAAAAAAATTAAATATGATTAAATTTGAAGTCAGAGTTTTATATGAATTCTACAATGTCAAATTCAATATAAGCATAATACAGGCATAGATAAATTTTATAATTTTGAAATAGTGTAGATTGTTAATTTTTATAAATCAATTTCGTATTGAATGAAGCTGAAAAGGGTTCCCTTATTGACTTAGACTGTCATTATAATAAAAATTACCATTATAATAAACATCACAATTCTTTCCTTTAGGGCAACACTTACTTGATGAGAGAAATTGTGCTACGTGACATTTCAAAAGAAATGATTGAAAAAGTGCATTCCGGAATTTTAGATTACATGATTCCCAGAATCATCATTACTCCTTACATAAATAATGAGTATATTATTGTAAGTTGAATCATCATTACTCCTTACATAAATGATGAGTATATTATTGTAAGTTGAATCATCATTACTCCTTAAATAAATAATGAGCATATTATTGTAAGTTTAACTTGCATCATTTCCTTTCTTTATTCAGTGCAAAAATTAAAACTTGCAGGTAGTTTAACGTGTACTTTAATGCATAATTTATTCTTTTCTGACTTTTGCGATTTTTAATTAAAGCACTGGTAAATATATTTGAAGCCAGGTGTCAGCAAACTATTCTCAGCAGAGTCCAGTAAAAAGATTTAGTCGGATCTGAGGGCCGGAAGGATTTTGCCAAAAATTGAGGATCAGATTATCTCACAAAATTTATTCCATGAAAACGAACGTTTAAAATATATAAGACATCCTCTTTTCCTTGTCCAAATGTAATCTTATTTTGGACATTTAGATAGCCAGATAAGGTGCTTTCTAAGATGGTCAAATTTGGTGCCCTTCTGAGATAGTCAGATGAGGTGCCCTTCTGAGATGGTCAAATTAGGTGCCCTTCTGAGATAATCAGATGAGGTGCTTTTCTGAGATAGTCAGATGAGGTGCTTTTCTGAGATGGTCAGATGAGGTGCTTTTCTGAGATGGTCAGATGAGGTGCTTTTCTAAGATAGTCAAATTAGGTGCCCTTCTGAGATAGTCAGATGAGGTGCTTGTCTGAGATGGTCAAATTAGTTCCTTCTTGTAGATAGTCTGATATGCTTCTCTGACACAATGAGATTTAGTTGAGACTTACAGTTAGTTTTCTCATTCATCAAAATTGCTTTAAAAGTAATTAACAAATAAGTCTACCCATTATTTACCAATATCTTTTGTGACATTCTTCAATTTTTTCCAATCCAAAATTTACCAATCAATGGATTTATCAAGCTCTTTAAAGTGATTTTTTTTAAGTGAATCTTTTTAAAGTGAATCTTTTTAAAATGAATCTTTTTAAAGTGAATCTTTTTAAAGTGAATCTTTTTAAAGTGAATCTTTTTAAAGTGAATCTTTTTAAAGTGAATCTGTATCTGATCCCTGCTTTTCCTGCGTAGTAACTCCTGAAGGTTGAGTTTATCTTTATTTTAAAACTAACTTAAATATATTTCAACTTGAATTTCGCGGATGAGGATGGCCTTTTTTTCTTTCTTTTGGTATATATTTAATTTGTCAAGCTGATTTTGTTGGTCTACACTGAACTTGCCATTTCCTACCTTCACAAGAAACATATCTCTCAAATGCCATACTTTGTTGACTTAAGGAGACTACAGCACTGAAAAGATAAATTTGACAGCTTGTTTTGATCCACTTAACTTAAACTTCATTCTTATCCCCATATTTGTATTAGACTGTGTCTAAATAAAAGACAGTATGTAGAATTAGGGCAATTTGTGTTAAAGAAACTGACCCCACTAGTTGAAGAGTTGCCTTTCGTGACGGACTTAATAAGGCTTAATTATTGTCCCCTTTTATTCAGAAAGATGTTTTACTGGATAAATTAAATTACTGGATAAATTACTGGATAAATTACTGGATTAAATTACTGGATAAATTACTGGATAAATTACTGGATAAAGACAATCTGGAATTTGGGTGTCCACGGTTTATGTCCGTTGAAATTAAAACTGCCCCCTAAAATTTGTACTTTTCCGTTTGCAAACTTGACCAACTTGATCCATTATGTACCTTGATCTACTGTGTCTGTTGATCCACTGTGTCTGTTGATCTACTGTGTCTGTTGATCCACTGAGTCTGTTGATCTACTGTGTCTGTTGATCCACTAGGTCTCATGATCCACTGTGTCCCTTGATCTTATTTGTACCTTGCTCCACTCTTTCATTTATCTAATGTGCACCTTAATCTACTGTGTCCCTTGATCCAAAGTGCACATTGATCCTCTGTGTCCCTTTATCCACTGAGCCCCTTGATCCTTTGTGCCCCTTGATCTATTTTGCACCTAGATCCACTGTTTCTCTTGGTCATTGTGTTCATTTATTACAGGACATCCACGTGCCGTGTTCTTGTAGCAGTATGTTAGAGTTTGTATCCGACCAGAAGAATGGCTGTACTGTTGACACTTGCATCTTGCTGCTACTTAAAGTTGTTGAAATGGTGCAACACTTCCATGAACTGTCATTTGTGTTGGGTGACATCAGACTTTCATTAATCTATGTAGAGAAGAGAGATGGAGATTTCAAGGTCATCATGAATTAAAAAATATTAATTGTTAAAGCTATGGATAACATTTTGGAAAAAGAATAATGGCATCCATTTAAATTTCAGGTTATAGTAAATTCTTAATGCGTGCCTTGTACTTTCATCTACATTTAAATAAATCAACTTGCACAATATTACTGGATGACATATTCCAAACTTACTCCATATTCCAACACAGACTATATATTCCAAACATGATCAATGTTTAAATAGAGATTATATATTCCAAACTTCCTCCATATTCCAATACAGATTATATATTCCAAACATACTCCTTGTTCCAATATCAATTTTGTACTTGATAATTGTATGTGATAGTTCCATTAGTTATAGTTGCTTAAAAAATGGATTGCCAAGATTTAAAATCACCACCAAAATAGACCATAAGTCAAGTTGCCAGTCTTTTAAATTTCACAACAAAAAGTCAAATTTAACTTCAAATTAAGAATACGAAACAATATATACATTTGTTTGTGTAAATAAATATTCTTTGGGGGTTTCTCTTGGAGACAAATTATTTAAAAATATTTGTTACATACAGAAAATCTGAGACAAATTAAGTCATACAAAAAGTAATGTCACCTTTAACATTCTATCGGCTGCTTAGCTTTATCCCGTCTCACTACGTTATCTGTGTTACAAGCCTGGTCGAAATTCTACAATTGATCAACTGAAACCACCTTACCAAAGTGTCACCTTCACAAGGTAGGCTCGATTGTTCCATTTTGGGCTGTTATTATTGAACAATATTAGCCAGGCTTTCATAATTTTGAACAATTGTAAAGAAGATTTTGAGAGCATACTGTGTAAAATGTTTAGTATCTGACTACATTTGAATGAGAGCATACTGTGTAAACTGTTTAGCATCTTGACTACAATTGAATGAGAGCATAATGTGTAAACTGTTTAGCATCTTGACTACACTTGAATTAGAGCATACTGTGTAAACTGTTTAGCATCTTGACTACAATTGAATGAGAGCATAATGTGTAAACTGTTTAGCATCTTGACTACAATTGAATTAGAGCATACTGTGTAAACTGTTTAGCATCTTGACTACACTTGAATGATTGCATTCATCTATTTCTATTTTTTCATCTGCTTACAAGGTCATCTGAAAACTATTTGCACTATAAAAAGGTGTTTACATTTTTATTTTAATTATAAATTGCGATACATCTGTTGGTCCTGCTAAGACTTTGTATTTTAGCCACAAGATAATTATGAGTAAAACCAGCAGTCAGTTGTTTGATGTTTTGAACCCACCTCAGAGGCAGTAAAAAGGGAACTGCTCTTCTTCAGTGTTTCCGTTGCCCCAGCAACCAGATATTTTCTGTGATTTATTTACAAGCAAAGTTGCTGACATTCGCGCTGAGCTTGAACGTCTCGAGTTACCCCCCCCCCTTTTTTTTTAGATTTGCCTTCTTCTTCTTGTGGTACTTCACATTTCAATGTTTTAAACCTGTTTCAGAACTAGAGGTTAAAAGTATTATTCTAAAATCTAAACCTACGTCATGTTTTTTAGACCCCATCCCCAACCCCCTGTTGGTTGAGTCATTATATAATTTGCTCCCAACGATAAAACACATAATCAATGAAAGCTTGTCTTCTGGCACTGTTATATCTATTTGTAAGACAGCTGTCATCAAACCTTTGCTTAAGAAGCCTGGTCTGGATGAAATTAATTTTAAAAACTATAGACCTGTATCTAACTTATCATTTTTATCTAAAGTCATTGAAAAACTAATTCTAAAACAACTTTTTGCTTACTAAACGACCACTCTCTTCTTAGTCCTAATCAGTCGGCCTATAGACATTTCCACATCATGGAGTCAGCTCTTTTGAGAGTCAGTAATGACCTCTTGCGTGCGATGGACAGCGGTAATGTCTCCATCATGATCCTCTTTATATATCAGTGCGGCGGACACTGTTTACCATGAAACCCTTTGAAAATTGCTTTTGAATCTTTGGTTCAGTTTTGGCTTGTTTTAGGTCCTACCTCTCCGGGAGAACGAAGCGGGCTCTGTCGATGGCTGTCTCTCCGGTGATGCTGCTTTGGTGTACGGAGTGCCACAGGGGTCAGTTTTGTGCCCGATTCTATTCACATTGTATACCAGGCCACTTCTCCTCCTGCTTGGGAGGCATGAGGTTGAGAGCCAGTCATTCGTAGATGGCATGCAGCGATACAAGCGTACCCATCCCTCTCTTGTCGATTCCGATATCCAGACTTTACGGGAGTGCATTGTTGATGTCAAGTCATGGATGACACTCAGCAAGTTTAAGTTTAATTATGACAAAACGGAAGCACTCCTCATTCACAATCTCAAATCATCCTCTACCTCAACTCTCCCCAACTCATTTCATGTAGGTAACTCCGACATGCAGTTTACATCCTCTGCTAGGAGTCTTGGTTATATTCTTTCCAACAACAAGTCTCTCGATAAACATATTTCTCACATTTGTCGTTCTGCATACACCGCTATCCGTCAGATCAGCTCCACCCGCCACTACCTCACAGTTAGCGCAACAAAAACACTAGTCTGTGCTCTTGTTCTCTCTCGTCTTGACTATTGCAACTCTCTTCTGTCAGGTTCACCAAAACACTTCATAGAAAAACTACAAAGTTTCAAAACTCAGCTGTTCGGCTAGTTCTAAAGACAAAAAAACGTGATCACGTCACACCACTACTCCACTCACTTCATTGGCTCCATATACAGGCACTCATTTATTACAAGCTGTCTGTTCTCTGTCACAACTTTTTCTTAGACTCCTACCCTTCCTATCTAACCGAACTTCTTTCTACTTATTCAACCATTCGACAGCTTCGCTCCCCCGCAGACACGAGTATTCTGTCCATTCCCAAGACACGCACTAAAAATTATTGTGAACGATCTTTCTCTTTCTGCGCACCCAAACAATGGAATTCTCTGCCACTACACATGTGCAAGACACCAATCACCCAGTTCTTTAAAACTGCACTCAAAACACATTTCATTAAACCCTCCGACCCCGACTGATTCCCCCCTTAGCCCAATAAACAATGCTGCTGGGTGCCGTCCATGGCTTGATATGTACAAATTCTGGTGTGGGTGGAGTGAATATGCATTTGTTTTTGTTTTCTTGTTATACAGCTGTTCTTTATTACATACATGTATTGCATTTTATTGTCACGATTAAGTCTCTTTTGCTAATACTTTTATGCACATTGCGGTGAGCCCAGCCCTGGGCCGGGTACCGAGCTATATAAGACCACTAATAATAATAATAATACATATATTTAAAATATCAAAATATATTTATATCATTAAATTAAAAATCAAACAATATTAATGTTGTCAATTATTTGATTAATGTTTTCAGTTGCTTTATTTTTTAATGGTTGTATATTTTAAATATTGTATATTTGAATGTATTATTTTTAAATGTTGTATATCTTATATGTCCAGACCAGACCAAACCAGACCAGACCAGACCTGACCAGACAAGACCAGACCAGACCTAGTGGTATTGTTATATTCTTCCATGGCTCATCTACTTCTCGCAATTTTTTCCCTTATGTTAATGCCAGTCTTCAGGGATGTTAATGCCAGTCTCCAGGCATGTTAATGCCAGTCTCCAGGCATGTTACTGCCAGTCTTCAGGCATGTTATTGCCACTCTTCAGGCATGTTATTGCCAGTCTCCATGCATGTTAATGCCAGTCTCCAGGCATGTTAATGCCACTCATCAGGCATGTTATTGCCAGTCTCCAGGCATGTTAATGCCAGTCTCCAGGCATGTTAATGCCAGTCTCCAGGCATGTTAATGCCAGTCTCCAGGCATGTTAATTCCAGTCTCCAGGCATGTTAATGCCAGTCTCCATGCATGTTAATGCCAGTCTCCAGGCATGTTAATGCCAGTCTCCAGGCATGTTAATGCCAAAGATTTCAGAGTTTGGGTGGAGATGGATATTTTTCTGCAAGTGAAGTTGAAAGCTCTTGTATTTTGTGAGTTTTTAATGACCTCAAATGTTTCAGAGCTGCTCCAGAGCTTAAAGAGAAAGGCGTTTGCAATCCAACTTCTGATATCTTCAACATCGGAGCTTTAATGAGGGATGTATTTGCGGCACTTAACTCTGATATTGAATTTCAAACAGAAGATTGTCTAAATTATAACTCCCTTGCTGAGATTATGGTGAGAATACCCACTTTTTTTCCTATCTTTGTTTCTAGGGGTCCTAACCTTTGACCTTTTAATTTCTGTGAAATAGCTGTAATGTATGACTCATTTATTGATTTATTCTTGTGGGGGTGGGTTGGGGGTGGATTCATTGTTATTTTGATTAGGGTTAGGGTTAGTGTTAAGGTTAGGCTTATGATTAGGGTTAGCATTAGTGTTAGCACAATAAGAGCATTTCAATTAGGAAATCTTAATAACTGTGTCAAATGAAGGAAAAATATATGCCTGACTAGTTATCCAACCCTCAAATTTGCAATATTAACACAATGCTGCGACTAACTCTAAACCTAAAACAGTACTCTAACTAACTCTTAACTTTTAAACATAACAATACTCTGACATACTCTAAACTAAACTCTAATGTTCTGACTAACCCTAATGCTAAAAAGATTCTCTGACTAACCCTAACACAATACTATGACTAACCCTAAACCTAGCACAAATGCTATGGCTAACCCTAAACCTAACACAAATGCTATGACTAACCCTAAACCTAACACAAATGCTGAATAACCCTAAACCTAACACAAATACTATGACTAACCATAAACCTAACACAATGCTATGACCAACCATAAACCTAACACAATGCTATGACTAACCCTAAACCTAACACAAATGCTATGACTAACCCTAAACCTAACACAAATGCTATGACTAACCATAAATCTAACACAAATGCTACGACTAACCCTAAACCTAACACAAATGCTATGACTAACCATAAACCTAACACAATGCTATGACTAACCCTAAACCTAACAAATAAATGCTATGACTAACCTTAAATCTAACACAAATGCTATGACTAACCATAAACCTAACACAATGCTTTGACTAACCCTAAACCTAACAAATAAATGCTATGACTAACCCTAAACCTTACACATTGCTATGACTAACCCTAAACCTAACACAAATACTATAACTACAGTATTTCAATGAGCTTTAATAATAATAATAATAATAATAATAATAATAATAATAATAAAATGTACTGTGTAAATTAAGAATAATCCAACCTCACACAGTATCTATAGTGTTAATCTTTGTAACAATTGAGTGAATATTTGTAAGAAAGTGTTTTCTTTATCTTGGCAAAAATTACAGTGTAGAGGGAAATTTTCTTTATAATCTATGCTTGATGAAATGATTATAATCTATACTTGAGTAAATTTCTATAATCCATTCCTCCTTACTCTATAAAACCCTTATGTTACACTCGACTGATGCTTGACTATCAAATAAAGCATTGGCTGGGGCTTGGTGGCTTTGGGGCTTGGTGGCTTTATGACTTGGTGGCTTTGGGACTTGGTGTCTTTGGGGCTTTGGGACTTGGTGGCTTTGTGACTTGGTGGCTTTGGGACTTGGTGGCTTTGGGACTTGGTGGCTTTGGGACTTGGTGGCTTTGGGGCTTTGTGGCTTTGGGACTTGGTGGCTTTGGGACTTGGTGGCTTTGTGACTTGGTGGCTTTGGGACTTGGTGGCTTTGGGACTTGGTGGCTTTGTGACTTGGTGGCTTTGGGACTTGGTGGCTTTGGGACTTGTGGCATTGGGACTTGGTGGCTTTGGGATTGGTGGCCTTGGGACTTGGTGGCTTTGGGGCTTGGTGGCTTTGGGGCTTTGGGACTTTGTGGCTTTGGGACTTGGTGGCTTTGGGGCTTGGTGGCTTTGGGAATTGGTGGCTTTGGGACTTGGTGGCTTTAGGGCTTGGGGGCTTGGGGACTTTGGGACTTTGTGGCTTTGGGGCTTGGTGGATTTGGGGCTTTGGGACTTGGTGGCTTTGGGGCTTGGTGGCTTTGGAGCTTTGTGGCTTTGGGACTTGGTGGCTTTGGGACTTGGTGGCTTTGGGACTTGGTGGCTTTGGGGCTTGGTGGCTTTGGACTTGGGGGCTTGGTGGCTTTGGGACTTGGGGCTTGGTGGCTTTGGGGCTTGGTGGCTTTGGGGCTTGGTGGCTTTGGGACTTGGTGGCTTTGGGGCTTAGTGGCTTTGGGGCTTAGTGGCTTTGGGGCTTTGGGGCTTGGTGGCTTTGGGGCTTGGTGGCTTTGGGGCTTGGTGGCTTTGGGGCTTGGTGGCTTTGGGGCTTGGTGGCTTTGGGGCTTAGTGGCTTTGGGGCTTTGGGGCTTGGTGGCTTTGGGGCTTTGGGGCTTGGTGGCTTGGGATTTCTACAACGGAATCAAACTTTTTTTACTCCCACTGTTAATCAGGACCACTATGTATGTAAGGGTCTAAGATACCACCATGTATGTAACGGCCTAAGATACCACTATGTATGTAAGGGCCTAAGATACCACTATGTATGTAAGGGCCTAAGATACCACTATGTATGTAACGGCCTAAGATACCACTATGTATGTAAGGCCCTAAGATACCACTATGAATGTAAGGGCCTAAGATACCACTATGCATGTAAGGGCCTAAGATACCACTATGTATGCAATGACCTAAGATACCACTATGTATGTAAATGCCTAAGATACCACTATGTATGTAAGGGACTAAGATTTTTGTAATTTGATTAAATCAAATTTGGGGCTTGGTGGCTTTGGGGCTTGGGGGCTTTGGGACTTGGTGGCTTGGTGGCTTGGGATTTCTACAACGGAATCAAACTTTTTTTACTCCCACTGTTAATCAGGACCACTATGTATGTAAGGGTCTAAGATACTACCATGTATGTAAGGGCCTAAGATACCACTATGTATGTAAGGGCGTAAGATACCACTATGTATGTAAGGGCCTAAGATACCACCATGTATGTAACGGCCAAAGATACCACTATGTATGTAAGGGCCTAAGATACCACTATGTATGTAAGGCCCTAAGATACCACTATTCATGTAAGGGCCTAAGATACCACTATGTATGCAATGACCTAAGATACCACTATGTATGTAAATGCCTAAGATACCACTATGTATGTAAGGGCCTAAGATTTTTGTAATTTGATTAAATCCTTTATTGAAAGTTTTGTTCTTTTGATATATTCAGGAAAGTGACATTTCTGCTGATTTGACCAAACCACTTCAATGCCCAACCACTTTATTTAATTTAATGAAAAATTGTATGCATGTGAAACCAAGAAAAAGACCAACCACTGAACATATTATAAGGTAAAGTCGATTTGTGGATGGAAAAGCTTTAAAATATGATTAAGTGCATAATT
This sequence comes from Omphiscola glabra, assembly GCA_964017045.1. Classification (NCBI taxonomy): domain Eukaryota; kingdom Metazoa; phylum Mollusca; class Gastropoda; family Lymnaeidae; genus Omphiscola; species Omphiscola glabra. The sequence goes on from OZ024806.1 coordinate 167,371, forward strand.
TAGGAAGAAATGACTTCCAAATGAGAAACGAAGTGGTTATAGGTACACAGGTACCAGAATGTGAGAGGTTGGGATTAAAAAACGATTTAAAATATTTTTGTTGGGTTTGTAAGACCAAATATTTTAAATCGTTTTTTAATCCCAACCTCTCAATTCTGGTACCTGTGTACCAATTGGTGCAACCAATGAGAAATAGATACGAGATTTTAGTTTTCTTTTTTCATATTTTTTTTTATTTAAAAAAATCCAAAAGTACAATCAAGAAGATTGAAAAAATTGCTTCGATCTTGATTTGATCTGAAAAGACTTGCATGATGATTACTGGCCCTAGCCTATACATTATATATTGGTAATCAAATTTTTAAAATTATTTTAAATTTCTGAATTGCTCTCCGAAATGTTTAGTATTAATTTTGACATTTCATTTTTTTCAGTGTTCTTGAAAGAGAAGCGAATATGACATCTTCACAGCTCAATCCATTCAATCCATCAGACTCATCTTCCTCGGATACCTCTAGTTTTGTTTATGTTCCAATACGACAGCGACGGTTTCAAGTCATGAACCCATCAGATACTTATGCCGGTAGTTCTGATGACACATTCTGTTATCATGACTCTGTCGACTCACTAAACATAATTTACAATGAAGTGGATGATGAGGATGCCAACAAAAAGATGTTTAGGGATATTTACATTGAGCCGACGGACTGTATCAGTTGTTTAGAAAAGCCCTTTTCTTCCCAAACCTTGCCCAAGATAATTGATGAAACGATTTACTGTCCAGGAAAGGACAGCTCACATTCGTTTACTCCTGAAATCAAATCAGGAGAAGCTGGACACAAATTAAATACAACAAATTATTACCTGGATCCAAAAAGTCGGCTGTCTGAAATCCCATTGTTTCCCAGTGACTATATGAAACACAGACCATTGCCCGACATTCCTGACCATGCAAATCAAAGTCTTACAGCAAAAGTTCCAGGTCAACACATCTACCCATCCCCTAAACCTCACCTTGTTGGCGCTCGCTATGACCACAAGGAGACATTCATCAAAACTCCCTTTTCAACTGCACAAAACAATGTGAACACGACACAAAACCTTGGAGCAGATGGAAAGGAAGCCTATATACCTATGGCCTTGTTTGTAACTCCTGTAGAAAATGCAATACCACATAAGCTAATCCCGTATCAAATGAAAGGCTATATTGACTTAAACCCTTTCTACATGGCTCATAATACTGCTCCACAATATTTGTATAACAATTTTCAAGTCAGTTCAGTGCCTGCCTTGTCTTTCCCAGATGTCTGCAACACGGATTTAAATTCATGTTTTACAACCGAACTTTGTCCACAACATCCAAATGACAGAGCTCAAATTCAAAATTCTGGAGAGTTTAGTGGTCCCTCCAGAACGTCTGGAGAGTTTAGTGGTACCTCCAGAAATTCTAGAGAGTTTAGTGGTACCTCCAGAAAGTCTAGAGAGTTTAGTGGTACCTCCAGAAATTATGGAGAGTTTATTGTTAACTCCAGAAATTATGGAGAGTTTAGTGGTACCTCCAGAAATTATGGAGAGTTTAGTGGTACCTCCAGAAATTATGGAGAGTTTAGTGGTACCTCCAGAAATTCTGGAGAGTTTAATGGTACCTCCAGAAATTCACAAGAGCCACTTGAAGCTTCTCAAAATGCATCAGTTGCAGAATTAGCAGATCTTTCCGAATGTGTGGCAGAGAATGGTGAGATTTATGTATAGACAGGATGTGTAGCAGAGAATGGTGAGATTTATGTATAGACAGGATGTGTGGCAGAGAATGGTGAGGTTTATTTATAGACAGGATGTATAGCAGAGAATGGTGAGGTTTATGTATAGACAGGATGTGTGGCAGAGGATGTTGAGGTTTATGTATAGACAGGATGTGTGGCAGAGAACGATGAGGTTTATGTATAGACAGGATGTGTGGCAGAGAACGATGAGGTTTATGTATAGAGGTGTGACAGGGAACGGTGAGGTTTATATATAGACAGGATGTGTGGCAGAGAATGGTGAGGTTTATGTATAGACAGGATGTGTGGCAGAGAACGATGAGGTTTATGTATAGAGGTGTGACAGGGAACGGTGAGGTTTATATATAGACAGGATGTGTGGCAGAGAATGGTGAGGTTTATGTCCCATTTAATTATTTTATTTTCAACATTTAAAAACCTTATTATTTTATCAAATTTATTTTAATTCTTGCTGTTTTCATTAATAATTTATTACCATTAGATCTCCCATAGATACCATCTACTATAGATACCATCTCCCATAGATATCTTCTCCCATAGATACCATCTACCATAGATACCATCTACCATAGATATCATCTACCATAGATACCATTTCCCATAGATACCATCTCCCATAGATACCATCTGCCATAGATGCCATCTCCCATAGATACCAGCTAACATAGATACCATCTGCCAATCGTTGACCTTTTTTGTGTTTTTGTAACTGTACAGTAAGTGGCTCTTTCTCTGGCCTTTTTTAATTTGACATGTTTTAGATAATTTTGCAAACAGAACTCACATTTCTGCACTTGTTTTTCATCTACTATGTTTTATCTGTTAAAAATTAAAATCAAAACTACATAGCTACATCAAAAATATGTAAGCATTTATTGTTAGTTCAATATTTTTTCATTGCATGTCTGCTTGGTCTAACTTGTATATATTTTTAGTTTAATTATGAATTAATTATTGAAGCATGTGATTAAAATTATGTTCAGAGAAATTATTATAACCTTGTTGGTGTGTTTTTGATAAGATTTAGAGCAAAGGTTCCCAACATTTTTTGGAGTCACAACCCAATTTTATGGAAGCAAAATCACTAGCGACTCCATTTGATAGAAGCCAATTGACAAGGACCATATCCATTAGAAGCAAAGTGACAACGACTATATGTCATAGAAGCAAAGTCACAACGAACCATATCTCATAGATGTAATTAAGAACATAATATCACAAAATGAAAATTGTCACAATATCAATTCAAGTGTTGCTGTTTGCAACTTGGGGTCTTCTTCGTCAGATGATCCTGCTAAACGGCCAGATATCAATAACATGCATTGTTTTCTTAACCAGAATGATCTATTACAAAACAAATTAGATTCCTATTATCCACAAGATGAAGGAGAATTTTTTAATAACCATTGCATATGTAAGACCATGATTAAGGGAACCGAGTCTTGTGAGGAAAAGAATAATTAAATTACTGATGACCTTAACCAACAGCTTTTCAATCATGAAGCATAACAATGGAAATATGTATTAGAAAGAATAATATCTTTATTTAGAATACATGCTATACAAATTAACCCTTGAGAGAGCATTCTGGTCGGTTAAACACATCAAGTAACGGAAATATTTTGACATTTGTTATATGAAAAACAACTCCAAATGCTGTAAAGGACTTATCAATTTAAGAATTTGAGTTTAATTTGTTAGGTTATTTGTAGTTTAATTTGATAGGCTATTTGTAGTTTAATTTGTTAGGCTATTTTTAGTTTAATTAGTCAGGCTATTTGTAGTTTAATCTGTTAGGCTATTTGTAATCTCTATTAGAAAGGTTAATACCTATTTCTATGTATCTATAGCTTAAAAATATTTGTAAACGTTTTTTCAAAAAGAATTTCGTTAGATGAGGATTTTAAACGCACTAAAAAGTAGAAAGGATTTCCAATAATTCTTTTCGCTTTTTTCCAGTCAAAACTAGCTAAGGCCGGTCTTGTCTACAGCACAAAACTAACAAAATGCCGTCTTGTCTACAGCACTAAACTAGCTAAGGCCGGTCTTGCCTACAACACAAAACCAGTTAAGGCCGGTCTTGCCTACAACACAAAACTAGCTAAGGCCGGTCTTGCCTACAGCACAAAAGTAGCTAAGGCCGGTCTTGCATACAGCACAAAACTAGCTAAGGCCGGTCTTGCCTACAGCACAAAACTAGCTAAGGCCGGTCTTGCCTACAGCACAAAACTAGCTAAGGCCGGTCTTGCCTACAGCACAAAACTAGCTAAGGCCGGTCTTGCCTACAGCACAAAACTAGCTAAGGCCGGTCTTTCCTACAGCACAAAACTAGCTACCGGTAAGGAAGTTCTTGCTTACAGCACAAAACTAACTAAATGCCGTATAAAAAAGGCCAGTCATGCAGCACAAAACTATCTAAGTCCGGTTTTGCCTACAGCACAAAACATTTTTGTATATATATTTCATTTTAGTTTGGATTTTTTGCAGGCATCCGTCCGTCACGAGGTGGCGATGGTATGGAATTTGCAGGACGAGATCCACAAGGCCTGGGATTCTCCTTTCTAGGATTATTTCCCAACAGCAAATCGCCTGCCACGCCGCTGGATGACCCCAAGGGAACATCATGTGGACGATACAGCTTGGCACCAGTGGCGTCGCAGGAGTTGTCAGAATTTTCATTGTATCAATGTTATCTGCCTGTCGGGACTCCATCTCCGGGTTTGAATTCAGAGTTTCCTTATCTTGGGATTGATCTCCAGACCATCAGCTTGAGATTTGCTCAGTTTAGACCACTCGGCCACCAAGCACCAGTTTGGATTATAAGATTTATAATAGTTCATGTTGATTTCCTTTACGCTTATTTCGGGTTCTTATTCTCCAAACTACGACACCCGGTCCGGATGCGGCCCGGGGGGGGCCCTCTCATCCGGCCCGTGGAGACCTTTTTATCTACAGAAAAAAAATACAGAAATTTACGTGTATCCTGCCAAGATCAGCTGCCACACTCGACGACGTTATGTTTTTACCGAATTAAAATAGATGCGAGTAGTAGTGCATTGTGTTTTCCATCCGATCACCACATAGCAAAACCTGAAAAGTCGTTCGCAAATTACGTCACGCAAAGGGGGGAGGGGGTCGAGAATTTGTGACACTTTGTCACAGGGCCTTTTTAATATAGATTAAAAATAGCCTAACAGATAAACACTTCTTTTCTTTCTCCTTTCTTTTCTTTCTCCTTTCTTTTCTTTCTCCTTTCTTTCCTTCTTCTTTCTTTCCTTTCTCCTTTCTTTCCTTTCTCCTTACTTTCCTTTCTATTTTCTTTCCTTTGTCCTTTCTTTCCTTTCTCCTTTCTGTCCTTTCTCATTTCTTTCCTTTCTCCTTTCTTTCCTTTCTCCTTTCTTTCCTTTCTCCTTTCTTTCCTTTTACTTATTAAAAAGGCTAGATTTACATGTATATTTTTTTTTATTTACTTACTTAAAATTCATATTTTTTTCTGTTTGTTTTACTTTTTACTCATGATGACATAAGTCGAAATGTCTTAAATTTTTCCTTTTTGTTTTACTCACGAAGGATTTAGTCGAAATGTCTTAATTTTGCATTTTTACTTCACTCATGATGGATTTGTATTCGAAATGTCTTAAATGTTTCTTTTGGCATTATGAAAGCGTAACAATAATGTTTGTTTCGTATTTATCCACTAGAGCTTTATAGTTTTTTAAAGAGCATAGATTGTTTTTACCAAGAACATTTGTGTAGTTATTATGTGTCAATATTTCTTTACTAGGCTTAATGGACGTTAACTTTAGTTGTTAGTAAAAGATACCGGCAGAGTGTTGTCAGATTTTAATGTGTGTAAGCAAGGCTCAATACACAATTTTAATGAAAACAATGACTGATCCACATCGATGATACAAACTATGATAGTCTAGACTCATAAGGGGTCGTTCGCAAATTACGTCACGCTCAGGGGTTGGGGGGGGGGGGGTCGCGAATTCGTGGCACTTTGTGACATGGGGGGAAGGGGTCGTGAATTCGTGACACTTTGTGACATGGGGGAGGGGGTCGTGAATTCGTGACACTTTGTGACATGGGGGAGGGGGTCGTGAATTCATGACACTTTGTGACATGGGGGGAGGGGGTCGTGAATTCGTGACACTTTGTGACATGGGGGGAGGTGGTCACGAATTCGTGACACTTTGTGACATGGGGGAGGGGGTCGTGAATTCGTGACACTTTGTGACATGGGGGGAGGTGGTCACGAATTCGTGACACTTTGTGACATGGGGGGAGGGGGTCGTGAATTCGTGACACTTTGTGACATGGGGGAGGTGGTCACGAATTCGTGACATTTTGTGACATGGGGGGAGGGGGTCGTGAATTCGTGACACTTTGTGACATGGGGGGAGGTGGTCATGAATTCATGACACTTTGTGACAAGGGGGAGGGGGTCGTGAATTCGTGACACTTTGTGACATGGGGGAGGTGGTCACGAATTCGTGACACTTTGTGACATGGGGGAGAGGCGGTAAAAACTATTGACGTCCCGTTTTTTTTTTTTTTTTTTTTTTTTTTTTTTTTTCAAATTCTAAAATTTCCTCATTTTCAAAAATTGTATTTAATTAATTGTAAAAACATTAATTTGAGGTCGACATTGCCTCGGGTATTATAAGTACCGTGAAGCTCAGTCGCTCACACATTTTGCGCATATTGAAAAATGACGCAAAAACTGTTTTGGCCATTTTACATTCGGCTTGTGGATGACTTCGTTGTTTCGCGTCACAGTTTTCTAAAAATACTACATCCTAATTCATTATGTGGATATAATAGAAAATATAATAAAATCTTAGTTTATTTATGACAATTTTATGTATGTTTCGAGTTTATTAGGTATGACGTGACACTGGGAAAAAGGGGGGGGGGGTAAGAATTCGTGACACTTCGTGACAAGGGGAAGGGGGGTCTAAAAGGGTCATTTGTGCGTGATGTAATGTACGAACGACCCCTAATACAAACTTTGGCAATATCATTTTGTTACACGGAAATTTTTGAAACGGAGATTTTTTTCAAGTGTTTCAGTGAATGCGCCAGTAAAAAATTGGGGAAATTAAAAAATTTTAATAATTGGTTTTGTTCCATTATCTCCGTCTAAAAATCATTAGAAGCAGGGCATGGCTGGAAGTTCGATACGCTTGACCACGGCATACTTCTCAAAAGTCTGCAAAAAACGTTCGGTTTCACCGATACCGTCCTGAGATGGTTCCGCTCGTATCTAACAAATTGGGTCCAATCAGTTATCGCAAACGGCTTGACCTCGAAGAAATCCTAGGTCCTAGGCCCGGTGCTTTTCACTATGTACGTTCAGCCCCTGGGTGCAGTGATCAAGAAGTTTGACATGCTATATCACATGTTCGCATAACTCTGGATCACCTCTGTTTAAAAAATTGTTTTTTTTTAAAAAAGACAATTAAACTCAATAAAACAAAACTATGACCATTTAATTTAATGAAACAAAACTAGGACAGTTCATAATGAAAATACATAGTTTATCCTAATCCAATGGTCGACAAACTCGTTATTCAAAAGAGCCAAAAATCAGCAGCAGGACGATTAAAAAATTTTGAGAGAACCTGTCAAGAACCATATTTTTCGTAGTCAAAACCGATTTGTGGCCGACTGGGCGAGCCGCACTCATGTCGTTAAAAGCCGCATGCGGCTCGCGAGCCGGGATTTGCCAACCACTGTCCTAATCCAAAAATAAAGTGTGTGGTTGGCTGTTTATAGCAAATATTTTATTCCCGAACTTAAATTTACTCTATACCCCAAAACACTTTTCTTTATTTCTGCTAGTTTCATAACAGCGCCAGTTTCGCAATTTCTTGTCCCCAGTTGACTTCTTGGTAAGTGTTTGTGAGCTCAACCACTTGACTATTACATATTGGATCGAGGTTTCCCGTTACTCTTATACAACATCCAAATCATATTGAACAAAAGAGTCACTGTTTCAAAGGAAAACTTTGACCTGATTTCCGATTTTTCAATTAGGGAGTTTTGGAATGGGGAAAAAATGGGGACTTTTTTCATCCTAAAATGAATATTTGATAGTCAAACATTTTAGCCTGAAGCAGAAGAATTGGACTGCTCTCTTACACTCTTGCTCTCTTCGTTGTTGACATCGGTAAGTTTTAGTTTATGTTTTGAGGGTTTATATCAGAAGTGGTAGTTCAGCCTTGCACGTGATAATGGAAGACGGGGAGGGTGGTGTGGATCCCTTGTTGTACTAGTGGTAAACGGCTGTTCTCAATGCATGACTGGAATTGATTGTCTATTCTCAGTGGTTCAGCATTTAATTTCTCCATGTACCTAATGTTATTTTTTTAATCTATCGGTATTCAGCGGCAAGGATTAGGAGCGGAGCCCGGAGCTGGCGTCGAGGTGTGGCTGGAGTTGAAGTGGAGCTGTTAAAAAGAATACTGCTCTAAGATCCATAATTTTTACTAATTTTAAAAGTACAAACAAAAAGATTTTTACTTAAATTTACTAGTATTTAATACTTCTCTACAGCTATGTTGTCCCACATTTCTGCAGTTATGTTGTCCCACTGTTCAACCAGATATGTTGCCCCACTCTTCTACCAGCTATGTTACCCCACATTTCTAATGCCTAGTAATTAAGAAGGTCGCTCCAAATCCATATGTGGAAGATATTTCATGTATACTTTTTAAAATATGAAACGTTTAAATATTATAAATTAGTACAAATTATTATAAATTATTACAAATTAATACAAATTATTGCTCTTCACAAATTGCAGGAATGAAAGAAATTTAAAATTTCAATACAGCACGTAATTAATATTTTTAACATGTAAAAAAAATCCTTGATGATGGTGTCAACAGTGTTCACGTCAACAGTGTTCACGTCAACAGTGTTCATGTCAACAGTGTTCATGCTTGAATGGTGGGCATTAAATGTTGGACTGTTCATGCTGGAATGGTGGGCATTAAATGTTGGACTGTTCATGCTGGAATGGTGGGCATTAAATTTTGGACTGTTCATGCTTGAATGGTGGGCATTAAATGTTGGACTGTTCATGCTGGAATGGTGGGCATTAAATGTTGGACTGTTCATGCTGGAATGGTGGGCATTAAATGTTGGACTCCATGTCCAGCAATTTTTGTTAAAATGTTCAGTTTGAAAAAAAAAACTATAATTAATGTTTGTGTCACCGGGAAAAAAGATTAAAATATATTTTCTTTCTTACTTTACATTGGCTAGTTTCTCATACACGACGTGATGGGTGTCATGTATTGTATCATATATTCAAATATGGATATCAATCTGTGTGAGGATAACAAACAGAATACAGATCTTATGTCATTCTGATTCTAGAGCTAGCACAGACCTGATCTCATTCTGATTCTAGACTAGAGGTAGCACACACTTGATCTCATTCTGATTATAGACTAGAGGTAGCACAGACCTGATCTCATTCTGATCCTAGACTAGAGGTAGCACAGACCTGATCTCATTCTGATTCTAGACTAGAGGTAGCACAGATCTGATCTCATTCGATTCTAGACTAGAGGTCGCACAGACCTGATCTCATTCTGATTCTAGACTATAGGTATATCAGACCTGATCTCATTCTGATTCAAACTATAGGTAGCACAGACCTGATCTCATTCTGATTCTAGAATATGTTTGGTAAAAACTCTACGCTATGAGAGTCAGTAATGAAAGTTTTGTCGCGATGATATTTGATAGAACCTGACGGAAAATCTACGATTATTTCTTTTTCTTCTAATACAATTATAAATATTATTTTCACATTGAGTCAATGAAAAATTCCCGTGATTCCTGCAACAACCCTGACCCCAAGCAGAATCATCGGATTACCAAATACGTGGAGAGTGGTGTTAGGTCTTCTGGCATGGAAACAGATTATTCTACATAACATAACGACAACATCGTCTCATTGAAACGAAACAAAATACAATAATTGTAATTAGTATATGACAGTGGTCTGCAAACCGGGACTTCGGAGTCAGCTCAGTAGTCTGTAACTCGTGACTCCGGAACAAACTAACAGATATGCAAACCGTGACTCCGGAGCCAGCTCAGTAGTCTGCAAACCGTGACTAGGGAGCCAGCTCAGTGGCCCGTATCTCGTGACTCCGGAGCAAACTAAAATGGTCTGCAACCCGTGACTCCGAAGCTAGCTCAGTGGCCCGTATCACGTGACTCCGGAGCCAGCTAAGTGGCCCGTATCTCTTGACCCCGGAGCCAGCTCAGTGGCCCGTATCTCGTGACTCCGGAACCAGCTCAGTGGCCCGTATCTCGTGACTCCGGAGCAAACTAAAATGGTCTGCAACCCGTGACTCCGAAGCTAGCTCAGTGGCCCGTATCACGTGACTCCGGAGCCAGCTCAGTAAACCGTATCTCGTGACTCCGGAGCCAGCTCAGTGGCCCGTATCTCGTGACTTAGGAGCCAGCTCATACTTTTCGCATGAAAAGAAGCGGCACATTTTTGACTAATTTATAATGACATGATCCGTCAGATCAGCTCCATCCGCCACTACCTCACAACTAGTGCAACAAAAACCATAGTCTATGCTCTTGTTCTCTCTCGTCTTGACTATTGCAACTCTCTTCTGTCAGGTTCACCAAAACACTTATTAGAAAAACTACAAAAGGTTCAAAACTCAGCTGCTAGGCTAGTTGTAAAGGCAAAAAAACGTGATCACGTCACACCACTACTTCATTCACTGCATTGGCTACCTGTACAGGCACGGATTGACTATAAACTCTCTGTTCTCTGCCACAACTTTTTCTCGAATTCCTGCCCTTCCTATCTAACCGAACTTCTCTCTGTCTATTCACCCCTTCGACAGCTTCGCTCCTCCGCAGACGGGCGTATTCTTTCTGTCCCCAAGACTCGCACAAAAACATACGGTGAATGATCTTTCTCTTACTGTGCCCCCAAACAATGGAAAATTGTCTTCCACTACACATCCGCAATATACCAACTATCACAGCCTTCAAAACTACACTCAAAACACATCTCTTTAAACTCTACTACCCCGACTGATTCCTCACATCTGACCGATACACGCTGCTGCTGGCCGCCGTCCATGGCTTGTCATGTAAATGTTCTGGTGTGGATGGGGTGAATATGCATTAGAGTTTGTTTTGTCTCTATACATCTGTTCTTTATTACATATATGTATTTTATGTTATTGTCACGATTATGTCTCTTTTAAAATATTTTTATGTACAGCGCGGTGAGCCTAGCCCTAGGCTGGGGTACCGCGCTATATAAGACAGCAAATAATAATAATAATAATATGTTTGCTGACCCCAGGTTTAGGGGGAACCCCACGAGACACGTCATATTGTTTAACTCTAACACGTCCTTTCTTTAAGTGTTCAATTTCCTGTAACGGAATCAATGACGCATCAAATACAATTCATAACACTTGTTCTGCTTCTAATTTTAGACAAAATGAAATGAAGAGATCAATCGCTCACATCCCTCGCTGTGAGGCCTCGTCTTGTGATTGCTCATTGGATTTCCTGACTCGTCACCTTCAAAAACAGGGTGTCAGTGTTGTTCAGTATAACATTTGTAAGTTGTTATTTTGTATTTAAGGGGAGGGGTTTGTGTAGACATAAGCTATTCAGGAAGGGCTGAGCACGTTCGCTACGGTTAGCGCAGGACCACCGAAAAAATAAAATAAGGGAACGCGGTTGCCTCGCGTTCCTGCAAGACTGAATCCCTGGGTACTTTCTGCATGGTCTCAACAAATGCATTTCTACACATAGTGCTGAGTTAACGGCTATGTCGAGTACTGAAATACAGTATCGCTACTTCAGAGGTGTTCGATTGCAGTTCAAATGGCGATAATAATAATGAAACAATTGTGTCACAAGTGATTTATAACTTAACTACATCACGTGTCAATGCCTATTAATAGCTCGACATATCTCATTAAACATCACACCAGGATATTTCTACAGTGACATAAATGTTATCAGGGGGCCTCAAACAGTTGGGTGTCAAAGGACTTATTTAGTTCAGGAAAAAATTATGTCCATCAACAAAGAAAGACTTTTTTTTAAATATTGTTGCTGTTTGGTATTGATCCAATAATTTACTTGACAAACTGACTTTGCACATTTTAAAGGAAACGACAAACCAAACACTTGTCTATGAGAGTGTTGCATAAATTATTATTTAGTCTACAACTTTATACTAGCTACCAAGATATTTTACTTAATTTTTATGTTTGATGTTTTGTGTTTCAACGTTTGTGTGAATGAAAAGATTTTAGCAAAAACGAGTTCCCAAAGGAATCCATCATCTGGGCCCCAAAGGAATCCATCATCTGGGCCCCAAAGGAATCCATCATCTGGGCCTCAAAGCAATCCATCATCTGGGTCCCAAAGAAATGCATCATCGGGGCCCCAAACATCTTCTCGTTTGTTTTGCTCAGGCCCCGAAAGTTCATTTTAGTTAGCACAGGGAAGGATCTAATCTAAACTATAGAGAAAAGACTTTTGATTAAAATTGTCTACAAAACGGCAGAGCGTACGTGTGTGTGCATGCTCGTTTCTGTGTATGTGTGTATTATTGTGCGTAAGTTAATGTGTATGTAATGTTTATTATAATGTATGTCCCTTTAGGTGGTCACTTTAAGAATCAGTTCAAGTCCTACATTCAGCGATGTCCGGTGACTATTCTACATACATGTTCTGTATTGTGGAACAAAGTAAGTCCTTTATCTGTGTGATAGTCATTCCATGGCGCCCCAGAATACCCCCATGGAGGGCCGCAGGACGCCCACAGAACAATTTTATTTAATTATAAACAATTGATCTCATTACCTACCATCTATAGCAAACCATGGTGCCCCAGGACGTTACCATGCCCCCCAGGATGCCACCATGGCACCCCAGGACGCCACCACGGCACCCCAGGACGCCACCATGGCACCCCAGGACGCCATCATAGCACCCCAGGACGCCACCATGGCACACCAGGACGCCACCATGGCACCCCAGGACGACACCATGCCCCCCAGGACGCCATCATGGCCCCCCAGGACGCCACCATGCAACCCAGGACGCCACCATGGCACCCCAGGACGCCACCATGGCACCCCAGGACGCCATCATGGCACCCCAGGACGCCACCATGGCACCCCAGGACGCCACCATGGCACCCCAGGACGCCATCATGGCACCCCAGGACGCCACCATGGCACCCCAGGACGCCATCATGGCACCCCAGGACGCCATCATGGCACCCCAGGACGCCACCATGGCCCCCAGGACGCCATCATGGCACCCCAGGACGCCACCATGGCACCCCAGGACGCCATCATGGCACCCCAGGACGCCATCATGGCACCCCAGGACGCCATCATGGCACCCCAGGACGCCATCATGGCACCCCAGGACGCCACCATGCCCCCCAGGACGCCACCATGCCCCCCAGGACGCCACCATGCCCCCCAGGACGCCATCATGGCACCCCAGGACGCCACCATGGCACCTCAGGACGCCACCATGCCACCAAGGACGCCACCATGCCCCCCAGGACGCCATCATGGCACCCCAGGACGCCACCATGGCACCGCAGGACGCCATCATGGCACCATAGGACGTCATCATGGCACCCCAGGACGCCACCATGGTCCCCAGGACGCCACCATGGCACCCCAGGACGCCATCATGCCCCCGAGTACGCCACCATGGCCCCCAGGACGCCACCATGCCCCCCAGGACGCCACCATGCCCCCCAGGACGCCACCATGCCCCCTAGGACGCCACCATGCCCCCCAGGACGCCACCATGCCCCCCAGGACGCCACCATGGCACCCCAGGACGCCACCATGCCCCCCAGAACGCCATCATGACACCCCAGGACGCCACCATTGCACCCCAGGACACCACCATGCCCCCCAGGACGCCATCATAGCACCCCAGGATGCCACCATGGCACACCATGACGCCACGATGGCACCCCAGGACGACACCATGCCCCCCAGGACGCCATCATGGCCCCCCAGGACGCCACCATGTACCCCAGGACGCCACCATGGCACCCCAGGACGCCACCATGGCACCCCAGGACGCCATCATGGCACCCCAGGACGCCACCATGGCACCCCAGGACGCCATCATGGCACCCCAGGACGCCATTATGGCACCCCAGGACGCCACCATGGCACCCCAGGACGTCATCATGGCACCCCAGGACGCCACCATGGCACCCCAGGACGCCATCATGCCAACCCAGGACGCCATCATGACACCCCAGGACGCCATCATGGCACCCCAGGACGCCATCATGGCACCCTAGGATGTCACCATGGCACCCCAGGACGCCATCATGGCACCCCAGGACGCCATCATGGCACCCCAGGACGCCACCATGGCACCCCAGGACGCCACCATGACACCCCAGGACACCATCATGGCCCCCCAGGACGCCACCATGGCCCCCAGGACGCCATCATGGCACCCCATGACGCCATCATGGCACCCCAGGACGCCACCATGGCACCCCAGGACGCCACCATGGCACCCCAGGACGCAATCATGGCACCCCAGGACGCCATCATGACCCCTTTCATCTCGTTACGTACCATCTATCACAAAGGTTAAATTAAGTTTTGTCTAAACGAGTTGAAATGTAATAATGTGACAACGTGGCAATCATAATGTGACAACGTGGCACTCATAATGTGACAACGTGGCAATCATAATGTGACGTTACACTCATAATGTGACAACGTGGTAATCGTTATTGCCTTAAAATAGAAGAAAACAATTGCCGAATTCCTTTGCTACAACCAACATGTTTTTGAGGACATCTGATTTTATCTAATGAATTCTATGTATTTCAGATGTTACTATTGGCTACGGAATTATATTAAATGCATAACTAGAAGCAAAAGCATTGCATTAATTTATCATTACCTGTAATTGACATTAAGTGATTAATTGATTAAGTGATTAATTGATTAAGTGATTAATTGATTAAGTGATTAATTGATTTAGTTATTAATTAATCATCTACAGCTCATAAATGCAAGTGCGCTGACACTTCTGAAAAAACACAACAAGAAAATTGTATGTGTGTTGTTAATGGAGCCGGTCAGTTCCCATAGAAACCAACCGGGGACAGATTTCTTTACGGAGTTCCACGTACTTAACATCACAACAGAGCAGAAGGTCAAGGACTTTGTCCAGAAAGTTCTCTCTCTTCTGTATGAATCTGACGTCAACCGGAAGTGTAAGCTCCAACGACCCGTGATTTCCCCGCGTCGTCCATCTTTGACAGACGACACCAACATTTACTCGTCCATCGAGTGGTCCTATTTGAACACCCCGATCACTGCCGAAGTTCTTTTGAACAAGTTCAAAGAACTCGCATTGGAGAAGGAGTATTCGTTAGAGGATGATTACGCGGTGATGTGTCACGATAACATCAGCACCTTGAACCGACCGAGAGTTCACGTGAAGATATTGGACCGTGAGGCGATGAACGAACAGCTGCTGTCGTGTAAGTACCTGGGGTATTCACACACTCAAAAGACCTTTCACCTGCTCTGTCCTACTATCACACACTCTAAAGACCTTTCACCTGCTCTGTCCTACTATCACACACTCTAAAGACCTTTCACCTGCTCTGTCCTACTATCACACACTCTAAAGACCTTTCACCTGCTCTGTGCTACTATCACACACTCTAAAGACCTTTCACCTGCTCTGTCCTACTATCACACACTCTAAAGACCTTTCACCTGCTCTGTCCTACTATCACACACTCTAAAGACCTTTCACCTGCTCTGTCCTACTATCACACACTCTAAAGACCTTTCACCTGCTCTGTCCTACTATCACACACTCTAAAGACCTTTCACCTGCTCTGTCCTACTATCACACACTCTAAAGACCTTTCACCTGCTCTGTCCTACTATCACACACTCTAAAGACCTTTCACCTGCTCTATCCTACTATCACATCCTCTAAAGACCTTTCACCTGCTCTGTCCTACTATCACATCCTCTAAAGACCTTTCACCTGCTCTGTCCTACTATCACATCCTCTAAAGACCTTTCACCTGCTCTGTCCTACTATCACATCCTCTAAAGACCTTTGACCTGCCCTGCCCTACTATCACACACACTAAAGACCTTTCACCTGCTCTGTCCTACTATCACACACGCTAAAGACCTTTCACCTGCTCTGTCCTACTATCACATCCTCTAAAGACCTTTCACCTGCTCTGTCCTACTATCACATCCTCTAAAGACCTTTCACCTGCCCTGCCCTGCCCTACTATCACACACACTAAAGACCTTTCACCTGCTCTGTCCTACTATCACACACGCTAAAGACCTTTCACCTGATCTGTCCTACTATCAAATCCTCTAAAGACCTTTCACCTGCTCTGTCCTACTATCACATCCTCTAAAGACCTTTCACCTGCTCTGTCCTACTATCACATCCTCTAAAGACCTTTCACCTGCTCTGTCCTACTATCACATCCTCTAAAGACCTTTCACCTGCTCTGTCCTACTATCACATCCTCTAAAGACCTTTGACCTGCCCTGCCCTGCCCTACTATCACACACACTAAAGACCTTTCACCTGCTCTGTCCTACTATCACACACGCTAAAGACCTTTCACCTGCTCTGTCCTACTATCACATCCTCTAAAGACCTTTCACCTGCTCTGTCCTACTATCACATCCTCTAAAGACCTTTCACCTGCCCTGCCCTGCCCTACTATCACACACACTAAAGACCTTTCACCTGCTCTGTCCTACTATCACACACGCTAAAGACCTTTCACCTGCTCTGTCCTACTATCACACACGCTAAAGACCTTTCACCTGCTCTGTCCTACTATCAAATCCTCTAAAGACCTTTCACCTGCTCTGTCCTACTATCACATCCTCTAAAGACCTTTCACCTGCTCTGTCCTACTATCACACACTCTAAAGACCTTTCACCTGCTCTGTCCTACTATCAAATCCTCTAAAGACCTTTCACCTGCTCTGTCCTACTATCACATCCTCTAAAGACCTTTCACCTGCTCTGTCCTACTATCACACACGCTAAAGACCTTTCACCTGCTCTGTCCTACTATCACATCCTCTAAAGACCTTTCACCTGTTCTGTCCTACTATCACATCCTCTAAAGACCTTTCACCTGTTCTGTCCTACTATCACATCCTCTAAAGACCTTTCACCTGTTCTGTCCTACTATCACACACTCAAAAGACCTTTCACCTGCTCTGTCCTACTATCACACACTCTAAAGACCTTTCACCTGTTCTGTCCTACTATCACATCCTCTAAAGACCTTTCACCTGTTCTGTCCTACTATCACATCCTCTAAAGACCTTTCACCTGTTCTGTCCTACTATCACACACTCTAAAGACCTTTCACCTGCTCTGTCCTACTATCACACACGCTAAAGACCTTTGACCTGCCCTGCCCTACTATCAAATCCTCTAAAGACCTTTCACCTGCTCTGTCCTACTATCACATCCTCTAAAGACCTTTCACTTGCTCTGTCCTACTATCACATCCTCTAAAGACCTTTCACCTGCTCTGTCCTACTATCACACACGCTAAAGACCTTTCACCTGCTCTGTCCTACTATCACATCCTCTAAAGACCTTTCACCTGCTCTGTCCTACTATCACATCCTCTAAAGACCTTTCACCTGTTCTGTCCTACTATCACATCCTCTAAAGACCTTTCACCTGTTCTGTCCTACTATCACATCCTCTAAAGACCTTTCACCTGTTCTGTCCTACTATCACACACTCTAAAGACCTTTCACCTGCTCTGTCCTACTATCACATCCTCTAAAGACCTTTCACCTGCTCTGTCCTACTATCACATCCTCTAAAGACCTTTCACCTGCTCTGTCCTACTATCACACACTCTAAAGACCTTTCACCTGTTCTGTCCTACTATCACACACTCTAAAGACCTTTCACCTGCTCTGTCCTACTATCACACACTCTAAAGACCTTTCACCTGTTCTGTCCTACTATCACATCCTCTAAAGACCTTTCACCTGTTCTGTCCTACTATCACATCCTCTAAAGACCTTTCACCTGTTCTGTCCTACTATCACATCCTCTAAAGACCTTTCACCTGTTCTGTCCTACTATCACATCCTCTAAAGACCTTTCACCTGTTCTGTCCTACTATCACATCCTCTAAAGACCTTTCACTTGTTCTGTCCTACTATCACACACTCTAAAGACCTTTCACCTGCTCTGTCCTACTATCACACACTCTAAAGACCTTTCACCTGCTCTGTCCTACTATCACATCCTCTAAAGACATTTCACCTGTTCTGTCCTACTATCACATCCTCTAAAGACCTTTCACCTGTTCTGTCCTACTATCACACACTCTAAAGACCTTTCACCTGCTCTGTCCTACTATCACACACGCTAAAGACCTTTGACCTGCCCTGCCCTACTATCAAATCCTCTAAAGACCTTTCACCTGCTCTGTCCTACTATCACATCCTCTAAAGACCTTTCACCTGTTCTGTCCTACTATCACATCCTCTAAAGACCTTTCACCTGCTCTGTCCTACTATCACACACTCTAAAGACCTTTCACCTGTTCTGTCCTACTATCACATCCTCTAAAGACCTTTCACCTGTTCTGTCCTACTATCACATCCTCTAAAGACCTTTCACCTGTTCTGTCCTACTATCACATCCTCTAAAGACCTTTCACATGTTCTGTCCTACTATCACATCCTCTAAAGACCTTTCACCTGCCCTGCCCTGCCCTACTATCACACACTCTAAAGACCTTTCACCTGCTCTGTCCTACTATCACACACTCTAAAGACCTTTCACCTGTTCTGTCCTACTATCACACACACTAAAGACCTTTGACCTGCCTTGTCCTACTATCAAACACTCCAAATGCCTTTAACCCTGAATGTCCAACTATCATGAAACTTTAAAAGGCCTAGATCAGGGGCTCTCCAATTCACCTTTAATTTCTGTCCCTTGCTATTGCACAACTCCGCTAGTGCTATCTTCTGCTCATCCATATTTAGTGCCCTTCTCTGTTCTATTCGTCGCGCTTACTTCTCCATTTTTATTCACAAACGATTATTTTAATTTTATTTTAATTTTTTTTTATTACAAATAAAAAGTAAACACAATAGTTGATGACGTAGGCAGTGTGACTGAACTGAAATCCCTCATATATGACCTTCTCAAAGATCCGCAAACACAGGCCGATATTCTCTACTTTCTCGTCCATGAGGTAACTTTTGGTTACAAGTTGAACGTCGTCTGAAATAATTTGGAAACATAAAATATAATTTCTCCTTGTGAGAAATACGTCATACGTCTGAAAAGCTTCGCTCATAGATGATAATGGTTTTTTGATATTAAAAAAATAAGTTTTCAGTTGTCGGAGAAATACAAAGCATTAAATAAGCAAAATAAAATATAAAAACCCGAAACCGGGTTAGGGTTAGGGTTAGGGAGATTGCAAGAGTGTTTAGGTTTAAGGTTAGGGTTAGGGAGATTGCAAGAGTGCTTAGGGTTAAGGTTAGGGTTAGGGTTAGGGAGATTGCAGGAGTGTTTAGGTTTAAGGTTAGGGTTAGGGTTAGGGAGATTGCAAGAGTGCTTAGTATTAAGGTTAGGGTTAGGCTTAGGGTTAGGGTTAGGGTTAGGGAGATTGCAAGAGTGTTTAGGGTTAAGGTTAGGGTTAGGGAGATTGCAAGAGTGCTTAGGGTTAAGGTTGGAGTTAGGGTTAAGGTTAGGGTTATGGGTTAGGGTTTGGCTTAGGCTTAGGATTAGGCTTAGCGTTAGCGTTAGGGTTAGGCTTAGTCTTAGGGTTAGCTTAGGGCTAGGCTTAGGGTTAGGCTTAGGGTTAGGCTTAGGGTTAAGGTTAGGGTTAGGGAGATTGCAAGAGTGTTTAGGGTTAAGGTTAGGGTTAGGGAGATTGCAAGAGTGCTTAGGGTTAAGGTTAGGGTTAGGAAGATTGCAAGAGTGTTTAAGGTTAAGGTTAGGGTTGGTGTTAGGGTTAGGGAGATTGCAAGAGTGTTTAGGGTAAAGGTTAGGGTTAGAAAGATTGCAAGAGAGTTTAAGGTTAAGGTTAGGGTTGGGGTTAGGGTTAGTGAGATTGCAAGTGTGTTTAGGGTTAAGGTTAGAGTTAGAAAGATTGCAAGAGTGTTTAAGGTTAAGGTTAGGGAGATTGCAAGAGTGCATAGGGTTAAGGTTGGGGTTAGGGTTAAGGTTAGGGTTACGGGTTAGGGTTTGGCTTAGGCTTAGGATTGGGCTTAGCGTTAGGGTTAGGCTTAGTCTTAGGGTTAGCTTAGGGCTAGGCTTAGGGTTAGGCTTAGGGTTAAGGTTAGGGTTAGGGAGATTGCAAGAGTGTTTAGGGTTAAGGTTAGGGTTAGGGAGATTGCAAGAGTGCTTAGGGTTAAGGTTATGGTTAGGAAGATTGCAAGAGTGTTTAAGGTTAAGGTTAGGGTTGGGAGATTGCAAGAGTGTTTAGGGTTAAGTTTAGGGTTAGGGAGATTGCAAGTGTGGTTGATTGATGCCATCTTTTACATCACCAGATGATTCCAGAACTGTACAGCTCTAACTCTGTCCTTGGTATCACAACAATGGTTTTGTGTGACCATGACATTGTGCACAAGTCTGCCATGGTTCGACTGGAGTTGCTAATCTTGGAGGGCCAGATCGCTAACTGTATCACAGACCTTCCCACACTGGTAGGTAACTCACTAACTGTATCACAGACCGTCCCACACTGGTAGGTGACTCACTAACTGTATCACAGACCAGCCCACACTGGTAGGTGACTCACTAACTGTATCACAGACCGTCCCACACTGGTAGGTGACTCGCTAACTGTATCACAGACCGTCCCACACTGGTAGGTGACTCGCTAACTGTATCACAGACCGGCCCACACTGGTAGGTGACTCGCTAACTGTATCACAGACCGGCCCACACTGGTAGGTGACTCGCTAACTGTATCACAGACCGTCCCACACTGGTAGGTGACTCGCTAACTGTATCACAGACCGGCCCACACTGGTAGGTGACTCGCTAACTGTATCACAGACCGTCCCACACTGGTAGGTGACTAGCTAACTGTATCACAGACCGTCCCACACTGGTAGGTGACTCGCTAACTGTATCACAGACCGGCCCACACTGGTAGGTGACTCGCTAACTGTATCACAGACCGTCCCACACTGGTAGGTGACTCGCTAACTGTATCACAGACCGTCCCACACTGGTAGGTGACTCACTAACTGTATCACAGACCGTCCCACACTGGTAGGTGACTCACTAACTGTATCACAGACCGGCCCACACTGGTAGGTGACTCACTAACTGTATCACAGACCGTCCCACACTGGTAGGTGACTCGCTAACTGTATCACAGACCGTCCCACACTGGTAGGTGACTCGCTAACTGTATCACAGACCGTCCCACACTGGTAGGTGACTCGCTAACTGTATCACAGACCGTCCCACACTGGTAGGTGACTCACTAACTGTATCACAGACCGGCCCACACTGGTAGGTGACTCACTAACTGTATCACAGACCAGCCCACACTGGTAGGTGACTCGCTAACTGTATCACAGACCGTCCCACACTGGTAGGTGACTCGCTAACTGTATCACAGACCGGCCCACACTGGTAGGTGACTCACTAACTGTATCACAGACCGTCCCACACTGGTAGGTGACTCACTAACTGTATCACAGACCGGCCCACACTGGTAGGTGACTCACTAACTGTATCACAGACCGTCCCACACTGGTAGGTGACTCGCTAACTGTATCACAGACCGTCCCACACTGGTAGGTGACTCGCTAACTGTATCACAGACCGTCCCACACTGGTAGGTGACTCGCTAACTGTATCACAGACCGTCCCACACTGGTAGGTGACTCACTAACTGTATCACAGACCGGCCCACACTGGTAGGTGACTCACTAACTGTATCACAGACCAGCCCACACTGGTAGGTGACTCGCTAACTGTATCACAGACCGTCCCACACTGGTAGGTGACTCGCTAACTGTATCACAGACCGGCCCACACTGGTAGGTGACTCGCTAACTGTATCACAGACCGGCCCACACTGGTAGGTGACTTCATCTTGTGATGTCGTGTATTTTGCTGTTTGCAAGTATTATTATCATGGACTGTTTTCCGAGAGGTTCTGTTAAAATGGGATAACTAAACCTAAATGGGATAACTAAACCTAAATGGGATAACTAAACCTAAATGGGATAACTAAACCTATTTGTCTAATGGAAACAAAGTACCGCACAGACTCCGGAAATTGTTAATGTAAAAAAAAAATATTATAATGTTATAATCGCAGTTTTCTAAATGTATTTCGCCCCCATTTGATCACGTGATAAGAAATGTTGATTGGATTGTATGCAGAGCCCAATAAAAAAAGGACTAAGGAAACATATAATCATCAAACATAATCATCAAACATAATCATCAAACATACTGTTAGAGATGCGCCGGCGACAATAATAAAGAACTACCCCCCCCCCCTTTCCCCGGGGTGTATTGTTATGTCAATATGGATGTGACGTTTGGAGTTTTGGCAAGATTAAAAATAACATTCCAACTTACGAATTAAGTGCCCAGCTGCGGCGTATCTTGACAACCTGCCGCCCAGCTGCGGCGTATTTTGACAACCTGCCGCCCAGCTGCGGCGTATCTTGACAACCTGCCGCCCAGCTGCGGTGTATCTTGACAACCTGCCGCCCAGCTGCGGCGTATCTTGACAACCTGCCGTTCAGGAGCCAGGAAGACCTCTCTAAAACACACAGATAATGTGTAAAAAATTTTAAATGTTAAACACAAAGGGACCGTAAGGAGTGGTCACCTTATCACACACCCTTAGGAGGTCGCTAATAGTGTCCAGGTCATTTAAATTACTTATTACCATCAACGGAATTACGCATCTGAAACAAATATTAGAGGTTCTCAAACTTTAAAAAAGAAATCTTCAAATTTTTCTGGCAATCCTCCGCCTCATCTGTAAAAACTAACTCCATCATTGTCTTCTGAAATGCTTTATTGGTCCACAACAAATATGAAATTATTTTTAAACACCTAATTACAGTATAGCATAACTATGCACTAAGCTTCTTAATACAAAGAGTATAGAGTTTAATGCCTAGAGTTTAATGCCTAGAGTTTAATGCCTAGAGTTTAATGCCTAGAGTTTAATGCCTAGAGTTTAATGCCTAGAGTTTAATGCCTAGAGTTTAATGCCTAGAGTTTAATGCCTAGAGTTTAATGCCTAGAGTTTAATGCCTAGAGTTTAATGCCTAGAGTTTAATGCCTAGAATTTAATGCCTAGAGTTTAATGCCTAGAATTTAATGCCTAGAGTTTAATGCCTAACGTTTAATGCCTAGAGTTTAATGCCTAGAGTTTAATGCCTAACGTTTAATGCCTAGAGTTTAATGCCTAGAGTTTAATGCTTAGAGTTTAATGCCTAACGTTTAATGCCTAGAATTTAATGCCTAGAATTTAATGCCTAGAGTTTAATGCCTAGAGTTTAATGCCTAGAGTTTAATGCCTAGAGTTTAATGCCTAGAATTTAATGCCTAGAATTTAATGCCTAGAGTTTAATGCCTAGAGTTTAATGCCTAGAGTTTAATGCCTAACGTTTAATGCCTAGAGTTTAATGCCTAGAATTTAATGCCTAGAATTTAATGCCTAGAGTTTAATGCCTAGAGTTTAATGCCTAACGTTTAATGCCTAGAATTTAATGCCTAGAGTTTAATGCCTAACGTTTAATGCCTATAAATCTAGATTGAGTGAGTATCCACATTTAAGTCCGATTAGATTGCAGTTATAGTTTGCACAAATTTGTCATTTTTAGCATACCATACAAGGGATGCTGGCCGAATCAGTCCAATTACTAAGGTACGCCCCTACTTTTCATGCATGCATATATCTCTCACATCAGTTCAATTACTAAAGTAGGCCCCTACTATTCATGCACTCCTATATCTCTCACATCAGTACAATTACTAAAGTAGGCCCCTACTATTCATGCACTCCTATATCTCTCACATCAATCCAATTACTAAAGTAGGCCCTTACTATTCATGCACTTCTATATCTCTCACATAAGTCCAATTACTAAAGTAGGCCCTTACTATTCGTGCGCTCCTATATCTCTCACATCAGTCCAATTACTATTCATGTACGCATATATCTCTCACATCAGTCCAATTACTAATCATGCACGCATATATTGATTGATTGAATACTTATATAGCGCTTGTATCTATGCTATTTTAGCATGCTCGCTGCGCTATCAGCGATTGCATCAGGGGCACCTTGGCGTCGCAGGAGTTCTCGGAATGATTCATTGTTTCGATGTTCGCCGCCTATGGGGGGACGCCATCTCCGGATTCGAATTCAGAGTTTCTTTCTCTTAGATGAGTTGCCTTCTCTTAGATGAGTTGCCTTCTCTTAGATGAGTTGCCTTCTCTTCGATGAGTTGCCTTCTCTTCGATGAGTTGCCTTCTCTTAGATGAGTTGCCTTCTCTTAGATGAGTTTCCATCCAAGGTTAACGAGTCCCATCCACCCGGGGTGAACTTTTTGGCTTTGGTGGGATTGAACTCCAGACCATGAACTTGTGACTGGATCAGTTTAGACCACTTTCACTTATCTTTCACATCAGTCCAATTACTAAGGGAGAACAGTACTATTTATGCACTCCTATATCTATCTTCATTGTCTACGAACGTGTTCGAATAATTTTTTAAAACTATCCAAACTTTTGTGGTCCTAATATTTAAAAAATGTACTTGTATTTGCTGCTCTACGAAAATGCTTTAACCATATACCTCAAGGGTTCCCAAACCTTTTCGAGACCTTGCGCCCCTGTCGCACACATGCTCTCCAAAGTCCCATCGTGAAATAGTGAATCAAACTTTTTTGACTTAATCACAACACAATTCAGTTGAATAAGTACTTCAATAACCTCCCTTGACTTAATCACAACACAATTCAGTTGAAGAAATACTTCAATAACCTCCCTTGACTGAATCACAACACAATTCAGTTGATAATATCTCAGAAACTAAACACTGGACCAAGGAATCCAACAGCTAATCATGTACGACCAAATTGTTCAACTCAATTATCCTAGAGCGCCTGGTAGTAAACAGCATGTCAAGTTTTCTGCCATCAGTAGTTACTAAGTGGGCTACTGGTTTGCACCAAGATGTTGTCACTAAGTGGGTTACTGGTTTGCACTAAGATGTTGTTATTAAGTGAGTTACTGGTTTGCACTAAGATGTTGTTACTAAGTGAGTTACTGGTTTGCACCAAAATATTGTTACCAAGTGAGCTACTGGTTTCCACCAAGATGTTGTTACTGCTTTGCACCAAGATGTTGTTACTACGTGAGTTATTGTTTCGCACCAAGATGTTGTGACTGAGTTACTGGTTTTCACCAAAATGTTGTTACTAAGTGAGTTACTGGTTTGCACCAAGATGTTGTTACTGCTTTGCACCAAGATATTGTTAAATTTTAAATTATTTTTTAAAACTTTGGGGCACTCCTCTGCTGAAGTCGTGGCTCCCCTGGGGTGTCACAGTGCACATTTATGGGACCCTTAATACCAGAGTGTAATGTCTTCTTATTATAATCACATGGAAAAATAACTAGAATTGTAGAATGGACTTTGTCCAGTAAGGCAGTTATTCTTGGGGAAACTTTGACCTTAGGTGGGAATATACACATATTTTCAGACACACATGTGGTGCGCACACGGAAAAAATAAAGATAAGTATCTAATTAAATAGAAGGTGACATAAACATAGGTCTCTAATGAAACAGAAACATAAAGATGCGTCTCTCACTGAATAAAGGGAACAATATAAATATGTCTCTAATTAAATAGAAGAAACAATAAAGATAGGTCTCTAATTAAATAGAAGGAAATAATAAAGATAGGTCTCTAAATAATTAGAAGGGAACAAAAAAGATAGGTCTCAAATTAAATAAAGGGTAAACTATATAAAAAGAAGAAACAATAAAGATAGGTCTCTAATTAAATAGAGGGGAAAAAATATAGATAATTCTCTAATGAAATAGAAGGAAAAGAAGGGGGAAAACGTTAATGTTTTGAAGGTCAGAAAACGATTACCCACAATTCAGTTATAATGTTAAAAACTGTTTCAGTAAAAAGTACCTAAAAGAGCCGTCTGTGATACTTGAGGCTTCCATAAAGAGGATGTGTCATTTGATTTTGTTGTTGCACGTTGAACAGATCAACATGTCACATGAGCACGGTGACAACAACTGCAACTGTGATGCATTCAACCGGGAACTAAGGTAAATTTTATGTACAATCCTAAGTTGTGAAACATTACAATGTAGCATACGGTTAGGGTTAGGGTTAGGGTTAGGTTTATGGTATGGCTAGTGTGTGTTTCTGAAATGTTATTTATATAAGTTTGAAATAGAACATCTACGACTAAGAGTTTTATTATAGATCACATCTCTTTAAAGGATACGGGGTATATTTATGTGATTTTGAGCAAGGTATATGTGTTGGCTTTCCGTTGTTTTGAGAACCTGTCAAATTGGAGAGTAACTGCTTTATGGACAGTGACTGGATTATGGACAGTTTGCTTTATGGATAGTTTGCTTTCTGGATAGTTTGCTTTCTGGACAGTAACTGCTTTATGGACAGTTTGTTCAATTATATGATTAAATGTTAATCTACATTTATGATATAATGTTAATCTACATTTATGATTAAGGGGGCGGCATATTGTCTTCTTGCTTATAAAGAACTTCACTTACTCCCCTTGCTTATAGCACTTCACTTACTCCCCTTGCTTATAGCACTTCACTTACTCCTCTTGCTTATAGCACTTCACTTACTCCCCTTGCTTATAGCACTTAACTTACTCCCCTTGCTTGTAGCACTTCACTTACTCCCCTTGCTTATAGCACTTCACTTACTCCCCTTGCTTATAGCACTTCACTTACTCCCCTTGCTTATAGAACTTCACTTACTCCCCTTGCTTATAGCACTTCACTTACTCCCCTTGCTTATAGCACTTCACTTACTCCCCTTGCTTATAGCACTTCACTTACCCCCCTTGGTGCTTTGAAAATTTGAGACTAAGATCTAGTTTCTTCTGGGTAGAATCTGAATTGAATTTCACTTTGAAGTCCAAGTTCTATTTTGAGATCCATTGTGTTTTCAGTATGAGAACTAAATTCTATTTTCAAATCTATGGTTGTCTTAAATTTTAGGTTATGGTTATATTTTCATATATATAGATGTCATTATGAGGATTAAGCTCTATATGTTGCATCTAGGTCAATCTAAACTTTAATATATGGCCTTATTTCTAATTTATTTGCTATTTTTGTCTTTTTAAAGTGTCTAATTTCTATTTTCAGGTCAATGCTTGTCAGGTCCAAAACAAGCAGTAACTTAGACAAGCATTTTAAGACAGTAGAGTCAATCCTAGACATACCATTGGAGAAACTCATCAAATCATTGAAGAAGTTTGGAAGCATAGACCACCGTGACAACCTTGAAGAAAAGGCCAGGAGTCTACTAGAGAGAGCGTTGCCCGTGCAGTGGGCTGTCATATTCCAATGTTTGAGAAGAGTATGGATTTTTTTTAAAGGACATAATTAACTTCATATGTTATAGTCATTCGGGTCTCTTGCAACAAGTAATTTAGTTTTCTAGTTGCAAGTCCTTCAGTTCTATAGCCCAAGTCATTCAGTACTTTAGCGCAGTGGCGTAGCTAAGGGGTGTGGGGGTGCGGACCGCAACGAGTGACACCATCCCAGGGGTGACACTAAATTGAAAAATTGCATATTTACAGAGCACACACTGCCCGGTTTAACAGAGCACACACTGCCCGGTTTAACAGAGCACACACTGCCCGGTTTAACAGAGCACACACTGCCCGGTTTAACAGAGCACACACTGCCCAGTTTAACAGAGCACACACTGCCCGGTTTAATAGAGGACACACTGCCCGGTTTAACAGAGCACACACTGCCCGGTTTAACAGAGCACACACTGTCCGGTTTAACAGAGCACACACTGCCCGGTTTAACAGAGCACACACTGCCCGGTTTAACAGAGGACACACTGCCTGGTTTAACAGAGCACACACTGCCCGGTTTAACAGAGTACACACTGCCCGGTTTAACAGAGGACACACTGCCCGGTTTAACAGAGCACACACTTCCCGGTTTAACAAAGGACACACTGCCCGGTTTAACAGAGCACACACTGCCCGGTTTAACAGAGCACACACTGCCCAGTTTAACAGAGGACACACTGCCCGGTTTAACAGAGCACACACTGCCCGGTTTAACAGAGGACACACTGCCTGGTTTAACAGAGGACACACTGCCTGGTTTAACAGAGGACACACTGCCCGGTTTAACAGAGCACACACTGCCCGGTTTAACAGAGGACACACTGCCCGGTTTAACAGAGCACACACTGCCCGGTTTAACAGAGCACACACTGCCCGGTTTAACAGAGGACACACTGCCCGGTTTAACAGAGGACACACTGCCCGGTTTAACAGACTTGTCACCAATCCAAATGCGTGGTTTCTTAAAAGTTCAAAGTTGATGCACCACAAATGTGGTAACCCTATAATTAGGTCAGAAAAGCCGTTTTGACCATCTTTCTAAAGCCGATTGAAGTGTTTGGTAACTTTTGTAAGTGACAAGAAGCTATAGTTATCTTAATTCTGAGAAATAAAGCTTTAAATTGATAGCAAATACGATGGGGTCTGGCGATTCTAAATACATGTTACAATTCTTAAATACAATTTGCCTCCTGACCTTCAATTGGAGTGTTTTTGTTCTTGTCATTGTTATACTGTGGACCAGGGGAATCATTTCAGGTTTTTACAGGGAAAGGGGGGGGGGGGCAAAACTTGGTCGGTTTGTTAAGTTGTTTATTACTGGAGGCGCCACAGTACATATCAATTTAAATAAAAACTGCAAATTCAAGGGGGGGGGGTGAAAATGCCCCACCCTGCCCTACCCAAAGGACGTTCCTGCTGTAGAATTAGTTTAACAAGAAGATATCCATCGTGGAATTCGGGGGAGGGTGGGTGATACCATGAGTTTTCCGCACCATTGACACCAACGCTAGCTACGCCACTGCTCTGGCGTCAGGTAATTTTAGTTCTATAGTTTCAAATCATTCAGTTCTCTAGCGGCAAGTAATTTTAGTTCAATAGTTCCAAGTCATTCAGTTCTCTAGCGGCAAGTAATTTTAGTTCTATGGTTCCAAGTCATTCAGTTCTTTGGTTCTAAATCATTCAGTTCTCTAGCTGCAAGTAATTTTAGTTCTTTGGTTCCAAGTCATTCAGTTCTCTAGCGGCAAGTAATTTTAGTTCAATAGTTCCAAGTCATTCAGTTCTCTAGCGGCAAGTAATTTTAGTTCTATGGTTCCAAGTCATTCAGTTCTCTGGCGGCAAGTAATTTTAGTTCAATAGTTCCAAGTCATTCAGTTCTCTAGCGGCAAGTAATTTTAGTTCTTTGGTTCCAAGTCATTCAGTTCTCTAGCGGCAAGTAATTTTAGTTCTATGGTTCCAAGTAATTCAGTTCTCTAGCGGCAAGTAATTTTAGTTCAATAGTTCCAAGTCATTCAGTTCTCTAGCGGCAAGTAATTTTAGTTCTATGGTTCCAAATCATTCAGTTCTCTAGCGGCAAGTAATTTTAGTTCAATAGTTCCAAGTCATTCAGTTCTCTAGCGGCAAGTAATTTTAGTTCTATGGTTCCAAATCATTCAGTTCTCTAGCGGCAAGTAATTTTAGTTCTATGGTTCCAAGTCATTCAGTTCTCTAGCGGCAAGTAATTTTAGTTCTTTGGTTCCAAGTCATTCAGTTCTCTAGTGGCGAAACATGAAGGGGAAAAAAAAAATTAAATCGGATTATTTTCAATTTTAAAAATTATAATTTTTGTGCAGGGACAGCGTGAGTTTTCAAATCATTGGTGTAGGGGTGCATAGGTAGTGGTGCGGGGGTAATGGTGCGGGGTATTGAAATTATTGGGAAACACTGGTTTGAAGTCTGAGCTAGTTGCTTATTTTTTAGAATTTATGAAATGCATTTGTGGAAAGGCAGGGCCATCGCTGAGGGTACTGGTGGCTGGATGACAATGCGGTATAAATGGGTGGATGGGACTCGTTAGCCTTGGACGGCAACTCATCTAGGATAAGGCAAACTCTGAATTCAAACCAGGAGCCATAATGATCAATAAATTGATGGTGGACCCTTAAACATAACAAGAAGAATTGCACCGATTCCACAAATGTTGATTCCAGCAAAAACCTAGACAAGCAATGTGGTGGATGGGACCCTTCAAACTTGGATTGCAACTCATCGAAGAGATGGAAATCTTCAAACTTGGATGGCAACTCATCGAAGAGATTGGAATCTTCAAACTTGGATGGCAACTCATCGAAGAGATGGGAATCTTCAAACTTGGATGGCACCTCATCGAAGAGATGGAAAACTCTCGTTTCAAACCAAGATATGGAGTCCTGTTGGAGATGGAGTCCTGTAGGAGTTGGAGATGGAGTCCTGTAGGTGGTGGAGATGGAGTCCTGTAGGATGGGGAGATGGAGTCCTGTAGGAGGGGGAGATGGAATCCTGTAGGGGTGGAGATGGAGTCCTGTAGGTAGTGGAGATGAGGTCCTGTAGGAGAGGGAGATGGAGTCTTGTAGGTGATGGAGATGGAGTCATAAACTAAATGAAAATCCCTGTAACTCCTGCTATCAACGACATATGATGTTTCCTTGCATTCACCAGATGCATGGAGAGAGGGTATTAGCGGATTAGGGAACCAGCCCAATCCAGCCTTTTGATTACGTCATGCACTGTCTACCCGATCGTCAAATTGCGATGGACAGATTCCAAATATATAATAATTCAAATTTAGAAATTGCTTAGATTTCTTGTTTGAGTCATGAAAATGTGCTACGTTTGAAATTATTATTTTCTATTGCAGCTCTTTTCCTGTATGGATATCCTCATTGTGAGATTTCTAGAAAACTACTTGAATCCCAAGCAGAAAATGCTTCGAAATCCTCCAGCAGTTTCACCGGTGGTCTATGATTTGCTTCTACGTGGTCTAACCCATTTCTTGAGTTATGGTTTAAGTAAGTTGGTCATACATCAATGTTTTTCAAACTGGGGAAGGTGAAATGATTGCAGAAATATTGTAATATTTCTTTCTGCCTAATTATATTCTACTATTATCTACAAGACAAAAGTGAGAAAAGCCCACTGTCCAAATGTCCTTTCCTCCACTTTAATATATTCGTATGACCCCCAAAAGCAATAGATAACTTTCAAAAACCCATGGCCGACCAGATCACAACCACATTCAAATTCGACATATTCCATCACGACCACATTCCATCACGACCACATTCCATCACGACCACATTCCATCACGAAAACATTCCATCACGAACACATTCAAATACTACCACATTCCAATAACGACCACATTCCATCACGACCACATTCCATCACGACCACATTCCATCACGACCACATTCCATCACGACCACATTCCATCACGACCACATTTCATCACGTGTAGATGCAATGGCACAGTAAGTTTACTTGACATCTTTTATTTCGTATAAAGTACATTTATATTTTAATAACACAACATTCTTCAAAAAGTCTGACAAGTAAGCTATTGTCAAATTTCATGTAAGAAGCATTCCTTCAGATGTAAATTTGGGACATCTCCTGTAAATTTAGGAAGTATGCTATAATGTATATTACATTTATTCATTGAGATCTAGAACTTGGGAGATATGCTGTACATTTTGGAAGTTTGCTGTGTATTCGGGAAATGTGATATAAATTTGTGAAGTGTGTAGATTTAAATGCCAATCAGTCCAAACCCACAGTGTACTTCATTATCGCACACCAATAGACCATCACTGAAATGATCAATATTTGTTCACGCTGCCAGGGGAAGCTGCGCACAGAAACATAGAAGAACATTGCGTCAAAGTTGTGGAGCTAATCAAACTGGCATCTAACTCCAAGCAAGCATTTCCACGGGAGGTAATCAGTAGTGTAGAGTTTAAATCAGAAAGGAATGTTGGATGTTAAAATAGTTTCTTACGATAGGTCATCAAGTACAGAGTTGAATAATGCGTCTAAAATGTAACCTTGCAAATCTTAGAAATTTTTTTTTTTTTTTTTTTTTTTTTTTTTTAAATTTTTTTTAACATAAAAATGTGGTGATTTAAAAAATTTCACCAAATAACTTTAGTTTCATGGCCTCAATGCGACAATTTTTTCCTAGAGCTCCTCTACTGGCTAAAGATTGGAATGGTGTGATAAAAAGTATATCTTAAATCAAAAGATCAATTACTTAGCAGTCTAATTAATCAACCCATAAAAAAACAATGTTTTTTGTATAAATCTTGTATACACATTTTGTTTGCATTTACGTCATTTTACCTGATTTATCATTATGCCATTTTACCTGATTTATCATTATGCCATTTTACCTGATTTATCATTATGCCATTTTACCTGATTTATCATTATGCCATTTTACCTGATTTATCATTTATTAAGAAGTTGTTATTTAAATGGGATAACGTCTGATGAAAACACAAAGTATTAAATTCGTCATTTACACACAAAGTTTTATATTAGTAAATAACACACAAAGTTTTATAATAGTAAATAACACAAAGTTTTATATTTAGTCAATAAGACAATATTAAATTATATTAGTCATGCATATTCTTAAGAAAACATATTTTAATAACTCAAACATATAACAAAATTTAATTTGTCTTATTTAATTTTTAATCTTTAAAAAAAATATACAAACATCCATTTTATTTAGCCAATCATTGTGACTTGCCTGGCCATCATCTTGTTCACCACTAACCTCCATACTTCTTGCTTTACTATAAATATAATAATATTATCATTTAATTGCTCATTATAAATGTAATAATACTGATATTAATTTTAATGCATTCACTTTCACAGAACCAATTTCATCATCATGTGTTACAATATGAACGCAGTTATTGTGTTACAGTATGAACGCAGTTATTGTGTTACAATATGAACGCAGTTATTGTGTTACAGTATGAACGCAGTTATTGTGTTACAGTATGAACGCAGTTATTGTGTTACAGTATGAACGCAGTTATTGTGTTACAGTATGAACGCAGTTATTGTGTTACAGTATAAACGCAGTTATTGTGTTACAGTATGAACGCAGTTATTGTGTTACAGTATGAACGCAGTTATTGTGTTACAGTATGAACGCAGTTATTGTGTTACAGTATGAACGCAGTTATTGTGTTACAGTATGAACGCAGTTATTGTGTTACAGTATGAACGCAGTTATTGTGTTACAGTATGAACGCAGTTATTGTGTTACAGTATGAACGCAGTTATTGTGTTACAGTATGAACGCAATTATTGTGTTACAGTATGAACGCAGTTATTGTGTTACAGTATGAACGCAGTTACTGTGTTACAATATGAACGCAGTTATTGTGTTACAGTATGAACGCAGTTATTGTGTTACAGTATGAACGCAGTTATTGTGTTACAGTATGAACGCAGTTATTGTGTTACAGTATGAACGCAGTTATTGTGTTACAGTATGAACGCAGTTATTGTGTTACAGTATGAACGCAGTTATTGTGTTACAGTATGAACGCAGTTATTGTGTTACAGTATGAACGCAGTTATTGTGTTACAGTATGAACGCAATTACTGTGTTACAATATGAACGCAGTTATTGTGTTACAGTATGAACGCAGTTATTGTGTTACAGTATGAACGCAGTTACTGTGTTACAATATGAACGCAGTTATTGTGTTACAGTATGAACGCAGTTATTGTGTTACAGTATGAACGCAGTTATTGTGTTACAGTATGAACGCAGTTATTGTGTTACAGTATGAACGCAGTTATTGTGTTACAGTATGAACGCAGTTATTGTGTTACAGTATGAACGCAGTTACTGTGTTACAATATGAACGCAGTTATTGTGTTACAGTATGAACGCAGTTATTGTGTTACAGTATGAACGCAGTTATTGTGTTACAGTATGAACGCAGTTATTGTGTTACAGTATGAACGCAATTATTGTGTTACAGTATGAACGCAGTTATTGTGTTACAGTATGAACGCAGTTACTGTGTTACAATATGAACGCAGTTATTGTGTTACAGTATGAACGCAGTTATTGTGTTACAGTATGAACGCAGTTATTGTGTTACAGTATGAACGCAGTTATTGTGTTACAGTATGAACGCAGTTATTGTGTTACAGTATGAACGCAGTTATTGTGTTACAGTATGAACGCAGTTATTGTGTTACAGTATGAACGCAGTTATTGTGTTACAGTATGAACGCAGTTATTGTGTTACAGTATGAACGCAGTTATTGTGTTACAGTATGAACGCAGTTATTGTGTTACAGTATGAACGCAGTTATTGTGTTACAGTATGAACGCAGTTATTGTGTTACAGTATGAACGCAGTTATTGTGTTACAGTATGAACGCAGTTATTGTGTTACAGTATGAACGCAGTTATTGTGTTACAGTATGAACGCAGTTATTGTGTTACAGTATGAACGCAGTTATTGTGTTACAGTATGAACGCAGTTACTGTGTTACAGTATGAACGCAGTTACTGTGTTACAGTATGAACGCAGTTATTGTGTTACAGTATGAACGCAGTTATTGTGTTACAGTATGAACGCAGTTATTGTGTTACAGTATGAACGCAGTTATTGTGTTACAGTATGAACGCAGTTACTGTGTTACAGTATGAACGCAGTTACTGTGTTACAGTATGAACGCAGTTACTGTGTTACAGTATGAACGCAGTTATTGTGTTACAGTATGAACGCAGTTATTGTGTTACAGTATGAACGCAGTTATTGTGTTACAGTATGAACGCAGTTATTGTGTTACAGTATGAACGCAGTTACTGTGTTACAGTATGAACGCAGTTATTGTGTTACAGTATGAACGCAGTTATTGTGTTACAGTATGAACGCAGTTATTGTGTTACAGTATGAACGCAGTTATTGTGTTACAGTATGAACGCAGTTATTGTGTTACAGTATGAACGCAGTTATTGTGTTACAGTATGAACGCAGTTATTGTGTTACAGTATGAACGCAGTTATTGTGTTACAGTATGAACGCAGTTATTGTGTTACAGTATGAACGCAGTTATTGTGTTACAGTATGAACGCAGTTATTGTGTTACAGTATGAACGCAGTTATTGTGTTACAGTATGAACGCAGTTATTGTGTTACAGTATGAACGCAGTTATTGTGTTACAGTATGAACGCAGTTATTGTGTTACAGTATGAACGCAGTTATTGTGTTACAGTATGAACGCAGTTATTGTGTTACAGTATGAACGCAGTTATTGTGTTACAGTATGAACGCAGTTATTGTGTTACAGTTACATCATGTTACAATAAAATAAATTTGCACAAATAAAAAATCAAAATAATTTTTACAGGACATGGAGAACCTTTCCCTAGATCAGTGGTTCTCAACCTTCCTAATGCCGCGATCCTTTAATACAGTTCATCATGTTGTGGCGACCCCAGTCATAAAATATTTTTGTTTCTACTTCATAACTGTAGAGTATATTTATTTTCAGATGGTCTTAGGCGACCCCTGGGAAATGGTCGCGCGACCCCCAAAGGGGTCGCGACCAACAGGCTGAGAACCGCTGCCCTAGATCTTGGAATAACTGTTTTGAAAAATTAAATGGATTTACGCGTTTAGAGAGTTACTGCGACAATGTCGCGTTGACTTGGACATGCCACTGGCACCTGCTGTCTCCGTCCCATTTCTAAACAACTACCCATTAAATCTTGCAGATTGCACAGTTACTGAGGCCACTGATGTTTGTAACAACTACCCATTAAATCTTGCAGATTGCACAGTTACTGAGGCCACTGATGTTTGTAACAACTACCCATTAAATCTTGCAGATTGCACAGTTACTGAGGCCACTGATGTTTGTAACAACTACCCATTAAATCTTGCAGATTGCACAGTTACTGAGAACACTGATGTTTGTAACAACTACCCATTAAATCTTGCAGATTGCACAGTTACTGAGGCCACTGATGTTTGTAACAACCCCAGCCATACGTCAAAATGTTATTGACCTGTTTCAGCAAAAATACAACAAACAAATTGATGTCATACTCATAGAGGAGGTCGGATATCGGCTCTTTCCATTCTTAGAAATTGATCAAAATGAAGTCGAAGAGGGAATGGTAGGTCTTATGACATGCTAATTAATAGGGAATGGTAGGCCTAATGACATGCTAACTAATAGGGAATGTTAGGCCTTATGACATGCTAATTAACTGGTCGTTTTATGTTTGATAACGGTTTACTTATGATTTAATGAATTTGTCTCGTCTGGTTTTTTTAAATTATTTTTTAAACTAATGTTAAAATATTAACATTCATACATTAACAATTCTGTAATGATTTTAAAAATTCCATCCTTACGCTATGATAGAAATATGTGTTAATTTTAAATGGGGCTTAACTCCGTTTCTAAAACTGCAACGCTGTTACAAAAGTTGTCCCGCTTTGCGCTATTTCCAGTCAGATATGTGAAAAGAATGCTGAAATTTTTTGACTTTTTAGTCAGTAATGAAATGTCGTTTGCCTTAGGAAATAAATGAATCAAAGAAAATGCAGATATTAAAAATAACTTTAAAAAATATCTGAATATTTAAGCTTTTTGAAATATTATTTTTTCTTCCATTATATTTGAATATTCCTTTACAGCTAACTGAAACTACAAGTCAGTCAAAGTGGCTTTGTCTGTCTGGGTGGTTCAGCTGCCAAGATGCTATTATACAAATCCACAAACCTTCCAAAGTGGATCATTACGAGCACAACAGATCCACACTCACAGAACAACAGGACATCATGCATCTTAAAGTTATCAACATGCTGACTCGACTGCGGCATCCCAACATACTAAACCTGCTGGCATACAGTGATGAGACTATACCCCTGTTTTATGTCCTAGAGGACTACAAGACAACCACAGCACATGCCAGTGCTAACCTACAGGTAAACATGTTGAATGACAAGACAACCACAGCACAAGCCAGTGCTAACATACAGGTAAAAATGTTGAATGACAAGACAACCACATCACATGGCAGTACTAACATACAGGTAAAAATGCTGAATGACAGGACAACCACAGCACATTTCATTGCTAACCTATAGGTAAAAATGTTGAATGATTCCCACTGATTTTGACCCAGAATCGGTCTGTCCACAATTTTATTTTTTAAAACCTAATTTCACCGACCCAAATCTTAATTAAAGTCTTAATTGGTAGTCTTTGCCTTACCAACATGTTTGGGCATTGTGGCATGTTTGGGCATTGTGGCGTGTTTAGGCATTGTGGCGTGTTTGGGCATTGTGACGTGTTTGGGCATTGTGGCATGTTTGGGCATTGTGTCGTGTTTGGGCATTGTGGCGTGTTTGGGCATTGTGGCGTGTTTGGGCATTGTGGCATGTTTGGGCATTGTGGCGTGTTTGGGCATTGTGGCGTGTTTGGGCATTGTGGCATGTTTGGGCAATGTGGTTTCCCTTCAGTGGCCCACATCCAAGGTTATCCTCCTCTGATGTGTCAACTACATTAATTGTACAGGAGCAGTTTGAAGGTGAATCTTGGGTCACTGGTGAAATTTAATTGGGTCACTGGTGAAATTTAATTGGGTCACTGGTGAAATTTAATTGGGTCACTGATGGCATTTAATTGGCACCATTCAAATTTGCATGTTCTAATTTAAACTAAATATGACAACATTGGAATCATCTTAAATGACTAACTATGACTTTTCAAACCATATGTTCCATGGTTATTGGTAAAGATTATAGGGTTATATAAAATCATATGCTAGAAACTAAATTATTTAAATAAGAATTGTAATGTACGTAATTTTAATCACTTGTTACATTTTAGACAAAAACTACTACACAATAGTGTCAAAGAAATAATCATCTTTTGAGCTATTATTTATAACTAGGAACTAAGTAGAGATTATCATAAAAATGCTATATTTAACTCTAAACCATTCTCTTCTTCCCAGGAATATTTGGTGAATAGAAGCATCAACCAAAGTTTCTGTACAGAGAAAACTCTGCTCAAGTTCCTGCTACAAGTGGCCAGTGCTCTTGATTACTGCCATGATTCAAATATTGTACACAACAATCTGACAGCAGAAAGTTTGTTGATGGCAGGAGAAGAAAACATTAAGCTTGGGTGTTTCCAGTTGGCAGTAGACATGGGCAGCGCCTCTGACATGGGCAGTGCCTCTGACATGGGCAGCACCTCTGACATGGGCAGTGCCTCTGAGACAACCATTGGTAAGTGAATGAGTCTAACATGGGCAGTGCCTCTGAGATAACCATTGGTAAGTGAATGAGTCTAACATGAGCAGTGCCTCTGAGAAGACCATTGGTAAGTGAATGAGTCTAACAATTTTTCCTATTCTCCTTGTTTTACAAATAATATTGATAATAATCATAATTTATAACATAACCATCTTTCAATGCAGCAGTTGTAGTGTTATACACATTTACGAAGTATAATATCAAGATAAATAAGAAATAAAATATCTGGATGACTACAGACATATTATGGGAGGGGGGGTGTTATAGAGACAGAATGATCACTTACTGAAATTCAAAATGTGAATATTTATACATTACACAAAATTCTTTATTTTTAACATAGAAACTTAGCTTTTTTTCACTGAGAAATGTAAAACGACTAATCAAGTTCACCACTGTCTAGAAAGTAACTGCTAGCACACAAAGTATGAACAAAGTATGAACAAAGTATGAACAGAGTATGAACAAAGCTGTCTGTGTCTAGAACACAAGAATGTTTTATTTGGCTATAACCGCTGTCAGAAATAATAGTTCAAGAAAGAGTCTTCGAGTCCAGGCTGCGTTTTTGCTTGGCAGATCTAACAAAATGAGTTATCTCTGCTTGGCAGATCTAACAAAAGGAGCTATCTCTGCTTGGCAGATCTAACAAAAGGAGCTATCTCTGCTTGGCAGATCTAACAAAAGGAATTTTCTCTGCTTGGCAGATCTAACAAAAGGAATTATCTCTGCTTGGCAGATCTAACAAAAGGAGTTATCTCTGCTTGGCAGATATATAAAAAGGGAGTTAACTCTCTTGATCCATACCGGAGGCTCAAACTTCTCAGTAGAACCAACATGTCAGTAGAACCAACATGTCAGTAGAACCAACATGTCAGTAGAACCAACATGTCAGTAGAACCAACATGTCAGTAGAATCAACATGTCAGTAGAAACGACTGAGAAGAAATATGTCTAACTTTTTAGTAAATTGTTTCCCTTTAATTGTGGCCTGTTTTAAATTTACACTACAACACCCACCCACACACACACACACACATACACTCATATTTAATTTAATTTGGCTAAATTGTATAATCCCTTAAAATCTTTGATAAATTCAGTCATTTATGATGGGGTTTATTTGTGTGTAATGGGTTATGTTGGTGTGTCATGGCTTCTGTTGGTGTGTCATGGGTTCTGTTGGTGTGTCATGGGTTCAGTTGGTGTGTCATGGGTTCTGTTGGTGTGTCATGGGTTCTGTTGGTGTGTCATGGGTTCTGTTGGTGTGTCATGGGTTCTGTTGGTGTGTCATGGGTTCTGTAGGTGTGTCATGGGTTTTTTGGTGTGTCATGGGTTTTTTGGTGTGTCATGGGTTCTGTTGGTGTGTCACCATAATAAAAGTCTCATCTTACCCCTGTGAACTATTAAAACAGCTTTAACTTCAAATGATTAATCCTTGAATGAAATTGTTCTCAAATGACAGTGGACAGAAGCCTACTACCCACAAGATGGAGTGCACCAGAAACTATCAAGCTTTCCATATCAACCCCTAAAACAGATGTTTACATGTTTGGTCATCTGATGTATGAGATCTTATCCCATGGGGTCTTGCCTTACTCACATAAGAATATCTCTGATGTTGACTGTGTTACACAGGTTGGTATGAGACCTTATCCTATGCTGTCTTGCCTTACTCACATAAGAATATCTCTGATGTTGACTGTGTTACACAGGTTGGTATGAGATCTTATCCTATGTTGTCTTGCATAACTCACATAAGAATATCTCTCATGTTGACTGTGTTACACAGGTTGGTATGAGATCATATCCCATGAGGTCTTGTCTTACTCACATAAGAATATCTCCGATGTTGACTGTGTTACACAGGCTGGTATGAGATCTTATCCCATGGGGGTCTGCCTTTCTCACATAAGAATATGTCAACATTCGATAGTGTTAATTTATATTGATTTTAAAAACACTGCATGTCATAATAATATTTGACATCTCTGTCTTAAATATCATAAAGATATTTAACCTCTCTGTTTTAAAAGTCATATGGATTTTTAACATGTATGTCTTTAATGCCATAAGAATGTTGAACTTCTATGTCTAAAATATACATTGGAATTGAAATAGCCATACAAAACTCAATTCTACACAAAATTATTTCATACCTGCTTCTTATTTTTATTTAACTTCATCTTCTAATCGATAAAGGATTGTTGATTGGAGTGTTTTTACCCATTGTCCAAAATCATGCTTTCAATGCACTAACACAAAAACAGTTAATTTTACTGTCTGCAACAGAGCAATCCTTGTAATGATTCAGTATGTCCTAAACTAAACAAGTTTAATAAATTTCATACCTTTAATTGAAAATTAAAATAAAATTTTCAGATCTTTCATTCAGCCATCCAACTCTGTCATGAAAAATGTATCCAACAGGATCATTTTAGAACAATAGAAGACTGCACACAATTTTATCCCAGGCACAGACCAAATATAACAGAAATCAGGAACAGAATAGAACATTTTGTTCAGTGTGAGTAATTACATCATTTGTCATGAATACTTCCAATCAAACTCATCACATTATACCATTAGAATGACATTTGTCATGACTACTTCCAATCATACTCGTCACATTATGCCATTAGAATGACATTTGTCATGACTACTTCCAATCAAACTCGTCACATTATGCCATTAGAATGACATTTGTCATGACTACTTCCAATCATACTCGTCACATTATGCCATTAGAATGACATTTGTCATGACTACTTCCAATCATACTCGTCACATTATGCCATTAGAATGACATTTGTCATGACTACTTCCAATCATACTCGTCACATTATGCCATTAGAATGACATTTGTCATGACTACTTCCAATCATACTCGTCACATTATACCATTAGAATGACATTTGTCATGACTACTTCCAATCATACTCGTCACATTATACCATTAGAATGACATTTGTCATGACTACTTCCAATCATACTCGTCACATTATACCATTAGAATGACATTTGTCATGACTACTTCCAATCATACTCGTCACATTATACCATTAGAATGACATTTGTCATGACTACTTCCAATCATACTCGTCACATTATACCATTAGAATGACATTTGTCATGACTACTTCCAATCATACTCATTAAATAATGTTTGATAATAAGCTTTACAGTTGTGCTCTATTGTTTTTTATATTTTCGGTTTATACTAGGGCTGAGCCAGGAATTAACCCAGTTACCCAGAAATACCCAGTATTAGCATACCCGGCACATACCCACACCTGGCAAAAAACAGAACCAGGTCTGGGTATTAAAAAAAAAGAGTTATCTTCAAATTTTCAATATAGTCTACGCACAGTGGGGAGAAATATAGAACTAATCCTTTTTTTTTCTTTTTTTTTTTCATTTGACCTGAATTAAATAAATATCAATAGAAACTGTCCAGCAACTGGTTCTGGTAGGGTACATTGCTGCATCCATATACTGGCATATGTGCAACAGTTAGGGAAGCGACGCTGCCATCCTAACGTCTCCTAGCAGATGCCAGGGCAGCCTTGAAGCTTTCGATAGATGTCGAGTTCACGGTGGTATTGTCCAGGTGGTTCCAAGCGATTATTGTGCGTGGGAAGAATGATTGTTTATGTTGCACTGTGTTACTCTGAGGCACAGTGAAGCATTTGCTAATGTAATTGCTCATGGGGTTGTCAGAGGTTAAGTCAGTGTTTACTGAGTGTTTGGCTCTGATTAATCGACCTGACTTCTGTGGGGTAAGATAATTGTTTGCTTGGAAACTATCCAGCAACTGGTGGGAAACTAAATGGAACTAAAATAATAATGTACTTGCTGCACATTTTGTTTAGTTATATGTCTTAGCAAGATGGATATCTTTTTTTAAGACCATTTAACTTTTTATTTACAATATAAAAAAAATTTTAACTTCCTCCAGCGCAGTGGCACAGTTTAAACAAAGACTAACCCAATTAATTAAAAACAGGTTTATTTTTTACATTTAAAAATAATACATTTCTCCTGAAACAATGAACAAAATTGTACAGACAGATATTTTGGAGCCAATAGGGAACAAGTATCATTAGTTTTGGTAAGCATTCTTGACATTTTCACTCCATTTCAGGTGCCAAATCAGAACTCATTTATCCACATCAGTTTCCAAATTTTAAAAATGGAACATGCAAACCATCCACTGAGCTCAAAAGGGTGAGTTCCAAAGAACCTTAAAAATGTTACTTGTGATATCTGTATATTTGGACCATGTAATTTGAATAGATAGATACTTTAGTGCTGATCGCTATCATTATTTTTTTTTATTTTATTTTTTAAAGGAATTTAAAATGCGTAAATTTTTTCACAACTTGGGCATATTATAAACACAAGAAAATAATTGAAGCATTTCTACTGGCTTTTGCCTGGGTTTTTAAAAACTAATAAATTCTGTTCATATGTAACAAAGATTTTTCAGGTTTTGTTTATTGTAATGTTATTAAATTAATAATTTGATTCATTTCTTGTATAAACTTATAGCCAAAATTGTCTGCAGATTGTTTGTTTTTAATTCCGAATCTTTTCTTATATTTTAAAATCTACAAAAAGAAATGTCACATATAAAATGTTTGAAAACCACAAAGAATTTCCTTACATTTATTAATTATTTCACTTTTTTATTAAACCGCTATATAACTATAAAAACCATGTCTATTAAATTTAAAACATATCTCTATTTTTTCCAACAGGGAGCTCCAGACATAGATGGTAGATAAAAATCTTTTATTTTTAATTAACA
Organism: Omphiscola glabra; assembly: GCA_964017045.1. Classification (NCBI taxonomy): domain Eukaryota; kingdom Metazoa; phylum Mollusca; class Gastropoda; family Lymnaeidae; genus Omphiscola; species Omphiscola glabra. The sequence continues at coordinate 210,537 of OZ024806.1, forward strand.
ATTATTTTACTTTATAAAAGATAAATTATTTGCTTTCTTCTGTTGCAAGTATAAAGTATTTTAACATACATGCAATAAAAGTGATAAAAATAATGTTCAAAATCTCTTCAACTTTTCTCTGTGTAGCTACTACCTTAGGTTATGTCCTAACAACGCCCATGAAATGCATCAGAAAAATCAATGAAACTCTTGGCCAATATAAAGTGGTAATAATAACTTGATTTTATTTGAGATAATCTCGATTCTTTAGTTCTAGTTTTTATTGTTTTATGAAACATATTTTACTTTCATTTAGAAAGTTCATAAATCTATTTTCCATTCTTCAAACAACCTAACTTTAACTTAGAGAGCTACACAAAGCTAAGGCAATCATAATTGAAATGACTTTTAGATTTCCTTTTTATTGTAAATTGAATTTGAAATGGAAACCATATAATGCCATATTCTCAAAAGAGAAAAATAGCAACTAAAAATATTTATTATTATATCAGATTTCTACCTAACTTCATTTATTGAAAAAACTTGCTATGAAGATTAGTTCTCTTCCATTATTTGATTTGATGCAATTTCTAAAACAAAGCTCAAATTGGTTGATACCTAACTTAAATTTAGTTTTTCACGACAAGAATGTTTCCCAACTATGTTATAAATATCATTAAATACTTAGCCCTAATGATTTAATTTTCTTGTTTCTTGTAAGGGCAACGCTTACTTGTTGAGAGAAATTGTTTTTCGTGATTTTTCAAAAGAAGTCATTGAGAAACTGCATGCTGGGATTTTGGATAAACTGGTTCCAAGGATAACAATTACTCCATACATACATAATGAATATGTCATTGTAAGTATTACAGAAAAACAATTGCCTTTTTTAAATTTCTGATATATTTTCAGTTGTGGTAATGCCCTATGGCAGTGGCACAACCTTGACACCAGGGTGAACTTCCAAAAATGCACCTTCCAACACACAACTATTTATATAATATAACATTATAAATATTAACCCCAAAAATGTAACCCCATTCCCCCCACACCCATTTTAGGGACTGGGTTAGGCCAAGGTGTAGCCTCATTTAGATTCAAGTAGTTGAAATGATGTTATATTGATTCAAGTAGTTGAAATGATGTTATATTGATTCAAGTAGTTGAAATGATGTTATATTCAATTTACTTGGAAAATGATCAGAATATTAAATCAAGATTTTTCTTTCCATGCAAAAGTTTGACAAAGGTCTCTATCAACAGGACATCCACATTCCATGTTCTTGTAGCAGTATGTTAGAGTTTGTATATGACAAGAAGAATGGCTGCACTGTAGACACTTGCATCTTGCTGCTACTTAAAGTTGTTGAAGTAGTGCAACAATTCCATGAACTGTCATTTGTGTTGGGTGACATCAGAGCTTCATTAATCTACATAGAGGAGAGAGATGGAGATTTCAAGGTCATTATCATTTTAAATATAAACTTTAAAACTTTCATTTCCTTAAACAAATCCATAGAAGATGATTGAAGAGGTAGTTTTTAATTTATCTGATGCAAATTATGTTATTTGACATTCCAATCAACTGAATATTGGTAAATTTATACTTTATTTTCATATTTCCCGCAGATGAAATCACACTTATTAATAAATATATAAAGTCTTTTGTAAATATCTCATGTCTTCTTAACATAAGTAAGCCATTGTTATAGGATTTATAAAAATGACCAGCTTTTTAAACTCATTAAAATGTTTCGGCCCTTCTAAAAAAATATTTTTTCTTTAAACTTTTTTTTTTTGCTTTTTGACTCTGGTAAAACGTGGAAATATTTAGAAAAGGTCATTGTTAATCATTGTTAATCATTGTTAATCATTGTTATACATAGGTTGTTGTTTTTTATTCATTTGAGTTCAACATGTAAAATGATATTATCAGTGCATTTTTGAATCTGAATCCTGGTTTTCCCATTTTTTTTTTTTTTTTTTTAAAATTCATTTGTTTAACCAAAAAATAGTTTTTAAAATATTTAAAATTCACATTACTATTTAGTAGTAAATTTAAAAAAAAAGTATTTGAGTATCATAACCAGGTCAATCAGAGCCATCTGTCGCTTGACTTTTCAAGGCCCCTTGCCATTTTCAGTTTTGTCCCCCCTTCCGCCACATTCAAAGTTCATAATTAAAAGATTGTCCACATTGTAACTTTGAGCCCCTTAAATATCCAAAGCCCTATAAATATCCAAGGCCCCCAGCAGCTGCATAGTTTGCAGGGCCCATATGAGGTCAAGTTACACTTAAAATTGTATCTAGCTTCTCATCTGTTGCCTAGCATCTCACATGTTGCTTTACGATTAAGTGTTGAATGATTCAAAAATAAATTCAGGTATATGCTAAAATGCATTCCTTCATTTTGAATTATCAAAAGATTTCTGGGGATAGGCTACTTTAAAAAAAAATTCATTTGTGACATTGAACAGAGAAAACTGTCAGACTAAGCATACATGTATGGAAAAGGTATTGCTAACCTCATAATTATATTCTCAGCTCTATCCTGTCTCACTGCATTACCTGTGTTACCAGCCCAGTGATACATTAACACAAGTTCAACTGAAACCACCTTACCAAAGTGTCACCTTCACAAGGTAGCCGCTATTGCTCAAAATGAAAATTTTTATAATGGAAATAAATATTTATAATTTTCTATATAACAAGAGAACATTACTTTGAGAATTTTTTATTCCTTAGCATTCTCTTGGGCCAAAATTGTTGTTGATTTTGTCTTCAAATGTTATACAACATTTATAGTTTAAAGTGCATCTGTACAATGTATTTATTTACAAATAAATAGTGGTGATTTTTTTTTTTTAATTTCAGAGCTGCTCCAGAATTTCAAGAAGGTGTATGCAATACTAGAACTGATATCTTTAACATAGGAGTTTTGATGTGGGACTTATTTACAGCACTCAACTCTGATATTAAAAAGGAAGAATATATGAATTATATCAACATGGCTGACATTGTGGTGAGAATGACAGGTTTCACTAGTTTATTTTTATGAAGGTTCTGGTTTATGTGTCTGTTTGTTTTGTTCTGGTTTATGTGTCTGTTTGCTTTGTTCTGGTTTATGTGTCTGTTTGTTTTGTTCTGTTTATGTGTCTGTTTGCTTTGTTCTGGTTTATGTGTCTGTTTGCTTTGTTCTGGTTTATGTGTCTGTTTGTTTTGTTCTGGTTTATATGTCTGTTTGCTTTGTTCTGGTTTATGTGTCTGTTTGCTTTGTTCTGGTTTATGTGTCTGTTTGCTTTGTTCTGGTTTATGTGTCTGTTTGCTTTGTTCTGGTTTATGTGTCTGTTTGCTTTATTCTGGTTTATGTGTCTGTTTGCTTTGTTCTGGTTTATATGTCTGTTTGCTTTGTTCTGGTTTATGGGTCTGTTTGCTTTGTTCTGGTTTATGTGTCTGTTTGCTTTGTTCTGGTTTATATGTCTGTTTGCTTTGTTCTGGTTTATGTGTCTGTTTGCTTTGAAGTTTTCGCTCTAAATAATTTGGTTTATAGGTAAAGAGAGTATACTTCAAACAATGATTTCATATAATTTCCTTTGTCTCTTAGCTGATTAACAAACTTCACATTTCTGTGATAAAAAAAATTGAAAAATTTGTCTGAAAGAAGTTAGAACCCAAAAACCATTGCTTATGTGTTGAGTCTTTAAAAGTAGAATATTCAAAAATTCGCAATTTTGTATGGTTAAAATAAAAAATGTGCCCATTATTTAAAATATCTGATGTGGATGAGAAAACATCCTACACCACTGAATGGTCCACTCATCCTCTAATCCCCTCATCTTATCCTGAGAACCTTAACAAATAAACCCACAAATGAATTTTAAACAAAGATAAGCATTCAAAGTTACACTACAGAACACCGCTAACTGTAAGAGTTAAAAAATAAGTGTACATTGAATGGGGAGTATAGGAGACGGATTATTTATGGAGTAGAGAAGCCAACATGGAGAGGTCAGTTCTATTAATGTATGTTTGCTGGGTCTCCCCCCCCCCTCCTGACAGCCATGTTCTTATGTTCCATGATATAAGCACACTGTTAGGGAACTATTATTTTCATTGGCAGTCCAATAGCTTCGTTTAGTAACAACACCAAGATCAATATTTGACAACAAACTCCACAGCGTTGCCTTCTTCCTTCCGCCATCTCTCTGACTAACTACCAAAAACCATAAAAATGAACATCATCATCTCTCTTACCCAAACCACACAGCAACAGCTCCACAATTAATCACTACGCCAAATACGCTCACTAACAAATCCAGTTTCCAAAACACAAAAACTAGAAATAAATGGCTGCTTCTGGGATATCCTAGTTGATGGTCAGTGATAGGACACTAACGAATACAACACTAGAAATAATTGGCTGCATCTGGGATATCCTAGTTGATGGTCATTGATAGCACACTACCTGGTAAAACACTAGAAATAATTCACTGCATCTGGGATATCCTAGTTGATGGTCATTGATAGCACACTACCTGGTAAAACACTAGAAATAATTCACTGCATCTGGGATATCCTAGTTGATGGTCAGTGATAGCACACTACTGGGTACAACACTAGAAATAATTTGCTGCCTCTGGGATATCCCTAAATTTAGCTCACAACAATAACCAGTGTTGATTTATTTATGTACATTTTTCAGGAAAGTGAAATTTCTACGTCTCATTTCATCAAACCACTTTACTGCCCAAACAATTTATTTGACATAATTAAAAAATGTGTTGAAGTCAATCCAAACAAGAGACCTACCACTGTTGACCTCATCAGGTAATGTAGACCTAGGTCTAACATATTAAATATAATAATTTGACAGGTTATAAAATTTATTCAGGAATTTTATATTTCATGTTCCATTATATTTATTTATTTTACTTTTAATATACGGGGTAATTTGATACAAAAGTAACTTATAGAATGAAACAACAAATTGATAATAAAAGGTAACTGGAAACAAATTTGATGACTATAAATAAATAGACCTGGTCCATAATTATTTACCTTTGAAGAATCCGAATGCCTGTACCAGTACATTATACATTTATTAGTTTAAAATAGGTCATTATGTACATTTTATTAATGTTAATTTTGTTTTTGTTCAAGTTCTGCTCTCCTTGCCTGAAGTTAAAAATATTGTTTACGGAATCTTGACCTATTCCAGCTCCCTTGAAAGAGAAGCCAGTCTGCAAACAGCTCGACTAAATCTGTTAAATCCATCAGAGTTATCTTGTCTAGAATCAACTGACACAAACCGTGATCAAGAACAGCAACAGGTCGAGCTTGACTTAAGAATGGATTCACCATCTTGTCTTCGTGTCATGAACCCATCAGATACTTATGGCGGTAGTTCTGATGATACATGCTGTTATCATCACTCTGTCGACTCACTAAGCACAATGTACAATGAAGTATGTGATGAGGATGACAACAAAAAGATGTTTAGTGATATTTACATTGAGCCGACAGACTATGTCAGTTGTTCAGAGATTGTATATTGTTCCCAAGCTTTCCCAAAGATCATTCATGAAACATTCAACTTTCCATGTAAAGAGAACTCTCCGTCCATTGAAGCTGGACATGAGTTAAATAAAACACATTGTTCTGTAGAACAAAAAGGTCTTGTGTCTGAATCTTCAGAGTTTCCCAATGGATATATGATAAACAGACCATTGCCGGCCATTCCAGAATGTGCAAATCAAAGTCTTACAGGAAAAGCTTCACCCCGGAACGCCACAGCAGCAGTCATTGAATCTAGTGGTCGAAGGGTAAATAGACCATTGCCCGCCATTCCAGAATGTGCAAATCAAAGTCTTACACTACTTACAGGAAAAGCTTCACCCCGGAACGCCACAGCAACAGTCATTGAATCTAGTGGTCGAAGGGTAAATAGACCATTGCCTGCCATTCCAGAATGTAATGATCAATGTCTTGAGACAAAAGCTCCCGTCCAGAAATCCATAGCAACACTACCTGAATCTAATGGTCCCAGGGTAAGCCACACATTACCTGCCATTCCAGACTGTGCAAGTTTTACAGCAAAAGCCTCCACCCAAAACTTCTCCACCACATCCGATGTGACCTTGACATTTGCGCCTGGCTGTGACACCAAAGCTACACAGAGAATGGAAGGCAAAGCAACCGGGGCCTCGCCAACAACTTCCTTAAATAATGCAACCCCACATAAAAAGATTAAACATCAACCACAAGGCTACAACAATTTAAACCCCATGGCTCTTGCTAGTACCTCATCGCCACAATATGTATATGATAAGTTCCATAAAAGTTCAGTGTCTGCCTCTCCTCTAAAACATCTTCCACATCCTGATGTCAGTTCCATGGCCTTGAATAATCTGTTGCAAATTGGAAATGATGCAAATTTGTCCAGTCAATCTCAATACCTTGTGTCCAGTCAATCTCAAAACCTTAATGACTCTCATAACCCACATTTAGGAGGCATTAGTGATGTCTGCAGACACTCAAAAGATCTTCATAACAGAGCTCAAATGACAGATTTAAGACCGGTTGATATCTATGGGTGCTCACATCATGCACTCGATTGTACCCAAATTCAGCCAATAAGACAGGTTGGTGATATTTACAGACATTCACAACATCCAATTGAAGGGGCTCAAATTCAGCAGTTAAGACCAGTTGATGATATTTACAGACATTCACAATGTCCAATTGATGGGGCTCAAATTCAGCAGTTGAGACAGGTTGATGATATTTACAGACATTTACAATGTCCAATGGATAGAGCACAAATTCAGCAGTTGAGACAGGTTGATTATATTTACAGACCTTCTCAACGGCCAGTTGATAGTGCACTAATTCAGCCATTAAGACAGGTTGATGATTTTTACAGACATTCACAATGTCAAATGGATGGGGCACAAATTCAGCAGTTGAGACAGGTTGGTGATATTTACAGACATTCACAGGGGCCAATTGATGGTGCACAAATTCAGCAGTTGAGACAGGTTGGTGATATTTACAGACATTCACAGGGGCTAATTGATGGTGCACAAATTCAGCAGTTGAGACAGGTCGGTGATATTTACAGACATTCACAAGGGTCTATTGATGGTGCACAAAGTCAGCAGTTGAGACAGGTTGATGATATTTACAGACATTCACAACATTCAATTGATGGGACACGAATTCAGCCATTAAGACAAGTTGATGACATTTACAGACATTCACAGTGTCCATTTGATGGGGCACGAATTCAGCCGTTAAGACAGGTTGGTGATATTTACAGACATTCACAGGGGCCAATTGATGGTGCACAAATTCAGCAGTTGAGACAGGTTGGTGATATTTACAGACATTCACAGGGGCCAATTGATGATGCACAAATTCAGCAGTTGAGACAGGTTGGTGATATTTACAGACATTCACAGGGGCCAATTGATGGTGCACAAATTCAGCAGTTGAGACAGGTCGGTGATATTTACAGACATTCACAAGGGTCTATTGATGGTGCACAAAGTCAGCAGTTGAGACAGGTTGATGATATTTACAGACATTCACAACATTCAATTGATGGGGCACGAATTCAGCCATTAAGACAAGTTGATGACATTTACAGACATTCACAGTGTCCATTTGATGGGGCACGAATTCAGCCGTTAAGACAGGTTGATATTTACAGATACTAACATCCAGGAAATTGAAAATTTTGTACAGCATCACTATATCTACAGCTGATGTTACAGCATCACTATATCTAAAGCTGTTGTTACAATATCACTATATCTACAGCTGTTGTTACAGCATCACTATATCTACAGTTGTTGTTACAGCATCACTATATCTACAGCTGTTGTTACAACATCACTATATCTACAGCTGTTGTTACAACATCACTATATCTACAGTTGTTGTTACAGCATCACTATATCTACAGCTGTTGTTACAACATCACTATATCTACAGCTGTTGTTACAACATCACTATATCTACAGCTGTTGTTACAGCATCACTATATCTATAGCTGTTGTTACAGCATCACTATATCTATAGCTGTTGTTACAGCATCACTATATCTACAGCTGTTGTTACAGCATCACTATATCTACAGCTGTTGTTACAGCATCACTATATCTACAGCTGTTGTTACAGCATCACTATATCTACAGCTGTTGTTACAGCATCACTATATCTACAGCTGTTGTTACAGCATCACTATATCTACAGCTGTTGTTACAACATCACTATATCTACAGCTATTGTTACAGCATAAACTTTACATATTGCAAAGAACCAGTCATGTGAAACGCTTGCACTATTCTTGTGGGTTGTCTATGGACTTTGCAAGACATTTGTCCTGATAAAATTGTATTAAGACATGTCAAGTAACCCTTGACCACTGAATTAAAAAGGTGTTAATAATTGTAATACAATCATTGCATCATTCCTGAATCATAATCATAAAGTTTTATGTAATTCTCAAACATTCATTGCTTGATTCCTGAATCATAACTTTGTATGTAGGCATGTCATATAATCATTGGTTGAGTCCTGAATCATAACTTTGTACGTAGGCATGTCATACAATCATTGCTTGAGCCCTGAATCATAATTTTGTATGTAGACAAGCAATACAAACATTGTTTGAATCCTGAATCATAACTTTGTATAACATGTCATACAATCATTGCTTGAATCCTGAATCATAACTTTGTATGTAGACAAGCAATACAAACATTGCTTGAATCCTGAATCATAACTTTGTATGTAGACAAGCAATACAATCATTGCTTGAGCCCTGAATCATAACTTTGTATAACATGTCATACAATCATTGCTTGAATAAATAAAACAATTAGTCCCCTGTGAGTTCACATACTATTTGGAATGAGAGTTTTCTTTACATTGTTGTTTTTGTGTATGTCAGTAACATCTCTGATGTTCTTAATGACATTTGTACTACAATTTAAGGATGACGTGTGTTATATAAACTTAAGGATGTGTACTACAACTTAAGGATGACGTGTGTAATACAACTTAAGGATGACATGTGTACCGGTACTACGACTTGTAGCCAATTAACTAAAAGTATTAATATTACAATCAAACACATTTAATTTGTCCAAGCTTTAGATAATAGAGTTCAACAATCCCGGTCAACTTCCTACAATCCTTGTCAACTTCCAACAATATTGGTCAACTTCCAACAATCCTGGTCAACTTCCAACAATCCGTGTCAACTTCCAACAATCCTTGTCAACTTCCAACAATCCTTGTCAACTTCCAACAATCCTGGTTAACATCCAACAATCCTTGTCAACTTCCAACAATCCTTGTCAACTTCCAACAATCCTGGTCAACTTCCAACAATCTTTGTCAACTTCCAAATATCCTAGTCAACTTCCAACAATCCTGGTCAACTTCCAACAATCCTTGTCAACTTCCAACAATCCTTGTCAACTTCCAACAATCCTTGTCAACTTCCAACAATCCTTATCAACTTCCAGCAACCCTGGTCAACTTCCAACAATTTATAAATAATATACATAAGAAAACAAACTTTATTCTTTCACTGTGCTTTATTTATTAATTCAATATATTGCATACGTTAACAATGCAATCAACTTTAATGACATCTTTCAAACCAGTACTTCTTTGAGGTTATTTAAGTACCAGTTCTACTTTAAGGTTCTTTCAATGCCAGTGCTACTTTGAGGTTCTTTCAATACCAGTACTACTTTGAGGTTCTTTCAAGAACTTCTTAATGTCAACTTTACAAAAAGGAGATATGTACATGGAGAACATATCTTTTCTTCTGATATGTCTTTTTTTGAACGTCTGTTGACCTAATAAACTGACAAAGCTTCTTTGTCTTCATTAAAAATCAATTAAAAAACAGTGGCCAACTGAAAAACCTCACTAATTTATTGTCCCATTAGAGAAGGATTTATGATATAAAAAAACAACAATCCTACAGAAACAACCAATCACACAGAGACAACATAAGTACCAAACAACCATACCGAAGACAACATATCTCCAACCAACCATTTTCAAACACTTTCATGTCAAAAGTACTGGTACTAAATAAACTAATGACCTCTGACTCCATACACTAAGAGTGAGGAATTATATGTGAGGAATAAATCATATTCTGTCAACAAGTTTTACCAAACAATGTTTATTAACCCTTAGTATGTCATGGCCTCTAAAACCACTCAACAAATGGTTGAGAGAGTATTCCATTTCCAATGTTAGCTCATGATATTACAAGCAACAAATAAGTGGTGAGAAATTATTAGAAATGAAATATGTATAACCCTTATATCCCTATTTACACAAACACAAAGTCTCACACACACAAAGTCTCACATGCACAAAGTCTCACACACACAAAGTCTCACATGCACAAAGTCTCACACACACAAAGTCTCACATGCACAAAGTCTCACACACACAAAGTCTCACATGCACAAAGTCTCACACACACAAAGTCTCACATGCACAAAGTCTCACACACACAATGTCTCACATGCACAAAGTCTCACACACACAAAGTCTCACATGCACAAAGTCTCACACACTCTGAGTAAACTGTTAAGTTTTCCTCATTGTGATCATGGTGTTGATCTCCCATATAATGGACCGCATGCTGTCAATCACTTCTTTCAGTTGTTGATTTTTCAAACGTACTTGCTGAAATCATTCAAACAAATAAGATTTTGTTATGAAACTGGTTCGCTGATTGTGGATAAATCTATTCTCAAAGACCAAGAGTACCATAGATTAGTATTATTATATAGCGCTGTACCACAGCCTAGGGCTGGGCTCACCACGCTGTACATACCATTTAATAAACATGATCACGAACCTAAAAATTAACATACATTAATTAAGTAAAACAAAACAAATATATATTTACTCCACCCATTCCATAACTATTTACATGTCAAGCCATGTCAGTGAGTATACCTTGGGCATCTCTTAAATTTGTCGGGGGGGGGGGGGGGATTCAGTATACTATTAAATAAAGCACCAACACCAAGGTCTCCTTGTGTTTTGAATTTCATTCCTTGTTAGGCAACACAAAATCCAGTCTTAAATATTTATTTTTTTCTTAACTTTAGAAAAAAAATGTTTGCTAAGTTATAAAGCCCTATTGAATCAAAGTCAATATGTGTTTGCATGATAAATAACATAACTTGGTGAGCAAATTGTCCATAAATTGAGGGCCTAAAAATATCAATAAAGATGTCATATATTTGAAATGAATGAACTCACCTCCACCATATCTCTGTGTTGGTCAACAACATAATGGTAAACATCAGAATAATTTTGACTTCTCTCGACTTCTTTACCCACATACGGTATTAGCTCCTGAAACATAACAAAAACAAAGAAATTGTTTACAAAGATCCTGGGAAAAGGGTAATTCTGTAACAGAGAAATTGTTTCAATCAAAAATGACATGGTTGCCAGTAAATAAATAAAATTGTATAACTTAAAAATTTTGAAAAATATAGTTCAAATGATAGAGAAATTTTAAATAATTTTGTGAAAAGTGATCCAATGTTAATACATTTATGAGAAATGTTAATTATGGTGGCCTAAGCACAATTGTATGCTGGATTGGTTTAAAATATTTCATAATGTATTTTCTGTGATATTAAATTTTAATTGCAGCTTAATTGAAGCTGAAAGGTTGACTATTGATGTGTATCAAATAAAGTTGATTATAAATTATTGAAATTTTGATATTTCTTAATTTTGATTTTAGCATTTATCATGACTAAAGTGTTATTACACACCATGACTAAAGTGTTATTACACATCATGAATAAAGTGTTATTACACATCATGAATAAAGTTTTATTACACATCATGACTAAAGTGTTATTACATTATTAATTACTTTAGGCGGGACATATGTTTCAGTATTCATGAATTTTTTGCTATATCGTGTAGCAATTAGAACAATGCTAACAATCTCTAGTGCTACATGTAAACCGTTCTAAGAACTGCTACCTGTTCAGAGGGCATTTCTATCTGGTCACACGTCTCGTTGACTTTACTGTAGCAATGCCTCAGCCTCTTGAAGTTCATCCCAATCTGCTGCAGCTGCTCCCCAAGCTTTCCCTTCCTCTCCGTGTACTGGTTCCCATGAAATGTAACATTATTCGGAAGCTGTCAACCGAGGGAAACAACAACATATTTTAATTTTAATTACTGTTGATAACCTTCAGTTATAACTGAAACATCTTTTAAAGCTTTGCTACCATAACATTGCTACCATAACATTGCTACCATAACATTGCTACCGTAACATGAACAATTAATAACTATGGATAAGTGAAAAACATTTATTTTTAAATAATTTGGTAAAAAATCATTCAGCTTTAGCCAGAGAATTAGAACTCCGACTTTTACAAATGAGTTAGCTCCCAGTTAGGTTGAATTAGCTCCCAGTTAGGTTGAGTTAGCTCCCAGTTAGGTTTAGTTAGCTCCCATTTAGGTTTAGTTAGCTCCCAGTTAGGTTGAGTTAGCTCCCAGTTAGGTTCTATTCTTCTCATGGCAGGACAAGGTGCTCACTATTTCTTTTTTATTTATTATGTTTTAATGTGGAGAAGGAAGTTTTGAGAACCTTAAACTCAATATTATAAACCTGTGTCAAAAGTACAGGCATCTTCATAGAAAACAAGGCTTGATCGCAGTCCCTAATACAATATTCTTCATAGAAAACAAGGCTTGAACGCAGTCCCTAATACAATATTCTTCATAGAAAAAAAGGCTTGAACGCAGTCCCTAATACAATATTCTTCATAGAAAACAAGGCTTGAACGCAGTCCCTAATACAATATTCTTCATAGAAAAAAAGGTTTGAACGCAGTCCCTAATACAATATTCTTCATAGAAAGCAAGACTTGAACGCAGTCCCTAATACAATATTTTTCACAGAAAGACAAGACTTGAACACAATCCCTAATACAATATCTTTTATAGATTACTAGAAACTTAAATTTATGAAATAAAAACAATAATTAAAAACACTCTCATTTGCCAAAAAAACATAAATATAAATTTAACTGCATCATTATTTATAAAATTGTCTTAAAAGAAATGATTTGAAGTTGTAATATCTGCACGTTTCTAGATTGTAACAACTACCTGCACGTTTCTAGATTGTAACAACTACCTGCACGTTTCTAGATTGTAACAACTACCTGCATGTTTCTAGATTGTAACAACTACCTGCATGTTTCTAGATTGTAACAACTACCTGCACGTTTCTAGATTGTAACAACTACCTGCACGTTTCTAGATTGTAACAACTACCTGCATGTTTCTAGATTGTAACAACTACCTGCATGTTTCTAGATTGTAACAACTACCTGCATGTTTCTAGATTATAACAACTACCTGCATGTTTCTAGACTGTAACAACTACCTGCATATTTCTAGATTGTAACAACTACCTGCATGTTTCTAGATTGTAACAACTACCTGCATGTTTCTAGATTGTAACAAATACCTGCATGTTTCTCGATTGTAACAAATTGAACACATCCTGGGCCCTGCTAAGAATGTCATGTACTATCTCCTGCCCAAACCGACAAATATTGACAATATTGTCCTTTGTTGGCGACATCATCTGCGGTGCAGGTGCCGGGCTCATCATGGAATAAGCTCCAGAGATCTCCCTCTGAACTGGGTAATGATGTTGCCCGTGCTGCGACGGAGCTGATGGAATGGTTGGACCAGTCGTGGCCATTTTTAATTTTGGCTGATGAGGAATCGATACCTGTGAAGCAATAAAAAAAAATGATCTAGTTTTTCCATGATGTAAATTTGTCAATAGTCATGCAAGCATCACTAGTGCATGATCCAGCATAAATCGATAGCTACAGTGGTGCTTGATCCACTATAAGTTGATTATTTACTTTAGCCGAGATTGACTTCTGTAAACAGTCAGTGGCTCAATTGATCACTAAGAAAATACACAACACACAAAAGGGGTTGACAGAACTCAAAGGGGTTGACAGAACTCAAAGGGGTTGACAGAACTCAAAGGGGTTGACAGAACTCAAAGGGGTTGACAGTACTCAACATGGTTGCATTAAAGAATAATATAACTTTGTAGTAAAGGTACAAAATGGAAATTAAGCAAAAAATATAAATTTTTTTTTTAATTGATTTACCACAAGCATAATTTAAACAAATTAAATAATTTATTTTTATGATAATATTGTTGGTAACGAAGTTAGAATAAACTGGCTAACAACTTATCATTCTTAATTAGAGGAGCTAACAAATTGTAGCTGCAACTTCTTTCAATTTATTTATTAAATAATAAATAAAATAAGGAAAAGGTGCTGATCTAACCATTTGAAATTATATGAATTTTATTTACTGCATTATGTGTAGTCTATTCAGAGACTTCTCTAACATCACTGAGGTGTTCATATTAATTTATTAAAGAAAAGCTCAATATCCAGATGACATCAAAATAATCAATAAACAAATTTGTTCATTAAAAATTATTTAGGCCTAAAGAGTCACTTTAAAAAGAGAAATATTACTATTTTATTATTACTAAACAAATATGAGAATAGACCTGGATTGTAATACAATACTTATTGGCATATGCCAATACTATATAATATAGACTATGACTATACATTTTGATTTAATAATATAGTTCACATAGTCTTTGATTACCATTCCAAATGTTATCCACCAAGGTTCTAGGACTAGAGTGACTCTAGTCTAGACACAATTTTGTTAACTATATTTATATTACTATAACTCTATGAATATGACTCTAACTTATAGCTATAGCTAATTACAACTGTAAGTGTAGGCGAAGCTAGGTCAGTTTAGTAAGTAAAGTAAGTGTAACTTGTATATAGTACATAGTTATCATAAGTAATAAGTACATAGAAAGAGAGTAAGTTAGGTAATCTGGGGCCAAACATAAATGAAGTCACACTTACAAGGGAAGGGGGGTCACATTTTTGTGATGGGGCGGGGGGTGTAAGAGGTCTAAGCAATGAGACGTCACATTAAAAGAAGAACATTCTTGAAAAAAACTGTACTTCATAACACAAAACACAGCTTTTAACATTATTGTACGATCACTGCAAGATCAAGTTACAGGACACCACGGAGAAGGAGAATTGAGGTGTAGTGTCTTTTAGAATTTATGTCAAAATGTGGAAACAGGAATCATAGTATCATAGAATTAGGGCTACCACATATAGGGAGATGGAAAAAAAAATGCTTGACGGTGGGGGGGAGGGTGTTGATCATAACAAATGGTCTAGGACTGGGATTCTTAATCTTTTCGCAGCATCCCCTCTCAATTTCTAAACATTCCCTTCAATCCCTGCACCCTGTATTTATTTTAACTGTATAAATTATATTGTAATAAAAAAATTTAATTGTTAAATAATTCAGTTATTGACATTCTATTTGCATAAACAACTTTTTAGAAACAAGAAAAAAATTACTAATGAAGTAATACACAAACAAAAAATAGCAAATAATGAAATTTATTTTCTGGGTCTTCTGCACCACAGTACAAGTACAGTCACAGTATGCTTTCACCCCTCTTTAAGAACCATGACCACTGTTCTAGGCTCTAGGGAAATATTTCTGACACAGGTTCAGTAAGTCGATAGTAGTATGTAAGGGGCAGTAGGGGACAGAGGTTTGTGACGTCATTTTTGAGAGGGGGTCTTTGAAAATTAAAATCGGTACAGATTAGATATTATCATATTACATATAGGTCACAATAACAAAGAAAACGTTTTAAAAATGAACGGCCCAAATGAACAAAATACAAAAGAATAGTATATCGATCACAGTTTTTAGAATTATTTACAAGGTAGCCTACATAATAATCTAAAATAAGAAAATAAAATACTCAAACCGTTTCAAACTGCTCTACTGCATGGAGAGCTCTCCTGTGTTTGAGTGAGATTTTATTTTTCTTGTTTACAGTACAAGATAAGCCGGACGATGTTAAAATATTTTAATTGTATCGTATTTTATTTTATTGAATATAATTTTTATTTAATTACATTATTTTCTTTGGTATTTATTTATATGTATAAATTCAATATGGCATTTTCATTTAGTGCTAGAATTATTTACTTTAATAAAATAATATTAAGTGTAAACAATTTTATAAATTGGTGATTGATTTTGGCCTACTAACATTCATAAAGACTAATGAGACCAATGAACGTATCAATTGTTCGGTCGTCTTTAATTTAAAGTTGGACTTTAAAAACATTAGGCTAATGAGCACGAATAAGAGTCTTATTCATTCAGTCTTACTAAAACCGTTTCTTAGTAATTTTTACGTCATTATTTCAGTTAAAGAAATTGATTTTTTTACTACATAATAATTAATTTTGTTTTTTGCAAGCATGACAGCTTCAGTGATTGAATTTAAATAGTGAATTTCATCAATCAGTTGATCGGTAGTTATTCGTGAAATCATGATTGGTGTGTCGTTCTTGATGTTGTAATTTGTTGTTGTTGTTTTAAGCGGAGATGGCTTTGGCTAGTAGATGCTTTATATTCTTTCACATGGATAACTTAATTTTGTCTAGAAACATTTTACTCTGATGTTCTAGTCACTGGTGGCCTTCCATCACTTTAATTCGTTGATTCTAAAACTATCTCTGCAACCACACTAGGGGACCTAAAATCATCTTACTGCTCCTCCCTCCGCCCCGTTTTACGTTTTATCCTCAATAAAAAGCATTCAGCTATCAACAGTTTGCATAAGCCTATAATATTGAAAATATTTACAATAAATTGATGTCAAATTTTAACATATTATTTTAGTAACGGTATTAAATCAAAATGAAACTTTTTATTCAAATTCGTTCAATAATATAATAAGCAGGTCAATGATATCAAATCACACGTCAGATTTTTTGTTTATTTAACCAGATTAACAATATCTTCACTGGTTAATTGTAGTAGATTTTTTTTACCCCAGCTTAAATTCGCCCCTGGAGTTTACGTGTTACAATTTATTACACATGTAATAGGCCAAATTAAAGGGAAATAAACTTTTGTTAGTTCGAGAACATCAAGTTCATGGTTGCGTTCTCTCCCCTGTCCTGTATACAATATATACCAATGATTATCCAGATCCTAAGCAACACCGTTCTAAACATTAAATATATATTATGAAGGTGAAAGCTTATAGGCTACCTCAACTTAGTTTTATAGGCTACCTCAACTTAGTTTTATAGGCTACCTCAACTTAGTTACAAGCCTTATCGGTTGGTGCGATCAAATTTTTCTTCACTTGAATGTCTCAAAAAGCAAAAATATTGTTGTCGATTTCCGGAGGGGCAATCACTAATTTCAGATCTCGCAATAAAAAAAACCCAGTACAGAACAAGTAACTAGGGTTCACTATTACTAGAAGCTGGCATTAAAACGTCAAAATTAGATATAAAAAACAGGGGTTAACCCAAGACTTAACTATCTTAAAAAATTATACAATTTCGGCGTAAACAAACAAAGTTATTAACTTATTCTTCAGTGTAACAATTGGAAGCCAACTGAAATTCTATATCACCTGCTGGTGTGGGAATTCATCGTCTGACATCAAAAACTGGTTAAATAGACTAATCAAGAAAGTTAGTTATACCACACAAACTTGAAGAAGTATTTAAAGAAGAAACTATGCTGTAAAGCTTTTTAAAAAATTGGACGATAGATCACACCCTCTTATCATAGATACCAAAGATCCGCTCGATCGGGGCGAATTCTTTCTCTTAAAGATAGGATCAAAAGATATTTTTTAATGTGTTCTCTAATCTGTACGAATTTACTAACTTGCTCCCCCAGCTTTTACCAAATCTAAATGATCACTAATTAAGTCGTTATTGTCACTAAAGGAGTTCATTGAAGGCTGATTTCTACGCTAGAGAAATACTTTAGATGTCTTGTGTTTAAATTGTTATAATGGTAAAATTTTGTCTTGGTTAAAATATGTATTTATTTCTACGCAGAAAATAAATATTTACCATGAGATAAGAAAGACGTTTTCATTGATTTGGATCAATAAAAGAATCGTATCATTGCTATTAATAGCAACCAGTGATATTTTTTAATATAAAAACTTGCCGGCACTTTCCTTTGATTGAAGGGGTCTGGGGGTGAGGGGGTATGGGTCCGCATATTTGAACAGTGAAATTGCAAAAATTGTACAACAATTCAAACACAATTTTTCAAACTATTTCATGCGTGTACAGATATAAACCAGTTTGACAACGCAATCTTGCCCGTGTTTGCTCTAGCTGTCCCCGTATCTCTACATTAACTCCCCTTTTTTTAAATGAATGTTTCTCTAACTACGTTTTGTAAGCACACACCTTGTCTAACTACATTATTTAAGAACACACCTTGTCTAACTACATTATGTAAGCAAACACCTTGTCTAACTACATTATGTAAGCACACACATTGTCCACTCTATCAACTTACCACCCCGATTACGCCCCTTACACCACCCCTTCTTTTCACCGTCTGTTGCAATAAACATGAAAAATAAACACCCTCAAATATTTCATTTGTCCATATTTCAACTGTCCATATTTCAACCGTCCATATTTCAACTGTCCATATTTCAACCGTCCATATTTCTCGATGTCATTTGACCACACACAGGTTGCTATTAATACAAACGGGTTGCTATTAATACAAACGGGTTGCTATTAACACAAACGGGTTGCTATTAATACAAACGGGTTGCTATTAATACAAACGGGTTGCTTTTAATACAAACGGGTTGCTATTAACAAAAACGGGTTGCTATTAATACAAACGGGCTACTATTAATACAAACGGGTTTGCTGTGACATATTTATTTCTATGATATCAGCTCAACATTGTGGACCTGCGTAAAGACACGCACCAACTGTATCAACTAGAGTTCATTGACCCCCAAGCAAAAGGTTGGTCAACTTATTTAAATTTTACAATTATAGCAAAAGTGAATTTTCAAACTACTTTTAAAAAAAAATAACATCTACTAAAATAAGTTCGCCATTAAATTAATATTTAAAATTAATTTTAAAAAAGAAAAACGACAATTAAGAATTTAATAATTTTTTTATTGCATCACAGTCTTAAATTCTATATACAAGAATGGCTAAATAGTTTGTGTGTGAGTTTCAATGGACTACGATGAGTCACTTCCTTGTTTTGTCACGTGATATGTACCAGCCATTGGTAGGCTTTCTGCTACACATAACAACACATAACAACAGATAACAGCTGATCAGCCATTGCCATTATCATTCATTTTAAAGCACAATGTTTTTCTCCATTAGCGCTTCCCCAGTGTTAATTAAAAAGTTTACTTTTCAAAATATTCTTGAATACACGCGTTTCTTTAAATGACATTCATTAAATGTGACAATAATTAGAAATCAGTTATGATTAAAGGAAGAAAGTTGTTTGAAGAAAAATGTGTGAGCGACTAGTGTATTGCAGACAGCCTACCGGAAGTCTTACTCGTACTTACGCTTATCACGTGACAAAACAATTGACTCATCGTAGTCCATTGTGTAGTGACTCATTACTCCAGCCAAGGCCAAGGTCACATGACTTTTTATTGTTTTAATTATCATTTCAAACAAATATATAATAAAATAAACTGTTACACACTGAGTGTGAAATGCTAAATTGTAAACTATGACAATAATGAAATTATTCAAAAAAATGTTCACTTCTTTAAAATATAAACAACACAGTTCATATTTTATACATTGTAATGTCTCAAAACCATAAAAAAAATTACTGTAGGGTTTAATGGCAACATAAATATATAATTCAAAAACGTAAAAATGTGTATAAATATTACTTTAATTGCATCTGAGAGTTCATAAAAGTTAAACGTTAAGGAATGACGTCATCGGGGGTGGGGACGAAAGACTGCAATCAGGTTAGAGAAAAGGAAATGAACGAAACAAAGTATGGAAACACGCAACAAAACAACGAACGTGTCGGCAAGAAGCCTTCATCAGCGAACAAACAACAATAAAAATAGAATAAATATAACACTTAGCTGAAATGTAGTATCCGAGAGGACAGCAAGAGGAATGTGACAGAACATAAGTAGATGAGGGGACAGCAAGAGCAATGTGACAGAACATAAGTAGGTGACAGGACAGCAAGAGGAATGTGACAGAACATAAGTAGATGAGAGGACAGCAAGAGTATTGTGACAGAACATAAGTAGATGACAGGACAGCAAGAGGAATGTGACAGAACATAAGTAGATGAGAGGACAGCAAGAGTATTGTGACAGAACATAAGTAGATGACAGGACAGCAAGAGGAATGTGGCAGAACATAAGTAGATGAGGGGACAGCAAGAGGAATGTGACAGAACATAAGTAGATGAGGGGACAGCAAGAGCAATGTGACAGAACATAATTAGGTGACAGGACAGCAAGAGGAATGTGACAGAACATAAGTAGATGAGAGGACAGCAAGAGTATTGTGACAGAACATAAGTAGATGACAGGACAGCAAGAGGAATGTGGCAGAACATAAGTAGATGAGGCAACAGCAAGAGGAATGTGACAGAACATAAGTAGGTGACAGGACAGCAAGAGGAATGTGACAGAACATAAGTAGATGACGGGACAGCAAGAGGAATGTGACAGAACATAAGTAGATGAGGGGACAGCAAGAGGAATGTGACAGAACATAAGTAGATGACAGGACAGCAAGAGGAATGTGACAGAACATAAGTAGATGAGAGGACAGCAAGAGGAATGTGACAGAACATAAGTAGATGAGGGGACAGCAAGAGGAATGTGACAGAACATAAGTAGGTGAGAGGACAGCAAGAGGAATGTGACAGAACATAAGTAGATGAGAGGACAGCAAGAGGAATGTGACAGAACATAAGTAGATGAGGGGACAGCAAGAGGAATGTGACAGAACATAAGTAGGTGAGAGGACAGCAAGAGGAATTTGACAGAACATAAGTAGATGAGGGGACAGCAAGAGGTTTGTGACAGAACATAAGTAGGTGAGAGAAATGCAGTAAAAAAATGAACAGAGATTATAAATAGTTCTATTGTAAAAAAAAACACAATAATGTGAAAGAAAATGTGAAAATAAGTTAAGAAATTCTTCTTATAAAAAAATGCTGTACTTTACTATTTTCCGAACAGGTGCGAGGCAAAAAGTTGAGAAAATTTGTAATAAATATACCAAATATAAAAAAAAATTATGTTACATATATTTAAACTAGTATTTTTTTTTTCACTTTATGGCCGTACATGTTTTTACCATTTATCGAACATATTTTTCTTTGTTATGCCCTGTTCAAATTATATGGTGGCCTATATCAAGCACCCGGTAGAAGAGAATCGTTTCTCAAAACCCAATGTTGTTTAAAAATGTATCAGTTAATTCTTTAAAATAGGAAAGTTTGTTGTACTAATTCCCAAATATACATAAGTAAAAATTGAGTTTTTATCTGTTAAGAATTCAGTCATATCTTATAGTATGTTAAGACTTCAGTATGTTGGGTCAAAACTTATAGTTAATTCAGATTATATAAATATAATATTACTTATGATATAAATGGGGAAAGAAAATACATGCATGACGTCATAAGTCGGACCTGGATAGAAGGGTGACGTTCTTAATGTATGCACAATTTTGTCTCTTCATTAACTATACTTTGGAGGCGCCTGTTCCGTAAACAGTGAACTGTACAGAGGCGGATCATCGAAAAGGGATGCTGTAAAGGAAACACAAAGAAGAATAACATGAAACACAAAGAGGAATAACATGAAACACAAAGAGGAATAACATGAAACACAAAGAGGAATAACATGAAACACAAAGAAGAATAACATGAAACACAAAGAGGAATAACATGAAACACAAAGAGGAATAACATGAAACACAAAGAGGAATAACATGAAACACAAAGAAGAATAACATAGACCATGATCATTTTATTAATGTATACATTCCTAAACGTGTATTTATATGACGAAATAATCGAAGCTGGAATTCTGACTCGTGGGTCGACGTTCATTTAAAAAAAAAAATTATACGTTTCATTCCATTATTCAAATATTTAACGAGATTTGTTTTAGTGGTTAAGTCCCTTTTATTTGTATCTCTAGCAACATTTTAGTGGCTAAGTCACTTTTATTTGTATCTCTAGCAACATTTTAGTGGCTACGTTCCTTTTATTTGTATCTCTAGCAACATTTTAGTGGCTAAGTCACTTTTATTTGTATCTCTAGCAACATTTTAGTGGTTAAGTCCCTTTTATTTGCATCTCTAGCAACATTTTAGTGGCTAAGTCACTTTTATTTGTATCTCTAGCAACATTTTAGTGGCTAAGTCCCTTTTATTTGTATCTCTAGCAACATTTTAGTGGCTGAGTCCCTTTTATTTGTATCTCTAGCAACATTTTAGTGGCTAAGTCACTTTTATTTGTATCTCTAGCAACATTTTAGTGGCTAAGTCCCTTTTATTTGTATCTCTAGCAACATTTTTAGAAACATTGTTTACTACACGTTATACAAGTAGACGAGGAGGGTCTATGACATAACAAACACGAAGGGCCTCTATGACATAACAAACACGAATGATCTTTAAGACATAACAAACACCAAGAGTCTCTAAGACATAACAAACACGAAGAATCTATATAACATAACAAACACGAAGGGTCTCTATGACATAACAAACACCAAGAGTCTCTATGACATAACAAACACGAAGGGTCTCTATGACATAACAAACACGAAGGGTCTCTATGACATAACAAACACGAAGGGTCTCTATGACATAACAAACACGAAGGGTCTCTAAGACATAACAAACACGAAGGGTCTCTATGACATAACAAACACCAAGAGTCTCTATGACATAACAAACACGAAGGATCTCTATGCAAACACATGAAAAAGGTTTTGAAACTATAAGCTGAGACATCAAAATAGGCCACATGTATCCATACCTGCTGATGGCATTTTATACTTTCCAGCCCCACGGACAACTTGCGAATAGCTCGGGGGAAGTGACCCATGATCGGATACAGCTGCGTGATTTGGATGCTCCATGGAAGCATTGGTGTGAGACACGTAGGGCGCTGCTTCGGGTGAGGGGGTATTTTCAGGGATGTGTCTGAGGGCGTTTAGGGCAGCTCGTTTCTTCACAAGCCATACTCTATAAGTGAGGTAAGCAAAGGTGATACCTATCACTACGATTATGCCAGCTGAGGTCAGTGACCAAATAAGTTTGGATTCATTCGATCCATCGTAAGTAGAAGATGGACCTGGCATTGTAAAAGAAAACATTCAATGTTCTATTGAAAAACAAACATTTAATTAAATATGTGTATGTGAACATTTTAACTATATATTGTTATGTGAATATTTCAACTATGGCTAAACTGAATAAGCGGGTGTGGAATAATCTCAATCTAACTGAAAAAACAAAGCTAAGTGTTTATCAGGCATGCGTGCTTAGTACGCTCCTGTATGGCAGTGAAGTGTGGACCACATATACCAGTTGTTGCAGTCTGCTTCCGTTAGTCTAGGGTTAACGAATATACTCTGTCACGCCCAGGTTTACAATAAAGACCAAAACAACAGCATGATCTAATTGCAGCCAATGTCAATTCATCAATGGAGATAAAAATAACTGTATAACTCTTTTCTCTCTAACTACCCTTGACTCTACACTACTCTAACGATCTACTTTGGACTCCTCTCTCGACTAACTCCTTGGCTCTACCACTCGCTCTTAACTATCCAGCTCACAACTTTTATCCCCTCCGTCTGTTCACCCCCCACCCAGCTACACTAATTGCTCAACACGAACCAATTTCACCTCTGACCTCAAAATCTTACGCTAACAAAATATCTCACAGTCGCCGTGTCGCCAGACCAGAATTCATTAACGATCCAGGTCGTAACACCAGTCACGAGCGGAAACTCAACAGCTTCCATCAAAGATGTCTGCGTCGCATTCTACGCATCCGATGGCAGGACAAGGTGACTAACACAGAGGTCTTGGAACGTTCCAAAATGTGTAGCATATTCTCCGCTCTTAGCAAGAAGCGCCTTCGCTGGTTAGGCCATGTAAGGAGAATTGAGGAAGGCCGTATTCCAAAGATGCTGTTGTATGGAGATTTGGCAGAAGGGACAAGGTTTATTGGACGGCCTCGCCTGAGATTTATGGACGTTTGCAAAAGGAGCATGAAGGAAGCGAACATTGAAGTCAACAAATGGGAGATCATTGCCGAACAACGTTCCAGCTGGCGAACGGCAGTGTACGAAGGAGTGAAAAAGGCAGAAGATGTGCGGAACGAAGCCCTTGCAAGAAAAAGAACAGCACGGAAGGCCAAAATTAACCAGGAATCATCATTCTCCTGCACGAAATGCAGTCGAGATTGTCACTCCAGGATTGGCCTAGTGAGCCACTCGTCGAAGTGTAGGACTACAATATAGCTACTCCATCGTCTCGCGAAGACGGAAGGATGCCATAATAATAATATTGTTATGTGAATATTTTAACTACATTTTATGTGGCTGAGAATACCATGCTGAAAAGTGTTGGGGCAAGTTAGTGCTTCATACGAATCATCAGAATCCAGCCGTCTCTAGACTTGACTACTACAGTGATACAGCTACTGCAACAAGCCATCCCTACCTTAACTACTACAGTGATACGTCTACTGCAACAAGCCGTCCCTACCTTAACTACTACAGTCATACATCTACTGCAACAAGCCATCCCTACCTTGACTACTACAGTGATACATCTACTGCAACAAGCCGTCCCTACCTTGACTACTACAGTGATACATCTACTGCAACAAGCCGTCCCTACCTTGACTACTACAGTGATACATCTACTGCAACAAGCCGTCCCTACCTTGACTACTACAGTGATACATCTACTGCAACAAGCCATCCCTACCTTAACTACTACAGTTATACATCTACTGCAACAAGCCATCCCTACCTTGACTACTACAGTGATACATCTACTGCAACAAGCCGTCCCTACCTTGACTACTACAGTGATACATCTACTGCAACAAGCCATCCCTACCTTAACTACTACAGTGATACATCTACTGCAACAAGCCGTCCCTACCTTAACTACTACAGTGATACATCTACTGCAACAAGCCATCCCTACCTTGACTACTACAGTGATACATCTACTGCAACAAGCCGTCCCTACCTTGACTACTACAGTGATACATCTACTGCAACAAGCCATCCCTACCTTAACTACTACAGTGATACATCTACTGCAACAAGCCGTCCCTACCTTAACTACTACAGTGATACATCTACTGCAACAAGCCGTCCCTACCTTAACTACTACAGTGATACATCTACTGCAACAAGCCATCCCTACCTTAACTACTACAGTGATACATCAACTACAACAAGCCATGCCTACCGATTAAGTTAAAGGCCTCGTTCCCTGTTTGTTTTGGCCTACTATGGAGTCTTAGTGTAACTTTTGGGCAACAATCATTGAAACCTGCCTTCGCAATCACTCTTTACAAAACTCATTGACAGAGGCACTTTCATGCATTGTATTTAATTTTACATAATTCCCAATTTTGCCAAACCAATTTATTATCACAGATAAAACACATGCATTCTTCAATGTATGTATTGTTTAAAGCTATAAATGATCTAGTATGAGCGGTTTAAACTTAGTCAATCGTGGTGGTCCCAGCCAAAGCCAAGATAAGATAAAACATCCCAAGCACCCGGGTGGATGAGACTCGCTAACTGTGGACGGCAACTCATCTAAGAGAAGGAAACTCTGATTTCAATCCTGGAGATGGAGTCATGTAGGTGGATAACATTGACACAATGAATATTTCGGCAACTCCGTCGACGTGACTGGTGCCAAGCTGTGTCATCCACATATTATGTTCCTTTGAGTTATGCAGGTGAATGAATAGCGGCTGCCTAGGAAAACCAGCGAATCCTCTTAAAGAAAAATGCTATGTCTTGTGATTTCGTAGTGCGGAGTCTACACAAAAAACAACATTTATATCAAGGGTAAATAATCTGAAACATTAACTTACATCTTGAGGCTCCAATAATTAATTCACGAGCTGTAGTGACGTCACTTCCTTCTTGACAGCCAATGATAGACGATGTCCCACACTTCCAATTTCGAAAGGTGTACGTTAAATCTGGTTCATCGTGGCTGAAAATGACATTTTGTATTGTCGTGTTGTATAGTGTGAGTTTCATGCCCATAATACCACTTCCTGAACATTCAAACGTGACGTCACTTCCTGGGAACACCTCGAGATTTTCAGTCCCCAAATTGGCCGTGAAGCTGACGTGTCTGGCGGGGTCTCGTACAGGATCAGGTGAAGGGGTGGGAACAGTAGGCATCAATGTGATACCTCCGGAAATATAAGAAAAGCTAAGATAAGATTATATAAGATAAGATTATATAAGTTAAGATTATTTCAGATGAGATAAGAGAGGATGACATACGCTAACTTAAGTTAAAATTGGATAAAATATGATGATCTAATTAATAATAAACTAAGATAAGTTAAGCTAAGATAAATTAAAAAACAGTTTGTAAAACTAAACTAAAATTAGATATAAAGATGAGTTTAGATTGCAAAAAGTGTTAATATCTCGATCAGAAAAGCGCTCACGTTTTGCTTCGTTTATTTTGAGCACCTATTTATTGATGCTTAGTTATTTATTAGAGACAGCACTATGCGCTTCAAATCAATAGTGTGTCGATGACTTGTGTGTGTGACCTGTGTATGACATGTGTGTGTGTGACCTGTGTATGACGTGTGTGTGTGTGACCTGTGTATGACGTGTGTGACCTGTGTTTGACGTGTGTGTGACCTGTATATGACGGGTGTGTGACCTGTGAATGACGTGTATGTGACCTGTGTATGACGTGTGTCTGACCTGAGTATGACGTGTGTGACCTGTGTATGACGTGTGTGTGAACTGTGTATGACGTGTGTATGAGTGTGTGTGTGTGTGTCACGTGACTACCACATTATGAAGGAGAAAAGTAAACAACAAAATAAATGTGTATCTCTCATTGACCAAATGTCCAACACACTGATCAACCTCATTGACTAAATGTCCAACACACTGATCAACCTCATTGACTACATGTCCAACACACTGGTCAACCTCATTGACTAAATGCCCAACACACTGATCTACCTCATTGACCAAAAGTCCAACACAATGATCTACATCATTGACAAAATGTCAAACAAACGGATCTACCTCACTGACCAAATGTCCAACACACTGATCTAAATCGTCGACCAAATGTCCAACACACTGATCTACCTCACTGACCAAATGTCCAACTGATCTACCTCATCGACCAAATGTCCAACTCACTGATCTACCTCACTGACCAATTGTCCAACACACTGATCTACCTCATCAACCAAATGTCCAACACACTGATCTACCTCATTGACCAAATGTCCAACACACTGATCTACCTCATTGACCAAATGTCCAACACACTGACCTACTTCATTGACCAAATGTCCAACACACTGATCTACTTCATTGACCAAATGTCCAACACACTGATCTACTTCATTGACCAAATGTCCAACACACTGATCTACTTCATTGACCAAATGTCCAACACACTGATCTACCTCATTGACCAAATGTCTAACACACTGATCAACCTGTGTTGTAGTTATATCTGCAATCACACATAGGATACCGTTAACCTTCCCTTTGCCGTCGTCCACGATAGATTGGCTGAAGAGTTATGAAGCATGTGCAGTTTCATATGATAATCTATTGACGTATGATTCTCAGTTTTTCTTTGATCAAATTTGGTAGAGGAACATGAACAATTATAAAAATGCCAACACCTTTTATGGGCCCCAGTTATGTTGGTGTTGTTATTTTGTGTGTGACTGTTTTCTGCAGGGGACTCTTCTTCTTCAATATATATTAAGGGCCAAAGATCAATATATTGATCATTCTGGCTCCTATGTATGTATCGGGATTTGCAATGTTTCCGTGCCTGGTTTTGAAGAGGATATTTCACTGGTTGCAAAGGCTACTCAGCGAGGGTATCAGGAACTTGTGTTTGTCGCCTCAACTGTTCCTGTTGGAAGCTTGCTCCAATCCTTCATTGTCTTTGGCGGGAATGAGCAGTGGGATTTTGATGTTATGGGCTAGAACTGCCTGTCATGGCCTTGTCGCTGTCTAGTGGGGAGATGGACGAGTTTCTGTTAAATGTTGGAGCAATGAACCAGCCCATTATTTATCTTGTACATAATGCAAACACGCTGCAAACACTTGAGGCATTCCTGTAGCGGTTCAGAACAAGGCTTGCTGCCCGTCGCTGTAGCGCCTCCAACCTGTCGATGCTCTTCTGGGTAAATGGGTCCCAGACTGAAGATGCGTAATCTAAAAGCGGCCGGACAAAGGCTTTATAGGCTCTGTCTTTTTAACGACAATTTTGTGATTGCATTTAACAATTTTTAATGTAAGACATTATTATACTTTCAGCCACAACACATACTCTAATTGTTCGATTCAAAACATGTTAAAATAATGTTCCTTAAAAGAACAATCAACGAATCATTTACCTCGGTATGGACATTTCGAGCTTAAAATTCTTATCGTCTTCTTGGTAGTGACGTCATATCCGGCTTGGCAGTAGACGTCGTATGAGATGCCACAATGTTCAACCGTCATCGAGTAGTGCACATAAGTCAATACGCCAATATTTACTTGACTGAACGACAACATACTGACCATTGAGTTACTCCCGTTAATAATAAAAGTGGTGCCCTGGGGACCATGCCCCTCGCATTGGAATGTGACGATGCTTCCAACTTCCACCCTCAGGTATGAAGCAAGTATGCGTCCTGAGTTTGCGGTGAATAAACTCACGAAGATTTCTATAAGGTCTTATCACATACAGAGAGAAGAGAAGTATGAAAAATATTTATTAGTTCACTTTTCAAAGTTGATTAAACTTGAAATTAGATTTTATGCTTTCTGTGACTAGATCTATGAGGTCCTAAAGTTTTATGCTTTCTGTGACTAGATCTATGAGGTCCTAAGGTTTTATGCTTTATGTGACTAGATCTATGAGGTCCTAAGGTTTTATGCTTTCTGTGTCCAGAACTATGAGGTCCTAAGGTTTTATGCTTTCTCTGACTAGATCTATGAGGTCCTAAGGTTGGTTGTCAGATTCAGACTACATTAATAAATGTAATATATAACATTACCTGTAATTATCAAATTCCAGCTTTTGGTGGAGCAAGAAATGTTGGTCATGTTACGGTGAACAGCCACGTAAAGGAAAGTTCCTGTGTTGTCAAGGGAACCAGTTCTGTATATGTAATCTATTTGAATAGACATCGTTAAAAAATGTATGTATATATATATTGTATATATCGAGACCATTTGGAAGGAAATCTTTGACATTAAATTTTTGGCTGATGTTATTTTCGGGTATTAGGCAGACATGTTTACCCTTAAGCTTTCGATGCAGTAGCTCCGTTTGTAAGCCTAAGACTACGTCACTACTGCGAGGCTAAACAAAACTACGGATTCGGGAGGGGTTTTTTTTTCGTATGTTTGTCGTAATTTTAAAAAATAAATAATTGGGGCGTTTTCAGTAAAAAGTTACCGCATTTTTTGTGTTAACACCGTAAACAATCGAATAAGAATAACAGTGATTGTACTCTGCAGTCTCGATCTAATGAATCAACCAAAATATTTTTCTTTTAGAGAATTGCGTTGTTATCAACTTCCAATGTGCTTGCCTTAGACCTTTTCTCATCCTTAAGAAACGAATCGCAGGACTATATCCTGTATATTTATTTGTGTTAACTTACATAAACAGTTGAGTGAATTTCCTTGTTCAAATTGTATTTTTTATTATTTGCAAACCAGCACACCCCCCCCCCCCCCAAACGCCAAATTGAAACTACGTTTTTGAGAGTTGAAAACTACTCTGACACAATCCCAGTTCTATAACGTTTCTCTGACACAATCCCAGTTCTATAACGTTTCTCTGACACAATCCCAGTTCTATAACGTTTCTCTGACACAATCCCAGTTCTATAACGTTTCTCTGACACAATCCCAGTTCTATAACGTTTCTCTGACACAATCCCAGTTCTATAACGTTTCTCTGACACAATCCCAGTTCTATAACGTTTCTCTGACACAATCCCAGTTCTATAACGTTTCTCGCCCGGAACCCATTCGATTTTTTTTTTTTTTTTTTAATATTTCTGGGAAATTTGAGTAAAAAAAGAACACTTAAAAATTCAAAGTGTTGTCTTTGTGGAGCCAGCAATATCAGTGGCGTATCCAGGATTTAGCAATCAAAGGCTGCTCAAGCTTTTTGCCACGCCCCTTCCAAGAAAAAAAACGGTGCACTTTGCTGAATATGCTGCACCGTCATATAAGGGAACAAGTGGCACCCGGGCCGACCACTCCCTCTGCTTCCCCCCTCCCCAAGCCAAAGAGTGATGTAGTGCTGTAGCGTTCGAAGCAGGGTAGAGGAAAGCTAGCTGCCTCGGTCGTAAGCTGTCATTGTGTTTGAGTCATTGTTACAGAAAGTAAATTAATTGTGACAGAAAGTTAACTAATTGTGACAAACGATTAACTGATTGTGACAGTTAACTGGTTGTGACAGACAGTTAACTAATTGTGACAGACAGTTAACTAATTGTGACAGACAGTTAACTAATTGTGACAGACAGTTAACTAATTGTGACAGACAGTTAACTATGTGTGACAGACAGTTAACTAAGATACAGTCGGTTAACTAAATGTGAAAGACAGTTAACTAATCGGGACAGTCGGTTAACTAAGTGTGAAAGACAGTTAACTAATTGTGACAGACAGTTCATTAATTTGACAGACATTTAACTAATTGGGACAGACAGATAACTAATTGTGACAGATAGTTAACTATTTGTGACAGATAGTTAACTAATTGTGACAGACAGTGAACTAATTGTGACAGACAGTGAGCTCATTGTGACAGACAGTTCACTATTTTGACAGTCATTTAACTAATTGTGACAGACAGTGTACTAATTGTGACAGTCGGTTAACTAAGTGTGAAAGACAGTTAACTAATTGTGACAGACAGTGAACTAATTGTGACAGACATTGAACTAATTGTGACAGTCATTTAACTAATTGTGACAGACAGTGAACTAATTGGGACAGACAGTGAACTAATTGTGACATACAGTGAACTAATTGGGATAGACAGTGAACTAATTGTGACAGACAGTGAATTATTTGTGACAGACAGTTAACTAATTGTGACGGTCGGCTAACTAAGTGTGAAAGAAAGTGCACTAATTGTGACAGACAGTGAGCTCATTGTGACAGACTGTGAATTATTTGTGACAGACAGTTAACTAATTGTAACAGTCGGCTAACTAAGTGTGAAAGACAGTGAACTAATTGTGACAGACAGTGAGCTCATTGTGACAGACTGTTCACTAATTTGACAGACATTTAACTATTGTGACATACAGATAACTAATTGTGACAGACAGTTAACTATATGTGACGGATAGTTAACTAATTGTGACAGACAATGAACAAATTGTGACAGACAGTGAGCTCATTGTGACAGACAGTTCACTAATTTGACAGTCATTTAACTAATTGTGACAGACAGTGAACTAATTGTGACAGTCGGTTAACTAAGTGTGAAAGACAGTTAACTAATTGTGACAGACAGTGAACTAATTGTGACAGACAGTGAACTAATTGTGACAGTCAGTTAACTAATTGTGACAGGCAGTGAACTAATTGTGACAGACAGTGAACTAATTGGGACAGAAAGTGAACTATTTGGGACAGACAGTGAACTAATTGTGACAGACAGTGAACTAATTGTGACAGACAGTTAACTAATTGTGACAGTCGGTTAACTAAGCGTGAAAGACAGTTAACTAATTGTAACAGACATTAACTAATTGTGACAGACAGTGAGCTCATTGTGACAGACCGTTAGCTAATTGTGATAGTCGGTTAACTAAGTGTGAAAGACAGTTTACTAATTTTGACAGACAGTGAACTAATTGGGACAGACAGTGAACTAATTGTGACAGACAGTGAACTAATTGTGACAGACAGTGAACTAATTTGGACAAACAGTGAACTAATTGTGACAGTCGGTTAACTTATTGTGACAGACAGTGAACTAAATGGGACAGATAGTGAACTAATTGTGACAGACAGTGAACTAATTGTGACAGACAGTGAACTAATTGTGACAGTCGGTTAACTAATTGTGACAGACAGTGAACGAATTGGGACAGACAGTGAAATAATTGGGGCAGAAAGTGAACTAATTGTGACAGACAGTTAACTATACAAAGTTTTGGCGCGTCTAAAGATAACTCCCTATAGCTCAAGTGACCAAAATTTGTTGGAAGCAATTTACCCCCCCCCCCCCCCTTTCCCTCTTTTTCTGAAAAAAAAACCTTTTCCTTATAAAATAACTTGGAAAACTGGTTTTCAAATTGTCCAGATGTTTAAAAAATATATATTATTATTAAAAAATAGCAATTGTATCTTTGTTAGTATTTATTCATAAATAACTTTTGTTTAATCCTGCAGGATTGGAGTCCTGGTTGTAAAATCTTACAACCGGTGTGAAACCGGATTTCTAAATCTGATAACTGTTCTTCCGGGGGACAAAATTGATGTACTAACACCACTTCTGTAAATGAATGTATTCTTACATGGTGAAATGCAACTACTATTACGGCACCACGCTACCACATCAGAGACACCATTTTTGGTAACACGCCAAATGTCATCATAGGATGTGCACGTGAAATTAAAATAATCCCCTTCTTTGAGTCTCAGGTCGGTCGACACCACGCCACAAATGCCTTGGTACAGCGTCGAGACGGAAAACATGATTTACAATTATGTGGATGTTATTTGACAACTTTGACATGTTGTAATTCCCACTTCTGTTGTTTTATCAACATTGTAAGTACTGAAATTAAAATTAATATATTGAGAGGGAATACAATTTAAAAAAATACATGTGCATACACATACACAGGCCCACATGTACCTACATATATACATAGGTCCACATGTACATACATATATACAGAGGTCCACATGTACATACATATATACATAGGTCCACATGTACATACATATATACACAGGCCCACATGTACCTACATATACATAGGCCCACATGTACATACATATACATAGGCCCACATGTACATACATATACACAGGCCCACATGTACCTACATATATACATAGGTCCACATGTGCCTACGCATTCACAGGCCACCATGTGCATACACATACACAGGCCCACATGTACCTAAATATATACATAGGTCCACATGTGCCTACGCATACACATACATAGGCCCACATGTACATACATATATATAGGCCCACATGTACTTACACAGATTAACATGTACAGCATACACATGCCAGCGTGTACATACACATACACAGGCCAACATGTACAGCATACACAGGACACCATGTACATACACATACACACATGCCAACATGTACATACACAAACACATGCCTACTTACCCAAAGAAATGTAAACAAGAATGACCACTGGCCAGTTTACCAACGCGGTTGACATCATAAAATCTGAAGAAAAATTTAAAATCACTTTCTTTTAATAATCTACTCTATAAAATAAACTCATTGTGACCATGTTTGTATGTTTGTTATTTGGCTACTTTTAATAATCTACTCTATAAAATAAACTCATTGTGACCATGTTTGTATGTTTGTTATTTGGCTACTTTTAATAATCTACTCTATAAAATAAACTCATTGTGACCATGTTTGTATGTTTGTTATTTGGCTACTTTTAATAATCTACTCTATAAAATAAACTCATTGTGACCATGTTTGTATGTTTGTTATTTGGCTACTTTTAATAATCTACTCTATAAAATAAACTCATTGTGACCATGTTTGTATGTTTGTTATTTGGCTACTTTTAATAATCTACTCTATAAAATAAACTCATTGTAACCATGTTTGTATGTTTGTTATTTGGCTACTTTTAATAATCTACTCTATAAAATAAACTCATTGTGACCATGTTTGTATGTTTGTTATTTGTCTACTTTTAATAATAAGAAAACCAAACAATGAATCACAACCAAATTTGACATTGTCGTGACCTACAGACCTATTCCTCCTGACCTGCAGACCTATTCCTCCTGACCTGCAGACCTATTCCTCCTAACCCACAGAATTATTCCTTATGACCTGCAGACCTATTCCTTCTGACCTATACGTTGTTCCTGTAAATGGTGGTCATAATCCACTTTTCACAAAAGAAAGAGTAAAAAGAAATTTAATGCTTTGAGAACCGTTCAAGTTCTATTCTTTCTTTTTTTTTTAATTTTTTTTTTTTTTTTTTTTTTTTACGCATTTGAACAAACTTGTATTCAGAACGGTGCGCTTGCAAAACAAAAACCTCAAAGGAAGACTGTTGGCGCACGCTTGTGTGATCCACGAATTGTATCAATACATCTTTATTCTATGTTGGAAGAATAATGTGTAATCAAAAATTATTTTAAAGACTTTTTCAACAAACAATTAACTGTTTAATGCAATCGTATTCTTTAAATACGGTAGTTGGAAATTTGTGTTGTACCATTTATGGTTGATCATTGCGTGGTGCAAGTGGGGCTGAACATTATATTAGAATTATCACAGAAACAGACATTGAAGTATGTGTAAAATGAAAGAAACAGACATTGAAGTATATGTAAAATGAAAGAAACAGACATTGAAGTATGTGTAAAATGAAAGAAACAGACATTGAAGTATGTGTAAAATGAAAGAAACAGACATTGAAGTATGTGTAAAATGAAAGAAACAGACATTGAAGTATGTGTAAAATGAAAGAAACATACATTGAAGTACGTGTAAAATGAAAGAAACAGACATTGAAGTATGTGTAAAATGAAAGAAACAGACATTGAAGTATGTGTAAAATGAAAGAAACAGACATTGAAGTATGTGTAAAATGAAAGAAACAGACATTGAAGTATGTGTAAAATGAAAGAAACAGACATTGAAGTATGTGTAAAATGAAAGAAACAGACATTGAAGTATGTATAAAATGAAAGAAAAAGACATTGAAGTAAAACAAAAATAGGACCCATCACACACTATTTAGACCAGAAGGTCGAGCTGACCTTATCTAAGCTTACCAGATTTTCTGGATTCCAAGTACAGACACAAAGGCTCACCGCAACCGGAACCATACCGGCGGGTGAGGTTGTTGTGCTTGACTTTTTTAGGACCACCCTTACCCCCAAAAAACATCAACGAAATAAAATAATTTAATAGATAATTTTGACGTCACAGGAACAAAAATGTGCCGCGAGTTTATAACGCCGACAGTTTGGCCAACCCAGTGGTTCCCATAATATACGTCGTTCTGGGTGCCATGTTGCCCTCGGGAAGAGCCATGAGAAAGGGGTAAAGAGGGCAGTCACAGCGGGCGCCAAAATCTTCTTCAGATAGCATCTTAATAGTGAATCAAAATATCTAATCTCATATACTTCAGAAAGACGAGGGGGCAAAAAATCATCTTTTTTACTGATCCCGCCCCGTGGGCACTTTTTCTATATATTAAGTGGCACCATTTTCCGGTTTCGCCCCAGATGCAGCATTTCCTCCGCAGCAAACAAACAATAGAAGAAAACATCATAATTTTTTTTTAAAATAGCACTTAACTGAAAAGTAGTGTCCGAGAGGGCAGCACAGGAATGATGAAAACTAAATTTGGCATAGGCGCCGGGAATCGAAACATTCTAGGAACCACTGACCTAGCACATTGAAGATACGGCTTAAGTGTAGTTATGGGGCCATGGCGTCTTTTGCATGACAGGTTAGGGTGAGGGATAGATTTAGGGTTCAGGTTAGGGTGAGGGATAGATTTAGGGTTCAGGTTAGGGTGAGGGATAGATTTAGGGTTCAGGTTAGGGTGAGGGATAGATTTAGGGTTCAGGTTAGGGTGAGGGATAGATTTAGGGTTCAGGTTAGGTGAGGGATAGATTTAGGGTTCAGGTTAGGGTGAGGGATAGATTTAGGGTTCACGTTAGGGTGAGGGATAGATTTAGGGTTCAGGTTAGGGTGAGGTATAGATTTAGGGTTCAGGTTAGGGTGAGGTATAGATTTAGGGTTCAGGTTAGGGTGAGGGATAGATTTAGGGTTCAGGTTAGGGTGATGGATAGATTTAGTCATGGTAAAAAACGTGGCCCCATTGCTACACATTTACCGAAGATGCTGTGGACAAAATATTACTGTAATACTGCTACTACTAAGGACTCTTGAAACGATATCTCGCTAGTTGATTTGTGAAAAGAAATTGCAACATAATGACGATAATTCTACACAACATTGCGAGATATTTTACAGCATTGGAGATATAAATATGCTATTTTTTGGACTGTCGGAGCTGAAATTATCACCGCGCTGACCTTTGTGGAGAAATTTGACAAGACAAATGGAAATAATACAAGCAAGTCGTCACTGCCAAAAGTACAGACAAGCCGGACGACGACAGAAAAGTACAGACAAGCCGGACGACGACAGAATACGGACACGAAAATTAGTACGGACAATGGGGTCGAAAATATAAACTGTCCGTACTAAATAAGGACGTCTGATGACCCTACTTTATCCAGTGGTGTCCTTACCTTCACTGACCTAATTCTTAAGTAAGATCATACACGGTAGCTGTGCTAGCTGTATTTTACATTACAAAAACAGAACACTAGACAAAATCTAAACCTTGTTGGAGAATAATTCGACCAGTCGACGAGTCCAATAAACACTGCTACCACTGCTGGTTCTCATTGTTAGCACTAACACAAACCAGTGTGCTCTGATGACCGCGCATCAATGATTTTCTAGATCATATTTCAGTTTCTGGGTCACTGCCCATGTACCGTGTTATTTGTTGTTACGGAGGACGTTTACAGTGACGTCCCATTGGTTCGATTTGGGCCAATCAGGTGATACACAGAGACAATGTATAGAGCAGTGGTTCTCTTAGTGGGCGGTATCAGGGGATCGTGGGATGGTCCATGAGACGGTGTAATGCTCGGTTGGTTTAAGGGGGGGGGGGGGGGAGAGCTAGGGTTACTAAAGGGGGCGCTGGTGAAATAAGACGGACAACATTTTAAACTCAAAATCATATGTATAAAAAATATTCACCTGAAACTTAGCATTATAAAGTTTGTCTTGGATAGACAGTAGATGAAGGATACGTCTTGGATAGACAGTGATAATCGATTAGTCTTGGATAGACAGTAGATAATCGATTTTTTCCGACGCACGAGGAAAGTCACGTGATCTTTAATACAACGCAAGTGATTCTAAACAACAAAACAAGTATCATAGAAAATGGGCGCAATGAACAGACAACTCATGTAAATACAATGAACAGACAACTCATGTAAATACAATGAGCAGACAACTCATGTAAATACAATGAGCAGACAACTCATGTAAATACAATGAGCAGACAACTCATGTAAACACAATGAGCAGACAACTTATGTAAATACAATGAGCAGACAACACATGTAAATACAATGAGCAGACAACTCATGTAAACACAATGAGCAGACAACTTATGTAAATACAATGAGCAGACAACTCATGTAAATACAATGAGCAGACAACTCATGTAAATACAACGAACAGACAACTCATGTAAATACAATGAGCAGACAACTCATGTAAATACAATGAGCAGACAACTCATGTAAATACAATGAACAGACAACTCATGTAAATACAATGAACAGACAACTCATGGAAATACAATGAACAGACAACTCTTGGAAATACAATGAGCAGACAACTCATGTAAATACAATGAACAGACAACTCATGGAAATACAATGAACAGACAACTCATGTAAATACAATGAACAGACAACTCATGGAAATACAATGAGCAGACAACTCATGTAAATACAATGAACAGACAACTCATGTAAATACAATGAGCAGACAACTCATGTAAATACAATGAGCAGACAACTCATGTAAATACAGTGAACAGACAACGCATGTAAATACAATGAGCTGACAACGTATGTAAATACAATGAACAGACAACTCATGTAAATACAATGAACAGACAACTCATGTAAATACAATGAACAGACAACTCATGTAAATACAATGAACAGACAACTCATGTAAATACAATGAGCAGACAACTCATGTAAATACAATGAACAGACAACTCATGTAAATACAATGAACAGACAACTCATGTAAATTCAATGAGCAGACAACTCATGTAAATACAATGAACAGACAACTCATGTAAATACAATGAGCAGACAACTCATGTAAATACAATGAACAGACAACTAATAAAATACATGATTGGATTGCTAACTAAGTAAGTTAATGAAAAGGGTCAAAATTAAGTGACTCATTGGGGCCGTCAGTGGTTTCCGTCTTTTTTTCTTAAGTGTCAAAACAAAAGCTCTGCGATCGTCTGCTTGAGTCATTAAACAAAAGCTCAAAGATCGTCTGGTTAAGTCATTAAACAAAAGCTCAAAGATCGTTTGCTTAAGTCATTAAACAAAAGCTAAGCGATCGTCTGCTTAAGTCAGTAAACAAAAGCTCAAAGATCGTCTACTTAAGTCAATAAACAAAAGCTCAAAGATCGTCTACTTAAGTCAATAAACAAAAGCTCAAAGATCGTCTACTTAAGTCAGTAAACAAAAGCTCAAAGATCGTCTACTTAAGTCAATAAACAAAAGCTCATAGCTCGTCTGCTTAAGTCAATAAACAAAAGCTCAAAGATCGTCTACTTAAGTCAATAAACAAAAGCTCAAAGATCGTCTACTTAAGTCAATAAACAAAAGCTCAAAGATCGTCTACTTAAGTCAATAAACAAAAGCTCAAAGATCGTCTACTTAAGTCAATAAACAAAAGCTCAAAGATCGTCTGCTTAAGTCAATAAACAAAAGCTCAAAGATCGTCTACTTAAGTCAGTAAACAAAAGCTCAAAGATCGTCTACTTAAGTCAATAAACAAAAGCTCATAGCTCGTCTGCTTAAGTCAATAAACAAAAGCTCAAAGATCGTCTGCTTAAGTCATTAAACAAAAGCTCAAAGATCGTCTGGTTAAGTCATTAAACAAAAGCTCAAAGATCGTCTGCTTAAGTCATTAAACAAAAGCTCAAAGATCGTCTGCTTAAGTCAATAAACACAATCTCAAAGATCGTCTGCTTAAGGCAATAAACACAATCATTATTGTGTAATAAAATTAGAACTAACAATGATCAAATATTTCAGAGACTCTGACATGAGAAAGAAAACTATTTTGAACTACATCTGGATACATACTCACATGTCAAGTGTGCTTTCTATCACAATTCAAGTTTGCTCTCTATCACAATTCATGTGTGCTCTCTAGCACAATTCAAGTGTGTTGTCTATCACAATTCAAGTGTGTTGTCTATAAAAATTCAAGTGTGCTGTCTATCATAATTCAAGTGTGTTGTCTATCACAAATCAAATGCTTTGGCTATCAAAATGGAAGTGTATGAGTCGCTTTGAAACATCTATTTGACAATATTTTTGTTTTGAAAACACCAATGATTGTCTAATTAATTGTTCAGCACAAATATATCAGACCCAATATTTCTTATTTATCAGAAATTCACTTACACTTCGGGTTGTGTCTTTACATCGAGTAATTTATTAGAGATACCCAACTACTAAATGACTGCCCTGTATGCCTGCCTAGTATGGTCTTCCTTGTCCTGTCCGTCTGCTGTATCCTGTATGTCGGTCCATCCGTCTGGCTTTCTGTTAAACGTATTGATGATTCCATACAAATGCCGACCAATTCCCCCCCCCCCTTTTTTTCATATACTGTATAGCCGATGTGTAATATTATATCCCGGATCTAGACAGAGGGGTGGCGCTACTGTACAGTGGCGTTGACAAGGAGGGTTAGGGGTTAAAAAATGGGAGACCTAAACAGGGACAATGAAGAAGGGGACAAAGAAGGGGACATTAAAAAATAAGAAAAAACTTCGTTTCTTGTATAATTTTTATTTGCAAAACCTTAAGGTAAAATTGTTTCCAATTCAAGATTAGCTATCCAGCAAGCAGCGATAAATTCAGTATTATTCTAAACATGTATCAAACAGCGATAAATTCAGTATTATTCTAAACATGTTTCAAAACTTTTTCATCATACCAGGAATGACTATTGGCAATGTAGCTACGTGTTTATATATATATTTATTTATTTATTTATATTTACCGTATTTTCCGGCGTATCAAACGACTGGGCGTATAAGACGACCGCTTACTTTTCCTGTTAAAATATAAGTTCGGGCTATACTCGCCGTATAACACTAGAACCCCTCTCCCAACGCACAACAAATACAAATGTTAAAAACATCAGATTTGATTTCAATATGGTAATTTTAATTCAAATGCTTATGACATGTAGGTACTGAGCAGGAAAGGTTGTTTGTCATCAAATATGTAAAAATAATGCTGTTTGTCATCAAGTATGTAAATGGACCCGGACACGCAGCGCCGCCATTCGCACCCGGGTCCCATTAAACACAATGCGATCATTTGTGGTAGTTTATTTTAGTTGAAATGAAGAATTAAGTTTACAAACGTATGCTCCATTCAATTATTCAATTTGATACCAAATTTTGTCTTACAAATCCAACAATAATATTTTAAATAGTTTTTTTAATCCCACCTCTCACTTCTGGTACCCGGGTCCAAATAGTCGCAGCCTTATCAAAAATACTTAAACAATAAGTGAGTATTACGTAATCAAGAAATGATCCTTACGAACCTAGACTTGCAGTAAGAGTTCGTTCAGTGTTAATTAGTTAGTAATTGAAGTCAAACAATAGAATGTTGTAGCTCAGTGTTAATTGGTTAGTAATTGAAGTCAAACGATTGAATGTTGTAGTTCATTGTTAATTGGTTAGTAATTGAAGTCAAACAATTGAATGTTTTAGTTCAGAAACGAAAGTTTCTCCGCATTATCACCCAGAAGGTTGCGGCGTCAACCAGGGAATAGGAATTATTTCCTTCAAGGGAAATAACTGCACCAAACCTCATGTTCAAAAATAAGCAAGGCTACGTCCCTTGAATGCCTAGTCGCTCATAATTTAGAATTGATAAAATCCTGGAGTCGGTCTGTGGAAGAACATGTCAAGATATACTAAAGCAGAGGTCCTCAAACAACGGTTCATAGGCCCGATCTGGTCCGCCAGCGGCCTTTGATCTGGCCCGCCTGGCTGACGTAAGGATACCTGACTATCAGCGACAAATCTAGAACTGGACACTGGTCATCTCATTAGCCATACTTCCCTTTGAAATACTAGTAAGTTTATGTTAGATATTATTTCTATACATTTTAAATAGGTTGTTGATTTTCTTTTATATAATTTTTCTCTCCAACCGAGATATGTACAGTGTGCATAGAATTGAGATATGTGCAGTATGCATAGAATTGAGATATGTGCAGTGTGCATAGAATTGAGATATGTACTGTGTGCATAGAATTGAGATATGTGCAGTGTGCATAGAATTGAGATATGTACGGTGTGCATAGAATTGAGATATGTGCAGTGTGCATAGAATTGAGATATGTGCAGTGTGCTTAGAATTGAGATATGTGCAGTGTGCATAGAATTAAATTATGTGCAGTGTGCATAGAATTAAGTTATGTGCAGTGTGTATAGAATTAAATTATGTGCAGTGTGCATAGAATTATGATATGTGATGTGTACATAGATTTCGATTATAATCTTTTCAAACTACCTTCCGGCCCCGGACAGTGTTTTAGGACACTGATCCGATCCCTTGTTTAAAAAGTATGAGGACCACTGCACTAGAGTCTTATGACACATTAATAATTTCAAAATTAAAAAGGAAATCTACAATCCAACTGACAGTAGTTAAATTGAGAACCACTTTGACAGTTGTCATGGAAGCCTTATTTGTCTATCCTTTATGTCGTCGTAAGAGAAATTGTCCTTTTCCCCACAATAAGACATTTTATCTGAAGCAATATATAACGAAGCTATATATTGATGGCAAAACTAATGCTGGGTGGCCGAGTGGTCTAAACTGAGTGATGCTGGGTGGTCGACTGGTCTAAACTGAGTGATGCTGATTGACCGAGTGGTCTAAACTGAGTGATGCTGGGTGGCAGAGTGGTCTAAACTGAGTGATGTTGTACAAACGATTGGGGAAGTTGTATAGTTTTTTTATGGTCAATATAATTAGATCTTGACCAACACGTCATTTCCCCCTTCAACCTTCACCCATTCCCTCAAATACTCTTGTAATAGATTCCTGCATAGACTCTACAGCCACAACCAACTCCTTAAGACTAAACACATTTGACCTACGCCTTTGCGCCTTATGACGTCTTTGACTGAATATCCGTGAGCGTAGTTTTAAGCCCACCATTCTAGGAAGGTCAGATGAGTGTGTGTATGTTTCAACTCACGACAGTAATGTGTGAGTGAAGATCTTACCCTGTCTCAGTTGGTAGACGACGCGAAGCAGGTTCAAGATTACTTTGCCACCACTTGTGTTGAGAAGACAGTAGTAGTGGATCGCAGCTGGTAAAAATTCTGATGAATCTTTCAGCAACAATGGATGTGTTGTGTCAATAGGTCTATGTGTTGTGCCAATAGGTCTGTGTCTTGTGCCAATAGGTCCGTGTGTTGTAACAATAGGTCCGTGTGCTGTGCCAATAGGTCCGTGTGTTGTGCCAATAGGTCCGTGTGTTGTGCCAATAGGTTCGTGTTTTATGTGAATGGTTTCAGTGTGTTGTGTCAACAGATACGTGTGTTGTGTGTTGTGGATATGATCAGACACTTACCGGTTTAAATTCATTGTTACAAATGGGATATTTATTTTACATTTATTAATCACATATACACAATTTTATTAAATTATCTATATACTTTTTTTTCACTTGTATAAAAGGACTTAGAAATAGTTTTATGAAAAACGACTTTAGGTCCAATTGTATTTTGTGTACTGAATATTTCTTGTGACGTTCAATTGACGTCACGTTATTCCCTCTGCTGTCATCGGTGTAGACGTCTTTGCGTTAATTTTTTTTCTTTTCCAACGAGATTGTTAACTTATCAAACATCATCATAAAATAATGTATAAAACATTTATAACATGTGGAAATTATTTACCGGGAACTTTACGCATAATTCTAAGACGAATCAAATTAGACTGTTTTTAAACCCTTTGACTCATACCACAAATCACATTGTTTTTAAACCCTTTGACTCATACCACACATTTTAACTCTGACTGGACTCAACTGTTGATCTTATATGTTGATCTTATGTGTTGTCGTGTATCATCCTTTTTTCAACGCTGCAACTCATCTGGATACGAGGGAACCAAAACTTGGCCGGCTTGTTGAGTTGTTTATTACTGGAGGGGCCACAGCACATAGCAATTTAAATAAAACCTGAAACTTCATTGCGGGGGGGGGGGGGGGGTCAAATGCCCCGCCCTACCCAAATGACGTCCCTGCTGGATACTCCCCCACACATTTTCCCCCCTGAATATTGTGAAGAACTCCACAGTCCTGAGTCTAACTCCGGATACTTGACGCTGTCTCTACTCCAGCAAATGAAGTCACATATGTGGTAGTATCATTGGGAAAACCAAATTTGCTAACGAGTCTCAAAGTATGTGCTTCTGGTTGTTATTACATCATTTGTTCACCGTAAAATTTTGTCTGACTCTACCCCACCATCCCCCCCCCTAACCGACCCCAGGGCACTTTGAGACACTTAAGATCAAGTGAGTCGCATTCACTGTTGAAATTTACCAAGTGTCGCGTGACTCAGGCCAAATATCCGTCCCCAATGTTTCCAGTCCTGGGTTTTGCGTTGTTGTTTTGTGAACTGTTAAGTTTTGTTTTGTTACAAATCTGTTTCAAGAAAGTTACTAAGTACTGAAGTAACCAGATTGTCATTACTTGAAACAGACATGTAGACACTCACTGTTGTATTCCCCAGGTTACGTCATCCGTCAACACCAGGTTACGTCATCCGTCAACAACACACATCAAGATCACAGAATAAAGAAACTGTTTCTGGAAAGTGATTTGATTAATTTTTTTTGGGGTGAGATACCGAAGAAAAAGCAGTGGAGTGTTGATAATTTCAAAAGTGTTTTCAGCACAAACACCCGAACACTTAAACACCTGAACACTTAAACACCTGAACACTCAAACACTCGGACTACCCAAAGTAGTCAGGTGTACCCACAGGGATTGCTCCGTGACATGGCTCCGACAGCGCTTGGTCGTGTACTTTGTTTTCTGGCTCTTCTATGTCACGTGACTTTCGCTTCAGAAGGTGACTATATTTAAATTTTTTGTAGTTGTTTTTTAATTAGAAATTATAGTCATCTATTGTATCACGTGATAATAGTCATCTATTGCATCACGTGATAATAGTCATCTATTGTATCACGTGATAATAGTCATCTATCATTGTAAAAGTCAGCAATTTGTGTATATAATCATCAAGTGGCGTCTATACCCCAAGAAGTGGAAGCCTATCCCACTTCCCCCCTCCCCAAGACCTTGGTAAATTATGTGGGTTAATCATGCTACCCGTGGTATCGGTGTTTAATTCTGTGTTTGTCATGCTACCCATCGTATCGGTGTTTAATTCTGCGTTTGTCATGCTACCCATGGTATCGTTGTTTAATTCTGTGTTTGTCATGCTACCCATGGTA
Organism: Omphiscola glabra; assembly: GCA_964017045.1. NCBI lineage: Eukaryota > Metazoa > Mollusca > Gastropoda > Lymnaeidae > Omphiscola > Omphiscola glabra. Next base: position 255,459 of record OZ024806.1, read on the forward strand.
TCGTTGTTTAATTCTGTGTTTGTCATGCTACCCATGGTATCGGTGTTTAATTCTGTGTTTGTCATGCTACCCATCGTATTGGTGTTTAATTCGTGAGTTCACTAATAATATTTGTAACAAAACCACAAATTTACATTACAAAAATTGTGTCAACATTGTTGACCTTCAATCACTAATGTTGATAACAAACAATGACAATTCCTCACATTTTTCAGCGAATCAAATTATCAAATTTTAGTTCTTTTACAAAATAATTGATTTTAGTAGAAGTTGTTTACAAATTATTTTGGTGTGTAGTCTGACACCAGAATTTGTGTACACATTATTTTGATGTGTAGACTGACACCAGAATTTGTGTACACATTATGTTGATGTGTAGTCTGACACCAGACGTTGTGTACACATTATTTGGATGTGTAGTCTGACACCAGACGTTGTGTACACATTATTTTGATGTGTAGTCTGACACCAGACGTTGTGTACACATTATTTTGATGTGTAGTCTGACACGAGACGTTGTGTACAAATGATCACATTCATGTATTTGCTGCCTGCGCAAGGTAATCAGGGTAGAGGTGGAGGGGGTAGGGGGGAGGGGTGAAGGGGGTTAGTTCACAGTGATACACATCGAAATAATCTCGAACCCGCTTAGGTCTACATTTTCCTTGTCTGATACCGGAAGTACATTTTTTAGGGGTAGACAAGGTTAGTTTCTGTCCTAGATGACACTAACTCCAGCACCGCTTTTGACTAACGGCACTAGGGCTATAGAATAGTTGACATGATTTTATAACTTCAAAGCAACCAAATGTCATGTATGTAATCAGGGTGGGTGAGGGTGGGGTGGACGGTTGCCTTGTCTACTATTACAGACTGGTCTTTGGAAAATGTAAAATAAAACAAAAATGGTTTTGCTCTACTAAGTGTATCCAGGAGCTGATGACTACGTAATCCCCATGTGCCACGTTCAGTGGCGTCTTCCTACCTATCTACTAAACTGCCAGTGTGCCACGTTCAGGGGCGTCCACAGTTAGGACTTCCTACCTATCTACTAAACTGCCAGTGTGCCACGTTCAGGGGCGTACACAGTTAGGACTTCCTACCTATCTACTAAATTGCCAGTGTGCCACGTTCAGGGGCGTCCACAGTTAGGACTTCCTACCTATCTACTAAACTGCCAGTGTGCCACGTACAGGGGCGTACACAGTTAGGACTTCCTACCTATCTACTAAACTGCCAGTGTGCCACGTACAGGGGCGTACACAGTTAGTAATTCCTACCTATCTACTAAACTGCCAGTGTGCCACGTTCAGGGGCGTACACAGTTAGGTTTTCCCACCTATCTAATTTCAAAAGTGGTCACCTTTATGTAAATTCCTTAAAATATAGTGCACTTTGAACACATTTAGAACCCTAAGATATAACATAAGCAGAGCCAAGGGTAAATGTCCATATGTATCACCATAAATAACAATCCATATCTCAAATAAGTTTGGAATATATTTTTTCTTAACAATAAATTTTAAAATCATTATTATCTCAACATATTTTGAAAATATTTGTGCTCAATTATTTTTTTACGTTATCATTTATTTCTTTTGACCGTGCTGTCCAATCAGAGGTCTGTGTTTAAAAACTCAAGATTTGTCTATTTTACATGAGTCAGCGTTGAAGTTAAATCAATTGATAGTGTTTTGATGGCACTAGTGGAGTACTGGCTTCCGCTGCTTCATGTGTGAGCAAATCAGTGAGGAAGTCTTTCAATGACCTCGTCCTAGTTATTCTATACAGTTGTATCAATAGTAATACACTTGTATCAATAGAAATACAGCTGTATCAATAGCAATACAGTTATATCAATGGTAATACAGTTGTATAAAAAAAAATACACTTGTATCAATAGCAATACTGTTGTATTAATAGCAGTAAAGTTGTATCAATAGAAAAACAGTTGTATTAAAAGCTATACAGTTGTATCAATAGAAATACAGTTGTATCAATAGAAATACAGTTGTATCAATAGCAATGCAACTGTTTCAATAGTAATACAGTTCTATCAATAGAAATACAGTTGTGCCAATAACAATACAGCTGCATCAATAGCAATACTTTTGTATTAATAGCAGTACAGTTGTATCAATAGCTGTACAGTTTCATCAACAGCAACACACATAATATGATGTAGAAAAATGTTACATACTGTTAACAACATATGTAGATATTGCTACAAAAGGTTTGATATTGTTTCAACTAATGTTAATATTTATACAATTATTGTTTCTATTGATGAAACCAACGTAGCTATTTGAACAATTTTTATAGGTATAAATTCAAATTTTATCGTAATATGATACACCTATTCTCATCAAACTGTTGTAAAAGGTGATACAATATTGAAGATCTTAAGACAATAACGAGTCCTCGGGAAATAAAAACTTGAGAACCCGTGATGTGTATACAAGTCGTGGACCATCCTTCAATTCAGAGTGGGGAAAATTGTTGAATAATAAACAAAGAAAGTGAAGTGTGTCCGCGTTGAAGGAAAGCCTACACTAAAACTCAAGTGGCTTTGTTCTCATACAGACTACTCTACCACAGTTCATGAGAAGCTTCTTAGACACCAACAACATGAACAGGGGCCAGAACGAAATGTTCATGTAAAGTTTATGGGAATTACCTCAAGATTCGGAGTTTTAGGGGATAGTGAGCAGGATTTAGTCACCAACTCCATACAGTTTCCCATAAATGATGTGGAATGATGTCACGTTAGACCACCCCCATACATATTACTGAATGATGTCACGTTAGACCACCCCCATACATATTACTGCATGATGTCACGTTAGACCACCCCCATACATTTCACTGCATGATGTCACGTTAGACCAGCCCCATACATATTACTGCATGATGTCACGTTAGACCACCCCCATACATATTACTGCATGATGTCAAGTTAGACCACCCCCATACATTTCACTGCATGATGTCACGTTAGACCACCCCCATACATTTTACTGCATGATGTCACGTTAGACCACCCTCATACATTTCACTGCATGATGTCACGTTAGACCACCCCCATACATATTACTGCATGATGTCACGTTAGACCACCCCCATACATTTCACTGCATGATGTCACGTTAGACCACCCCCATACATTTCACTGCATGATGTCACGTTAGACCACCCCCATACATTTCACTGCATGATGTCACGTTAGACCACCCTCATACTTTTCACTGCATGATGTCACGTTAGACCACCCTCATACTTTTCACTGCATGATGTCACGTTAGACCACCCCCATACATATTACTGCATGATGTCACGTTAGACCATCCCCATACATATTACTGCATGATGTCACGTTAGACCACCCCCATACATTTCACTGCATGATGTCACGTTAGACCACCCTCATACTTTTCACTGCATGATGTCACGTTAGACCACCCTCATACTTTTCACTGCATGATGTCACATTAGACCACCCCCATGCTTTTCACTGCATGATGTCACGTTAGACCACCCTCATAATTTTCACTGCATGATGTCACATTAGACCACCCCCATACTTTTCACTGCATGATGTCACATTAGACCACCCCCATGTTTTTCACATTTTGATGTCACAATAGGCCAGTCGGCCACAAATCGGTTTTGACTCCGATAAACATAGTTCTTGACGGTTGTTGAAAAGAATTTTGGCTCTCAATAAAATTTTATCGTCCTGCTGCTGATTTTTGACTCTTTTGACTAATGAGTTTTCCGACCACTGAACTAAGGTGATGGCAACTCAAAATGGCGTCCCTATCTTGATAATATATGTTTAGGGGAGTATTATATATAGTTCTCAACCTGTGACAATGTGAAACTTCAGAAAATTGTGATGGTGCGTTGTATATTTATCAGCATTTTATCTTACTTTTTACCAGAGAGAGAGAGAAAGAGAGAGAGAGGGGGAGAGCGAGAGTGAGAGAGAGAGTGAGAGAGAGAGAGAGAGAGAGAGAGAGAGTGAGAGAGAGAGAGAGAGAGGGTGAGAGAGAGAGAGATAGAGTGAGAGAGAGAGATAGAGTGAGAGAGAGAGTGAGAGAGAGAGAGAGTGAGAGTGAGAGAGATTGAGAGAGAGAGAGGGAGAGAGAGAGGGAGTGAGAGAGAGAGTGAGAGAGAGGGAGAGAGAGGGAGAGAGAGAGAGAGGGAGAGAGAGAGAGCCCTCAATAGAAAAATTGTGACATTTCTTTATGCCAATAAGTCAGAGAGTTGTCTTATAAAAAAATTGATTTTATTTTCAAACTAGAAAGCTCTATCCTCATACTCGTACTTGGCCCCACTACGTACCGACACACATGTACTTTGTGTACTTAATACGTACTTAAAGGGATAAGAATAAACAAAACACACGATTATTTGCAGTTATAAACATTTCAAGTTGTCGCGTACATCCTTCACAATGAATATCATAACTGCCAGCATATTTTGTTTCGTGTCATTCAGAGTGAATTCATATTGATTGATTATTTTTATATTTTTTTAGAATTGAAGGGCTTTCTAGAAAACGTCACAGTGGATTTCAACTCTGGGAACATTCTTGCTGAGATCTTTATGACGCTGTTGCGACACGGCGCAAGACATTCCACAACCAACTCTACATCTACGACGTCTTTCATCAATGGGGGCTCGGACACCAGCGCGGAGCCCCATGGTCCCAGACTGGGGAGAGTTCTTGAGACGTCCACGGCGTCCTGGTCCCCGGAGAGACTGTCCACCTCAGGTCAAGCGACCACCATGTTGACCAGTATGACGTCAACGGAAGTGATGACCTCGGTCACTTTGTACGATGATGAAATGACACGTCAGTTGATTGAACAATTTATAATTGATTTGTAGGCAATAAAATGCATGGCTATAACGATGACTACCTCATTAATAACGATGACTACCTCATTAATAACGATGACTACCTCATTAATAGCGATGACTACCTCATTAATAACGATGACTACCTCATTAATAACGATGACTACCTCATTAATAACGATGACTACCTCATTAATAGCGATGACTACCTCATTAATAACGATGACTACCTCATTAATAACGATGACTACCTCATTAACAACGATGACTACCTCATTAATAACGATGACTAACTCATTAATAACGATGACTAACTCATTAATAACGATGACTCCCTCATTAATAACGATGACTACCTCATTAATAGCGATGACTACCTCATTAATGACGATGACTACCTCATTAATAACGATGACTACCTCATTAATAACGATGACTACCTCATTAATAACGATGACTACCTCATTAACAACGATGACTACCTCATTAATAACGATGACTACCTCATTAATAACGATGACTACCTCATTAATAACGATGACTAACTCATTAATAACGATGATACCTCATTAATAACGATGACTACCTCATTAATAACGATGACTACCTCATTAATAACAATGACTACCTCATTAATAACAATGACTACCTCATTAATAACAATGACTACCTCATTAATAACGATGACTACCTCATTAATAACGATGACTACCTCATTAATAACAATGACTACCTCAGTAATAACGATGACTAACTCATTAATAACGATGACTACCTCATTAATAACGATAACTAACTCATTAATAACGATGACTACCTCATTAATAAATATGACTACCTCATTAATAACGATGACTACCTCATTAACAATGATGACTACCTCATTAATAACGATGACTACCTCATTAATAACGATGACTACCTCATTAATAACGATGACTAACTCATTAATAACGATGATACCTCATTAATAACGATGACTACCTCATTAATAACGATGACTACCTCATTAATAACGATGACTAACTCATTAATAACGATGACTCCCTCATTAATAACGATGACTACCTCATTAATAACGATGACTACCTCATTAATAACGATGACTGCTTCATTAATAACGATGACTACCTCATTAATAACGATGACTACTTCATTAATAACGATGACTACCTTATTAATAACGATGATTACCTCATTAATAACGATGACTCCCTCATTAATAACAATGACTACCTCATTAATAACGATGACTACCTCATTAATAACGATGACTACCTCATTAATAACGATGACTACCTCATTAATAACGATGATTACCTCATTAATAACGATGACTACCTCATTAAAAACGATGACTACCTCATTAATAACGATGACTAACTCATTAATAACGAAGACTAACAAACTTAGTAATAACAGTGACTAACTAACTCATTAATAACAATGACTAACTAACTTAGTAATAACGATGACTAACACATTTTTTGTATTTTTTTCATAAATTAAGGTCATTTTTCAAGTTTTTGTTGATATCTGCTAAAACAATTTAAATTGATTAAAAAATAAATCTTCAGACGTTAAAGATTGATCCCAGATATGAGAGAAGCCAAAGTGGTTCCAACAGTTCATTATAGGCATTGATCAGTGGTTCCAACAGTTCATTAAAGGCATTGATCAGTGGTTCCAACAGTTCATTATAGGCATTGATCAGTGGTTCCAACAGTTCATTAAAGGCATTGACCAGTGACAGGTCTTTGGTTCATTAAAGGCATTGATCAGTGAGAGGTCTTTGGTTCATTAAAGGCATTGATCAGTGACAGGTCTTTGGTTCATTAAAGGCATTGATCAGTGACAGGTCTTTGGTTCATTAAAGGCATTGATCAGTGACAGGCCTTTGGTTCATTAAAGGCATTGACCAGTAAGAGGTCTTTGGTTCATTAAAGGCATTGACCAGTGAGAGGTCTTTGGTTCATTAAAGTCATTGACCAGTGAGAGTTCTTTGGTTCATTAAAGGCATTGATCAGTGACAGGTCTTTGGTTCATTAAAGGCATTGACCAGTGACAGGTCTTTGGTTCATTAAAGGCATTGATCAGTGACAGGTCTTTGGTTCATTAAAGGCATTGATCAGTGAGAGGTCTTTGGTTCATTAAGGGCATTGATCAGTGAGAGGTCTTTGGTTCATTAAAGGCATTGATCAGTGAGAGGTCTTTGGTTCATTAAAGGCATTGATCAGTGAGAGGTCTTTGGTTCATTAAAGGCATTGATCAGTGAGAGGTCTTTGGTTCATTAAAGGCATTGACCAGTGAGAGGTCTTTGGTTCATTAAAGGCATTGACCAGTGAGAGGTCTTTGGTTCATTAAAGGCATTGACCAGTGAGAGGTCTTTGGTTCATTAAAGGCATTGATCAGTGAGAGGTCTTTGGTTCATTAAAGGCGTTGATCAGTGAGAGGTCTTTGGTTCATTAAAGGCATTGACCAATGAGAGGTCTTTGGTTCATTAAAGGCATTGACCAGTGAGAGGTCTTTGGTTCAAAGTCCACTTCCCCCCTCGCGACAGAAAAAGTCAACTAAGTATAAAAGTTGATTTGTGCTCAGGTCATCAATATTTGTAATAATTGAGATATGTCTTTGACTTGGTGAGTCCTTGAGATATGTCCTTGACTTGGTGAATCCTTGAGATATGTCCTTGACTTGGTGAGTCATTGATATATGTCCTTGACTTGGTGAATCAGTGTGATATGTCCTTGACTTGGTGAGTCCTTGAGATATGTCCACGTCTTTCTTGCATTAGACACTTATAGTCGGACATTCAAAAAGTGAACAACTAGTTCTACTGTTGTCTTGATCATATAGTCGGACATTCAAAAAGTGAACAACTAGTTCTACTGTTGACTTGATAAAAAAGTAGGGCCTTTTAAAACGCTAACAATTAATTCTACTGTTGTCTTGATCATATAGACGGACATTCAAAATTTTAACATTTCAATCTACTGTCATCTGGATAAATCATTCTCACAACCCGTTGTCTGTCTTTCTGGTCGTTGTCAATAATACAATGACGTTCTTTACAGTGGCATCAATTATACTGACATCAATTACAGTGACATTTATTACAGTGACATTCACTACAGTACTACATATCCGAATATATACATTTAAAGTAATTGGCAAAGTGTAACTAGTTAAAAGAGCTGACAATAATATATATATATATGTAACTTTCTCTCACCCCATCTCTCTCACCATGTCTCTCTCCCTCTCTGTCTCCCTCTCTCCACTCTCTCTCACTCTCATTCGCACTCTCTCCCTCTCTCTCTCTCTCTCTCTCTCGCTCTCTGTCTCACATAATTATGACATTCAGTGTATCCATAACTTGACATTTATTACAGTGACATTCACTACAGTACTACATATCCGAATATATATACATTTAAAGTAATTAGCAAAGTGTAACTAGTTGAAAGAGCTGACAATAATATATATATATATGTAACTCTCTCTCACTCCATCTTTCTCACCATGTCTCTCTCCCTCTCTGTCTCCCTCTCTGTCTCCCTCTCTCCACTCTCTCTCCCTCTCATTCGCACTCTCTCTCCCTCTCTCTCTCTCCCTCTCTCTCTCTCGCTCTCTGTCTCACGTGATTATGACATTCTGTGTATCCATAACTTGACATTTATTACAGTGACATTCACTACAGTACTATATATCCGAATATATATAAATTTAAAGTAATTGGCAAAGTGTAACTAGTTGAAAGAGCTGACAATAATATATATATATATATGTAACTCTCTCTCACTCCATCTTTCTCACCATGTCTCTCTCCCTCTCTGTCTCCCTCTCTGTCTCCCTCTCTCCACTCTCTCTCCCTCTCATTCGCACTCTCTCTCCCTCTCTCTCTCTCGCTCTCTGTCTCACGTGATTATGACATTCAGTGTATCCATAACTTGACATTTATTACAGTGACATTCACTACAGTACTATATATCCGAATATATATAAATTTAAAGTAATTGGCAAAGTGTAACTAGTTGAAAGAGCTGACAATAATATATATATATATGTAATTCTCTCTCACTCCATCTTTCTCACCATGTCTCTCTCCCTCTCTGTCTCCCTCTCTCCACTCTCTCTCCCTCTCATTTGCACTCTCTCCCTCTCTCTCTCTCGCTCTCTGTCTCACATAATTATGACATTCAGTGTATCCATAACTTGACATTTATTACAGTGACATTCACTACAGAACTACATATCCGAATATATATAAATTTAAAGTAATTGGCAAAGTGTAACTAGTTGAAAGAGCTGACAATAATATATATATATATGTAACTCTCTCTCACTCCATCTTTCTCACCATGTCTCTCTCCCTCTCTGTCTCCCTCTCTGTCTCCCTCTCTCCACTCTCTCTTCCTCTCATTCGCACTCTCTCCCTCTCTCTCTCTCTCGCTCTCTGTCTCACGTGATTATGACATTCTGTGTATCCATAATTCACCTCTCCATGGATTACAGAGGAAACACCACCCAGAATAATTAAACCATTATCACAAAGGAGAGTTATCGTCCCTGAGACAGAGAAGACGTTTTTCACTTACAAGTGTCAGGCGGACGGCTACCCCAGACCTTCGTAAGTTTCTTACTTCAAAATAGTTGCATTTAATTCAAAATAGTTGCATTTACTTCAAAATAGTTGCATTTACTTCATTGTATTCCCAAGCAGCTGGGGTATATCAAGTGAGTTCTTAAAATTAGCCATTACTCTGGGCCAGCCAACTTTCATAAATAAATGATTGATAAAGTTAAACAATTATTTGCCAAATTCAAAATATTAATTATACAAGAAAACAACGCATTATTTTTTTACCTCTTAAAGAATGTTTGTCGTGCTAATCTTAGTTATCTGTGATTGTTTTCAAGTAAAAATCTGTTAATTTGTAAAATTAATTTTACAATTTTTAGCTGAATTCTTTTCGTATTTAAAAAAAAATATTTCCTGTTGTTTGCTGACTTTTTTTGTGTTGTTTTTTTAATAAATAAATCTTTATCTCAAGTTCACGAAACATGGTGGTTAGCATCTTATTCTAAATGTTCGTGTTTTGGGTGTTTTTATATATATATATCTATTTATTTTTTTTATTACTCTAACTACTTATACATGATTCGTTGACCAGGTATGAATGGTACAGGAATGACCAACTTCTAGACCACACGGGTGAACACATCCGGGGATTTGAGAACGGAAGTCTTCATCTGCGAAACTTCAGCAGTCGTGAGGACGGACTATTCCAGTGCAAGGCCAGGAACAAGTACGGCACATCCGTGTCCGTCAAGATCCCCATCGTCGCGGAAACACCACCAGCGAGACGTGAGTCCGCATGATGGAGATCTATTGTAACGTCCTTACCGCCGTCAGGGGCGTAGGAAAGAGGGTGGGAGGGGTGGCGCAAACTTTTTTTTTCTTACAGGGAAAGGTCGAATGTGGGGCCAGAGATATTTTTACTAAAGGGCTTATAAATCTTTGCCTGCCACGGGTACCAGTACCACTAACCCTAGCTACGACACTGATCACAGAGCACTGGCAATACTCTTAAGAATACTGACAATACTCTTGTGATATTGCCATGTCTGTCGAAATGTTTACATATGTATTTCCATAAGTGTCTGAAGTCTGCCTGTACTGTTGACTGTTGGGCCCTTAGTCTGAAGTCTGCCTGTACTGTTGAGCCCTTAGTCTGAAGTCTGCCTGTACTGTCGAGCTCTTAGTCTGAAGTCTGCCTGTACTGTTGACTGTTGGGCCCTTAGTCTGAAGTCTGCCTGTACTGTTGAGCCCTTAGTCTGAAGTCTGCCTGTACTGTCGAGCTCTTAGTCTGAAGTCTGCCTGTACTGTTGAGCTCTTAGTCTGAAGTCTGCCTGTCCTGTTGACTGTTGAGCTCTTAGTCTGAAGTCTGGCTGTACTGTTGACTGTTGAGCCCTTAGTCTGAAGTCTGCCTGTCCTGTTGACAATTGGGCCCTTAGTCTGAAGTCTGCCTGTACTGTTGACTTTTGAGCCCTTAGTCTGAAGTCTGCCTGTACTGTTGACTGTTGAGCCCTTAGTCTGAAGTCTGCCTGTCCTGTTGACAATTGGGCCCTTAGTCTGAAGTCTGCCTGTACTGTTGACTTTTGAGCCCTTAGTCTGAAGTCTGCCTGTACTGTTGACTGTTGAGCCCTTAGTCTGAAGTCTGCCTGTATTGTTGACTGTTGAGCCCTTAGTCTGAAGTCTGCCTGTACTGTTGACTGTTGAGCCCTTAGTCTGAAGTCTGCCTGTACTGTTGACTGTTGAGCTCTTAGTCTGAAGTCTGCCTGTACTGTTGACATATTTAAGACTCCCAGGTCAACTTAAAGGGTTTTTTTCTTTTTACTTTTTGTACTCACACAGAAGTCTTCTAATTATTTTATAAATTTGTCTCAGCTTATATTTGTTTAACTTGGCATTTGAACAGCCTTTATTTGTTTAACTTGGCATTTGTGTCAGCAATTCTATCGGTTGGTTATTTCAATTAGGGGTCAACCTTGGGAGGGAAAGGGGAGACGACCGTCCCTGGTGCCACCTTTGCCTTTGGTGCTAGTTCGTTGTTTTTTTTTCAATATTAAAAATAATGATTAGCTGAATTTTTTCTTTGACTGCAAGCCTTCTTCGGCATTTTTAATTTTTATATATTTTTTTGTACTCTAAACACATTTTGTAATCTAAACTCCTTCAAACTATGGAACTTAAATTATTAAAAATACCCATGGTATATGGCTATATTTCTATATAAATACATGTCATGTGACACACATCATATGTATAGCCTTAATTTCTACATGCCATGTGACACACATCCTATATATAGCCTTAGTTTATATATATCATGTGACACATATCCTATATATACCCTTAGTTTATATATATCATGTGACACACATCCTACATATAGCCTTAGTTTATACAAGTCATGTGATACACATCTTATATCTAGCCGTAATTTATACATGTCACGTGATACACATCCTATATATAGACTTAGTTTATGACGTCAGTGTAGTCCCTGCTGATGACCAGAGACGTTTCAAGAACCAATATGACAAATGCTGACAATTCCAGAATTGTTTTGTTTCATTGAGGCGACTTCAAATCGAGCCACAACTCCCACATATCCCTGTCGGCCATATCCCAGTCCGCCATATCCCTGTATGCCATATCCCAGTCCCCTATATCCCTGCCCGTCATAACCCTGTCCACCATACTGCCCATACCCTGTCCGCCATATCCATGTCCCCCACATTATTATTATTATTATTATTATTATTGGTAGTTTTCTATAGCGTGGTGCTGGGCTCACCACGCTGTACATTCAATTTAACAAACATCCCCGTTCCCCATTTCCCTATCGGTCATATCCCTTTCCCATATATCCCTGTCGGCCATATCCTGTCCCCCATAACCCTGAAAATCATCTGTCAGTAATTGCTCGGTTCATTGTCGCCATTTTGTCCCTGCTTTCTTGAAGTGCCTGATACTCCAGATGAAGTTCGCATTGTTCAAGAAGGTGATCCAGCGGCACTCTACTGTGTCGACACGCCACCAACTATCCCTGAATACATAACAAGATGGTACCAGGAGGAAGGTGGTTCCAAAGAGGTCAAGCTAGATCAACGGATTGGGATGGATTCAAACGGTAAGGGGTAAGCCCGGGGTGGGGAATGGATGGGGCCGGGTGGGGCGGGGTGGGTGATGTGGGGTGCGGTTAAACAGCAGTGTAAAGGGTTAAGGTTTGCAATTCTTAGGTGCGCTGAGGTAAGTCTCTACTACAGAATGGTAGGCGTGTCCCTACTACAGAATGGTAGGCGTGTCCCTATTACAGAATGGTAGGCGTGTCCCTACTATGAATGGTAGGTGCGTCCCTACTACAGAATGGTAGGCATGTCTCTCTAATACAGAATGGTAGGCATGTCTCTCTAATACAGAATGGTAGGCGTGTCCCTACTACAGAATGGTAGGCGTGTCCCAACTACAGAATGGTAGGCGTGTCCATCCTTCTGTATGGTATGTATCTCTCTACTACACTATATAGTAAAACAAAATAATGCGTTCAAAAAGAAATTTGACGTAACATTTGATCGCGTGAACTGAAAATAAAATTCGACCAAACTTCCGTCGACCAAACTTCCGTCGACCTAACTTCCGTCGATCAAACTTCCGTCGATCAATTTTCCGTCGACGCAATTTCTTCCAAACAAATTTCCGGATACGGGGTTCGGGTGCTTCAAAGTAGTTAGGATACTTTACCAGAATCATCTAAATATAAATAGAAATCTGGCAAATTAAATGTACACTATATCAGAGGTTCTCAAATGGTGGTCCACGGGGCGGCGCTGGTCCGTGAGCCTTACAATGGCGGCCAAACAACAATGGCAATACGGGAATTTCTCATCTAACGTTACTGAAACAAAACATGCATTTAAGTCACACACGTTACAACACACGTTACAACACACGTTACAACACACGTTACAACACACGTTACAAGAATCCCAATGAGTGCCACCGCTCCACCCCCAGGTACATCACTGCACATTTATGTCACGCCCCTGAACTATATTAATATTTTTATGTGCCACCAGCTTTTATTACATCATATTTAAATTGAGACTATTTCCGTAAAACAAACGAAAATATTACGTACCAAACGCAATTGGCGTATTTTTGAGTCTGTTTTGACGCAGTTAATCACCACTACACCACGCATATCTAGAGAATTATATTAATTTATTAATTGTTTTGTAAAAGAAGAATTGGAACCTGGGAAAGAGTACACTTTTTTAATAAAACTCCATTTTCCCATGATTTCATTGCGAAAAAAAAACTCCTTTACAACAAATGTCATTACTCATTTTCTAGAAATAATTAGATTTTTGTAATTATTTTTTTGAGGTGTGGATGGTGGTGAACAGCTCCTTTGAACCAATGTAGGCTACCTCTGCTCCAGAGCAGGCTACCTCTGCTCCAGAGCTACAAATCCATGATTGAAAACGCCCAGATTGGATTTGAAAATTACTAAGGAAATCTTGAGAGGGAACATGATAAAATTGGCTACATTTTCAATAAATGCAACATCTTCACATCTGCTATCATGATACCACATCTGATTCATCTTATCACATTTAATATCCTCTTATCACATCTGCTATCATCTTATCACATCTGCTATCATCTTATCACATCTATCATCTTATCACATCTGATATCATGGTATCACATCTGATTCATCTTATCACATCTGATATCATCTTATCACATATGATATCATCTTATCACATCTGATTCATCTTATCACATCTGCCATCATCTTATCACATCTGATATCATTGTACAGGAACACTGAGATTCGCCTACACAGAACCTGGTGACGCATTGACCTACATCTGCTCCCTGGTCCCACAGAATGCCGCCTCGCAACATCTTATTCGGTACTACAACAAGGTCAAGCTGCAGGTCAAATCTCATTCAAAAGGTAAGATATGCTGACCTAACCCTAACCTAACATGCTGACCTAACCCTAACCTTAACCCTAACCTAACTCGTTCACAAGGTAAGACATGCTGACCTACTCCCTCACACTAACCCTAACCTAACTCATTCAAAAGATAAGGTGAGCTAATCCTAACCTAACTCATTCAAAAGATAAGACATGCTGACCTACTCCCTCACACTAACCCTAACCTAAATCATTCAAAGGGTAATACATGCTGAGCTAACCCTAACCCTAACTTAACTCATTCAAACGGTAAGACATGATGAGCTAACCCTAACCCTAACCTTAACCCTAACCTAACTCATTCAAAAGGTAAGGTGAGCTAACCCTAACCTTAACCCTAACTTAACTCATTCAAAAGTTAAGGTGAACTAACCCTAACCTTAACCCTAACCTAACTCATTCAAAAGGTAAGGTGAGCTAACCCTAACCTTAACCGTAACCTAACTCATTCAAAAGGTAAGGTGAGCTAACCCTAACCTTACCCTAACCTAACTCATTCAAAAGATAAGGTGAGCTAATCCTAACCTAACTCATTCAAAAGGTAAGGTGAGCTAACCCTAACCTTAACACTAACCTAACTCATTCAAAAGGTAAGACATGCTGATATTTTTCTATTTTTTAATTCCAGTTCTCTTTTTTTCAGCTTTTTATAAATCAAGGACTAAAAGTAGATGCAACACTGTAAAGCTGGTCTGCACAACTCAAAATGTAAGGCGCGCCGTAATACTTAATGAAAAACTTGTGCTGGCCAAAAGAAAATAGGACGGGACTTGTGCTGGCCAAAAGAAAATAGGACGGGACTTGTGCTGGCCAAAAGAAAATAGGACGGGACTTGTGCTGGCCAAAAGAAAATAGGACGGGACTTGTACTGGCCAAAAGAAAAAAAAGGGGGGGGGGAGAGAGAGGCTATTAGGAACAAAAATAAATAAATAATAGTTCGATTCTTCGCGGGCCACAAAGTGGGTGTTAGCGGGCTGCATGTGGCCCGCGTGCCGTATGCTGTGCAGGCCTGCTGTAAAGAATAAAGACTTTAATGCCTGGAATCAAAATGTACTTTGTAATTTAAAAGAAATTTCTTTTTTTTTAATTTTATTATTTTTAATTTTTTGGAATCAATAGAAACATATCTGATCTAAACTATCGCATTCAAAAAACACCTGAAGCTCTACAGCAGTGGTTCTCAACCTTCCTAATGCCGTGACCCTTTCATACAGTTCTTTATGTTGTGGTGACCCCCCAGCCACAAAATTATTTATCTTTCTACTTCATAAGTGTAGAGTATATGTGTTTTCAGAGACGGTCTTAGGCGACCTCTGGGAAAAGGTCGCGTGACCCCCCCCCCCAAAGGGGTCGCGCCCCACAGGTTGTGAAACGCTGCTCTACAGCATTTTGGGCTCATGACAAAAGGTACCCAAAATTCCGAAAAATGAGGTTTTTATCTTATTCTATTTCAGAACTCTTTCCACCAATGAAAGAGTTTGCACGCATCAAAGGGAAAGCTTACTTGGGGAATAATGTCACCCTGGAATGTTTCTTTTCTGGCAAGTAAGTACAAAGTTAGGCTTACTTTATTTCCTTTATAAATCTACGTCAACTTTGCTTTTGTTCGTGTGGGTAATTTACCCACTTCCCATCAACCTATCCAGCTGAAACTTGGCACATAAACAACGCATTCTATTACATTTTCAGCCCCAACCCCCAAAATTCCTTTTATCCTGTTTTTCAAGGGTAAGATGAAGAACATATGACGTCACTGAACTCATGAAATAAAATTCCCGATAACTGCGCTAAATGAGATTCTTTAAAACAATATCGCAAGTGTGTCTGGTGCGTAATATTTTCTTTTGTTTTTCTCAAACAGTTTGTGAAATAAATCTGCGGATTAAAAGGGAGTGAATCATTAGACTATTAATATAATTCAGGGGCGTGAAAAAATTGTGCGGTTGCGAACCTTGTGAAAAAAAAAGGGGGGGGGGGGGGCACTAAACTGGGATTCTTATAAAGTGCGTTAATTGTATGCATGTTTTGTCAAATTTGTAGCCCCACCCCCATTGCTCGATATTACATCTTATAAAGAATTTATACGAAAAACTTTGCTTTTAAGGGTTGTTTAATTAAAAGAATATCTTCTATAACATTGTACAAACTGGCTCTTATCATTATCTGAAACTTTTTTTTTCAATATAAAAATGATGTAATGATTTCAGCCCCACGCCAAGCATCCAATGGCAGAACAGCATGAATCAAGTCATAGATGCCAGCATGAAGCGATTTCAAATCATGGACAACCAACGGCAGTTGGTCATCACAAATGTCACTGCTGAGGATGAAGGCGGCTTCATGTGTACTGGTGTCAACAAAAAGGGTCAGGCGTCTGCAACAATAGCAGTGAATGTGACATGTAAGTAAAGTAGCTTATACTTAATGAAAGTGACATGTAAGTTATTTAGTTTAGACATAGATATGAATGTGATATGTATGTTATGTAGCTTAGACATAGATATGAAAGTGACCGGTAAGTTATGTAGTTTAGACATAGATATGAATGTGATATGTGTGTTATGTAGCTTAGACATAGATATGAATGTGACATATAAGTTATGTAGCTTAGACATATATTTGAATGTGACATATATGTTATGTGGCTTAGACATAGATATGAATGTTAACTGTATGTTGAACTGCGTAGACGTAATGCAACTCTCGTATGCTAGTTGTGGTTGTTTCCCTTGATGTTCCTCAGCATCACAAAAAAAAGTTTTAAAAATTTTTTTTTTTTTTTTTACTGTTGATTATATTTTAAAATATAAGAACAAAGTATGCTAAACTTGAATTCATAAAAAAACAATAGATTTTGACGTTTCGGCTTCGAGCCTTCATCAGAAAAGAAGACAAAACGAAGTATAACAAAACCACAGTAAAAAAAAATGTATATTTTGAATGCACCACAAAAGTAGGAACGAGGGAGTCTGTGGTGGTATTATTTGAGAGCGGTATTTTCAGGGGGTCTTTGGCCACCAACCCAGGTTGACGTGTCCAATCCACTTGGCGTGCTGATGTTGTTAACTCTAACCCACAAGTTTTGCATTCATGACCCAATATTGACCTACTTGAGCGCACCTGTACTTGTTCTATTATGTTATTACTATAATTATCATTACATATTTTACAATGTTTATTTATTCAAGTTCTGGTAATGTTTACATTATTTTTAAAACTATTGTCACAAACTATTTTTGATGCATTATAAATGATACACGTTAATCAAAGATGGCCCTACTTTATGACTTACCCAGCACCACCTCTACTCATCTCAAATAATGATGGCACCCCCAGTTCCCTATCCTCGATGACCGTACCTGACCAACGTGACGTCACTCTGCACTGTAAATCAGAAGGTGCCCCAGGAGAGGCAATAAACACGCCCATGTGGTACAGAAACGGAGAACCCCTAAGTAAGTGTAGGTCTTTGAAATGATGGCGCTTATTAAAAGTAGGTCTTTGAAATGATGGCCCTTGTTAAAAGTAGGTCTTTGAAATGATGGCCCTTGTTAAATGTAGGTCTTTGAAATGATGGCCCTTGTTAAATGTAGGTCTTTGAAATGAGGGCCCTTATTAAAAGTAGGTCTTTGAAATGATGGCCCTTGTTAAAAGTAGGTCTTTGAAATGATGGCTCTTATTAAAAGTAGGTCTTTGAAATGATGGCCCTTGTTAAAAGTAGGTCTTTGAAATGATGGCCCTTATTAAAAGTAGGTCTTTGAAATTATGGCCCTTGTTAAAAGTAGGTCTTTGAAATGATGGCCCTTATTAAAAGTAGGTCTTTGAAATGATGGCCCTTGTTAAAAGTAGGTCTTTAAAATGATGGCCCTTATTACAAGTAGGTCTTTGAAATGATGGCCCTTGTTAAAAGTAGGTCTTTGAAATGATGGCCCTTATTAAAAGTGGGTCTCTGAAATGATGGCCCTTGTTTAAAGTAGGTCTCTGAAATGATGGCCCTTATTAAAGTAGGTCTTTAAAATGATGGCCCTTGTTAAAAGTAGGTCTTTGAAATGATGGCCCTTGTTAAAAGTAAGTCTCTGAAATGATGGCCCTTATTAAGGGTTCGTCTTTGAAATGATGGCCCTTGTTAAAAGTAGGTCTTTGAAATGATGGCCCTTATTAAAAGTAGGTCTTTGAAATGATGGCCCTTGTTAAAAGTAGGTCTTTGAAATGATGGCCCTTGTTAAAAGTAGGTCTTTGAGTTTTGAGTTGTGCAGGCCTGCAGGACATAGTTTTCAAAGCGCATATTTATTACATACCCTCTCAACCCTCGAATAAAAAAAAAAAAGAATTTAAAATATTTTTAAATTTAAAAAATCATTCAAGGATACTCTTCAGCTACGGAGGAATGTTGTGCCCACGTCAGATACCGTGTCTTGCCCCGCCCTCGGGCACTTCAAACGTCAGATACTGTGCCTTGCCCCACCCTCTGCCCCGCCCTGGTTTACTTCAAACGTCAGATACCGCCCTTGTCTTTTCGATTTAGGCAAATCTTTTTTAGCAGCAGCATTAGTGGTGGGTGGTATCGGTAATGGTCAGGTATTGGTATCGTTAATGGTATTGATAATGTATTGGTATCGTTAATGGTATTGATAATGGTATTGGTATCGTTAATGGTATTGATAATGTATTGGTATCGTTAATGGTATTGATAATGGTATTGGTATCGTTAATGTATTGATAATGGTATTGGTACTTTAACGGCATTGATATTGGGTTGGTATTAGTATATTGAATGACATTTATGACCATTTAGCAAAGCTCCAAGACCGCTACAGTTTTAATGACGGAATGACAGAACTGACCATACGAAGTCTGAACAAAACCAAGGATACCGCCTGCTTCCAGTGTAACATCACCAACAGCGAGGGTTACCTTTTCTTTGACGGTTATCTCAGAGTTATCGGTAAGTTTTTCACGTCATGTTAATTCCCTTTCATTGAACAATATTTATTTCATCAGATTTTTACAAACTAAATGAGGTCTACTTCATCCAATCAAACTATAACAAATGAGGTTTACTTCATCCATTCAAACTATAACAAATGAGGTCTACTTCATCCGTTCAAAATATAATCAATGAGGCCCAACCCAACCATTCATCTTTCTATCCAACGCATCCAATCATCTTTCTATCGAACTCATCCATTCATCTTTCTATCCAACGCATCCAATCATCTTTCTATCCAACTCATCCATTCATCTTTCTATACGACCCATCCATTCATCTTTCTATCCAACCCATCCAATCATCTTTCTATCCAACTCATCCATTCATCTTTCTATCCAACTCATCCATTCATCTTTCTATCCAACCATCCATTCATCTTTCTACCCTTCTTTTATGTATATTTTTCACAGAATCTATTAAAATAGTTAGAGGACCCAATGCATCCATCTCCATACTACAGAGTGAAGAGTTGATAGACTTGAGTGTCAAGGCCACTGCTGACGCCTGCTGTCCACTAAGCAGTAACTGGTATTGTAATGGCACCCTCATGAAGAAGAATGAACTGATGAAACCGCCATTTTTGTACGTTTGAAATTTGCCACTCCCACCCCACCCCTCATCCCGAGCAAATCCCCTGGAGAAAAAAATGTATACATAAATATTAAAATATTTAAAAGCAAGAATGTCATTTTAACAAACCGACTAAATTTAAGATATTTTAAAGCAGAGCTTTCATCGATTAGAATTAGTGAAATAGTTGAACCAATAAAATATCGCTATGCTCGAAAGAAACGATTACCGGGTATACGAGTATTTAAGTCAACTCGATCCCAATACACATTCGGATTCTAAATACCGTAAGCAGTGCTTCTCAAACTTTTTAGTATGACGGACCGGCAGGAATTTTTCCATTGCACCAGGGACCGGTGCACTATTTTTCTTGTACAGACGTGGTAGCGAAATGAGTGCTCTTGAAAACTTCTGCCGACCGTCGGATGATGGCCCACGGACCGGCACCGGTCCGCGGACCACCACTTTGAGTAGCACTGCCGTTAAGTACCAAATATCGACAGTTCTTGATTTAGGGCAAGATCCTAAATTCCCATTGTTCTTTTATACCGGTTGGCTGGCAAAGTGGTCGGGCGGCTAATTGACCCACTTCCCATCAATCTATCAAGCTAAAATTTGGCCACATATTCTATCACATGTTCAGCCCATTACCAAAGACAGCCCCCAAAATTCACTGTTTCCTGTTTTCCAGGGGAAAGATGTAGGAAACATGATGACACTGATTTCACGGGTGGGCCATTAGAATGTCTTTATAGTTCAGGGGCGTGAAAATTTGCTGTTGTGAGCGAGGGGAGGGACACCAATTAGGGTTCTTATAAAGTGCGTTACTTGTAAGCATGTTTTGTCAAAGTGTTCACCCCCAGCCCTTATCGCTCGATATGACATCTTATAAAGAATTTAAACGAAGAACTGGGTTTTTAGTAAATGTTTAATTTAGTGGTTGTTTAAGTTAGTGGTTGTTTAAGTTAGTGGTTGTTTAAATTTAAGGGTTGTTCAATTTAGTGGTTGTTTAAGTTAGTGGTTGTTTAAGTTAATGGTTGTTTAGTTTAGTGGTTGTTTAAGTTAGTGGTTGTTTAATTTAGTGGTTGTTTAAGTTAGTGGTTGTTTAAATTTAAGGGTTGTTCAATTTAGTGGTTGTTTAAGTTAGTGGTTGTTTAAGTTAGTGGTTGTTTAATTTAGTGGTTGTTTAAGTTAGTGGTTGTTTAAGTTAGTGGTTGTTTAAATTTAAGGGTTGTTCAATTTAGTGGTTGTTTAAGTTAGTGGTTGTTTAAGTTAGTGGTTGTTTAAGTTAGTGGTTGTTTAAGTTAGTGGTTGTTTAAGTTAGTGGTTGTTTAAGTTAGTGGTTGTTTAAATTTAAGGGTTGTTCAATTTAGTGGTTGTTTAAGTTAGTGGTTGTTTAAGTTAGTGGTTGTTTAATTTAGTGGTTGTTTAAGTTAGTGGTTGTTTAAATTTAAGGGTTGTTCAATTTAGTGGTTGTTTAAGTTAGTGGTTGTTTAAGTTAGTGGTTGTTTAATTTAGTGGTTGTTTAAGTTAGTGGTTGTTTAAATTTAAGGGTTGTTCAATTTAGTGGTTGTTTAAGTTAGTGGTTGTTTAAGTTAGTGGTTGTTTAATTTAGTGGTTGTTTAAGTTAGTGGTTGTTTAATTTAGTGGTTGTTTAAGTTAGTGGTTGTTTAATTTACTGTCATAAAAAAGAGTAATGAGTTTTAGTAATTAAAATCATTTCTTGAAATAAGAAAAATATCATTTCCTTTTGTCTCCTAGTTAGTTGCATTTTAGTTTATATAGTTGGATTATATAGTTGGATTATACAGTTGGATAATATAGTTGGATTATATAGTTGGATTATATAATTGGATAATGTAGTTGGATTGTAAAAATTGAATATATATTTGGATTATATAGTTGTATTATATCGTTGGATTATATAGTTGGATTATATAGGTGAATCATATAGTTGGATAATATATAGATTCCAGTGGCTAAACTAAGCTACGGGCAAAGCGTTTATCCTCAGGGGTGCCTCAACCAGCTTTAGACCTGGGTCTGGTAGATTAGACCTGGGTCTGGTAGATTTAGACCTGGGTCTGGTAGATTAGACCTGGGTCTGGTAGATTTAGACCTGGGTCTGGTAGATTAGATCTGGGTCTGGTAGATTAGATCTGGGTCTGGTAGATTAGATCTGGGTCTGTTAGATTTAGACCTGGGTCTGGTAGATTAGACCTGGGTCTGGTAGATTAGATCTGGGTCTGGTAGATTAGATCTGGGTCTGGTAGATTTAGACCTGGGTCTGGTAGATTAGACCTGGGTCTGGTAGATTAGACCTGGGTCTGGTAGATTTAGACCTGGGTCTGGTAGATTAGATCTGGGTCTGGTAGATTAGATCTGGGTCTGGTAGATTAGATCTGGGTCTGGTAGATTTAGACCTGGGTCTGGTAGATTAGACCTGGGTCTGGTAGATTAGACCTGGGTCTGGTAGATTTAGACCTAGGTCTGGTAGATTTAGACCTGGGTCTGGTAGATTTAGACCTGGGTCTGGTAGATTTAGACCTGGGTCTGGTAGATTAGACCTGGGTCTGGTAGATTAGACCTGGGTCTGGTAGATTTAGACCTAGGTCTGGTAGATTCCCCGCCCACACGAACGTCTGAAATTACAACCCCCCCCCCCCCTCCCCGGAACCTTTGTCTGACAGAATGATTGGCCACACCTAATGACTGAACTAATACGTTGTTTTAACCTGTGTTCTACAGCAACTACAATGAGGACGGAGACTTGTCCCTGAACCTTTGTCTGACAGAATGACTGACCACACCTAATGACTGAACTAACACGTTGTTTTAGCCTGTGTTCTACAGCAACTACAATGAGGACGGAGACTTGTCCCTGAACCTTTGCCTGACAGAATGACTGGCCACACCTAATGACTGAACTAACACGTTGTTTTAACCTGTGTTCTGCAGTAACTACAATGAGGACGGAGACTTGTTCTTGAACCGAAGCTCTGTCCCGGAGGAGCAATTGGCGCGCAGAATGGGAAGCTACACATTTGTGGTCTCCAACAGATTTGACAGTCGAAATATGACAGTCAGTCTCTTTATGCGTGGTAAGTCTCAGTGACAGTCAATCTCTTCAAGCGTGTATACCAGTGCCATGTATACCAGTATATATCATAATTGTTGGTCATTTATCATAATTGTTGATCATTTAGCATAATTGTTGGTCATTTATCATAATTTTTGGTCATTTATCATAATTGTTGGTCATTTATCATAACTATTGGTCATTTAGCATAATTGTTCTTCGGTATCTCAATGAAACTCCTGTGAGCGCATTGACCACAAAATTATGCCCCTTACGCACAGCTGTATAGAAGGCTCTGCACCGGAATATCTTAAAGAACTGATTTCTAAACAAGTATCCTTAAAGAACCTGCGCTCTTCAACACAGTCCTTACTGAGAGTTCCCAGTGTGGATGGACATAGAAAAAAGTCCTACGGAGTGCGCTCTTCAACACAGTCCTTACTGAGAGTTCCCAGTGTGGATAGACATAGAAAAAAGTCCTACGGAGTGCGCTCTTCAACACAGTCCTTACTGAGAGTTCCCAGTGTGGATGGACATAGAAAAAAGTCCTACGGAGTGCGCTCTTCAACACAGTCCTTACTGAGAGTTCCCAGTGTGGATGGACATAGAAAAAAGTCCTACGGAGTGCGCTCTTCAACACAGTCCTTACTGAGAGTTCCCAGTGTGGATGGACATAGAAAAAAGTCCTACGGAGTGCGCTCTTCAACACAGTCCTTACTGAGAGTTCCCAGTGTGGATGGACATAGAAAAAAGTCCTACGGAGTGCGCTCTTCAACACAGTCCTTACTGAGAGTTCCCAGTGTGGATAGACATAGAAAAAAGTCCTACGGAGTGCGCTCTTCAACACAGTCCTTACTGAGAGTTCCCAGTGTGGATGGACATAGAAAAAAGTCCTACGGAGTGCGCTCTTCAACACAGTCCTTACTGAGAGTTCCCAGTGTGGATGGACATAGAAACAAGTCCTACGGAGTGCGCTCTTTTGAAGCGACAGCGCCAAAATTATGGAACAGTTTGCCTTAATCCTTGTGGGGAATTGAAAATGTATCAAAATCATTTAAGAAACATTTAAAGACTTGTTTTCTTTAAATAGATTTAAGAACACCAGAGCGCAGTGAGCATGATAAAGTAGCATGGATACCAGCAGTGAGCATGCTAAAGTAGCATGGATACAAGCAGTGAGCATGCTAAAGTAGCATGGATACAAGCGGTGAGCATGCTAAAGTAGCATGGATACAAGCGGTGAGCATGCTAAAGTAGCATGGATACAAGCAGTGAGCATGCTAAAGTAGCATGGATACAAGCGGTGAGCATGCTAAAGTAGCATGGATACAAGCGGTGAGCATGCTAAAGTAGCATGGATACAAGCAGGGAGCATGCTAAAGTAGCATAGATACAAGCGGTGAGCATGATAAAAAAGCATGGATACAAGCAGTGAGCATGCTAAAGTAGCATGGATACAAGCAGTGAGCATGCTAAAGTAGTATGGATACAAGCATGCTAAAGTAGCATGGATACAAGCAGTGAGCATGCTAAAGTAGCATGGATACAAGCGGTGAGCATGCTAAAATAGTATGGATACAAGCAGTGACCATGCAAAAGTAGCATGGATACAAGCAGTGAGCATGCAAAAGTAGCATGGATACAAGCAGTGAGCATGCTAAAGTAGCATGGATACAAGCAGTGAGCATGCTAAAGTAGCATGGATACAAGCAGTGAGCATGCTAAAGTAGCATGGATACAAGCAGTGAGCATGCTAAAGTAGCATGGATAGAAGCAGTGAGCATCCTAAAGTAGCATGGATACCGGCATTGAGCATGCAAAAGTAGCATGAATACAAGCAGTGAGCATGCTAAAGTAGCATGGATACAAGCAGTGAGCATGCAAAAGTAGCATGGATACAAGCAATGAGCATGTTAAAGTAGCATGGATACAAGCTGTGAGCATGCTAAAGTAGCATGGATACAAGCAGTGAGCATGCAAAAGTTGCATGGATACAAGCAGTGAGCATGCAAAAGTAGCATGGATACAAGCAGTGAGCATGCTAAAGGAGCACGGATACAAGCAGTGAGCATGCTAAAGTAGCATGGATACAAGCGCTATATAAATATTCAATCAATCAATCAATCCAACTCATGATGAGGGCCAAGTTATTTTCACCGTGCCGTCGGCTCTGCTCCACACCTCAGCAACCATTTGAATAGACTTATATTGCAATAGCCAAGATATTATTGCGATATTCTCGCACAGTGATTTTGTTTTTTTCTGGGTTTTTTTTTCAATAAAACAATTTCTCTTTACCAAAAACCACCAACAGACATGCACATGACATCAATTTGTATTCTTCCATTCAACAGAACCTGCACAAGAACCTTTGGTCGCCGCCTCTAGTGGGTTTAAAATCTGGTGGGTGATACTCCTCTGCGGCCTTCTTGCCATCATCATTGCTGTAGCCGTTGTAGTCATCGTCATCAAAAGTAACTTCCCACGTGACACGTATCCATGTAAGTTTTGAGCTAAGGGCTTGAGGATATGATTTTAACGCTGTGAAGACTGTACAATAATCCTGTGGTATGACGTCATCGAAGTGTTGTCGATTGCGGACACGAGAAAAAGACAACCTTAAGATCAACTTCTTATTTAAAGAAGCATTTTTAGTTTAAACTGGAAGTGTTTGGATTCAGAAATATTATTTTATAACGCGACTCCATATGTCAAACTTTATTATGACTCCCCTAACTTTGACTCCCCTAACTTTGACTCCCCTAACTTTGACTACCCTAACTTTGACTCCCCTAACTTTGACTCCCCTAACTTTGACTCCAGAAACTATGACTCCCTTGTCTTTGAATCTCCTTCCAATGACTCCCTTAACTTTGATTCCCCTTACTTTGACTTCCCTAACTTTGACTCCCCTAACTTTGACTCCCCTAACTTTGACTCCCCTAACTTTGACTCCCCTAACTTTGACTCCCCTAACTTTGACTCCCCTAACTTTGACTCCCCTAACTTTGACTCCTCTAACTTTGACTCCCCTTACTTTGACTCCCCTAACTTTGACTCCCCTAACTTTGACTCCCTTGACAATGACACACATGACTATGCACCTCCCTTGATGATGACTCCCTGACTTTCGCTCCCATAACTCTGGCTCTCATGACTTTGACTCTACTGACTTTGTTTCGCCTGACTTTAAGTTCGCTGACTTTGTTTCTTTTGACTTTGACTCCACTGACTTTGTCTCTCCTGACTTTCACTCCACTGACTTTGTTTCTCCTGACTTTGACTCCACTGACTTTGTTTCTCCTGACTTTTACTCCACTGATTTTGTTTCTCCTGACTTTGACTCCACTGACTTTGTTTCTCCTGACTTTGACTTCACTGACTTTGTTTCTCCTGACTTTGACTCCATTGACTTTGTTTCTCCTGACTTTGACTTATTATTACTATCGTATTTCTATATTCTGGAAAACAATGCCTATAATAAGTTGACAATTAAAAGGAAATGGTTTGTAAAGGTTTTATGGTTTGTCAAGATTTTTTGGTTTGTCAATATTTAATGGTTTATCAAGATTTTATGGTTTGTCAAGATTTTATGGTTTGTCAAGATTTTATGGTTTGTCAAAATTGTATGGTTTGTCAAGATTTTTTAAAAATATTTTTTTTCCCCCGCCTCCAAAAAAATGTAGCTGTAGGCCTTTAAGTTTAGGTCTATATGATCAATGATCTGATATTGTGATGTTAACATATCTATATGATCAATGATCTGATATTGTGATGTTAACATATCTTATGATCAATGATCTGATATTGTGATGTTAACATATCTATATGATCAATGATCTGATATTGTGATGTTAACATATCTTATGATCAATGATCTGATATTGTGATGTTAACATATCTATATGATCAATGATCTGATATTGTGATGTTAACATATCTTATGATCAATGATCTGATATGTTGGTTTTATCGCCAGTACATCTGGGAGATATTGAACATCTGCTACTAATTGACTTTCTCGGTAGTTTGTCAGCAGTAGGTCAACTGTAAGTCACCGGTAGGGTAGTGGTAGGTTAGCAGTAGGTCAGTGGTATGGCAGCGGTAGGTTAGCAGTAGGTTATATTGTTATTTACTTAGACCACAGCTTAAACTTACATATGTCATTTAAATTGTGCTCCATTAATATAAACATGTATTAAAACTTGTTTCCCCAAATTTCAGTGGAAAAAACTGAACTCAAACATCATCTCAACCCTGAGGAAGATCTTCTCAACCATTCGTTCCAAGAGATATAAGGAACACGTCCGGATTTAGTTGACTTTATTTTAATTTATATTGTTTCTTGAATGTAAATGAAATAGGAGAACAGGGTATGTGGAAGCTGGGGAAGGCTTTTAGCCGAAACGTTCTTCATTTATTGTCCTGTCTTTCTATTTCAAGCTTCCACATACCTTGTGCCACTATTTCCTTCCACATACCTTGTTCCACTATTTCCTTCCACATACATTGTTCCACTATTTCCTTCAACATACCTTGTGCCACTTTTTCATTCCACATACCTTGTGCCACTATTTCCTTCTACATACCTTGTTCCACTATTTCCTTCCACATACCTTGTGCCACTATTTCCTTCCACATACATTGTTCCACTATTTCCTTCAACATACCTTGTGCCACTTTTTCATTCCACATACCGTGTGCCACTATTTCCTTCCACATACCTTGTTCCACTATTTCCTTCCACATACCTTGTTCCACTATTTCCTTCCACATACCTTGTTCCACTATTTCCTTCCACATACCTTGTTCCACTATTTCCTTCCATATACCTTGTTCCACTATTTCCTTCACACAGCTTAAAAGCAGTATTTCATTTATTATCTTGAATGTAAATGACTAGCATGGCTAAAACGGTGGTAGGGAAATGTTCTTCTTAAAAGGGCCAAGCAGTAAATATTTTAGTCACCAAGTGTGACAAAGAGAGAAGTGGGGGGGGGGGGTCTTTGTTTCCTGAGTGGTGTCGAATTTAACTATCTGATGTGATATCAAAGGCCACCAATCAATGAGGACCCAAAGCTAAAGGCCACCAATCAATGAGGACCCAAAGCTAAAGGCCACCAATCAATGAGGACCCAAAGCTAAAGGCCACCAATCAATGAGGACCCAAAGCTAAAGGCCACCAATCAATGAGGACCCAAAGCTAAAGGCCACCAATCAGTGAGGACCCACAGCTATATATAAAGGCCACCAATCAGTGAGGACCCACAGCTATATATAAAGGCCACCAATCAATGAGGACCCAAGGCTAAAGGCCACCAATCAATGAGGACCCAAAGCTAAAGGCCACCAATCAGTGAGGACCCACAGCTATATATAAAGGCCACCAATCAGTGAGGACCCACAGCTATATATAAAGGCCACCAATCAATGAGGACCCAAAGCTAAAGGCCACCAATCAGTGAGGACCCAAACCTAAAGGCCACCAATCAGTGAGGACCCACAGCTATATATAAAGGCCACCAATCAGTGAGGACCCAAACCTAAAGGCCACCAATCAGTGAGGACCCACAGCTATATATAAAGGCCACCAATCAGTGAGGACCCAAACCTAAAGGCCACCAATTAGTGAGGACCCAAACCTAAAGGCCACCAATCAGTGAGGACCCAAAGCTAAAGGCCACCAATCAGTGAGGACCCAAAGCTAAAGGCCACCAATCAATGAGGACCCAAACCTAAAGGCCACCAATCAATGAGGACCCAAACCTAAAGGCCACCAATCAGTGAGGACCCAAACCTAAAGGCCACCAATCAATGAGGACCCAAAGCTAAAGGCCACCAATCAATGAGGACCCAAACCTAAAGGCCACCAATCAGTGAGGACCCAAAGCTAAAGGCCACCAAACAATGAGGACCCAAAGCTAAAGGCCACCAATCAATGAGGACCCAAACCTAAAGGCCACCAATCAGTGAGGACCCAAAGCTAAAGGCCACCAATCAATGAGGACCCAAACCTAAAGGCCACCAATCAGTGAGGACCCAAAGCTAAAGGCCACCAATCAGTGAGGACCCAAAGCTAAAGGCCACCAATCAATGAGGACCCAAACCTAAAGGCCACCAATCAGTGAGGACCCAAAGCTAAAGGCCACCAATCAATGAGGACCCAAACCTAAAGGCCACCAATCAGTGAGGACCCAAAGCTAAAGGCCACCAATCAGTGAGGACCCAAAGCTAAAGGCCACCAATCAGTGAGGACCCAAAGGTATAGAGCCTTAATACAGAACAAGAAATTATTTAACGAATTAAATGCACAAGTATCTGTTAGTTCACGGGAAGCACTGAAGAAACTGATCGTCGGGTGTGGCCGACCTTTGACTTCAGACTTACCAATAAATTAACTGCCCTTAACTTGTCTTACTGTCCTGAACAGGTCTTAATGTCCTGTGTCAGTGTTGCTGTCATGTGTCAGAGTTACTGTTACCTGGGTGTCAAGTTGGTTACTTCTTTGCCATATAATTTTATAATTACTATTTTATTATTTTAAAATAAATACTATAGAAAATATTCATCAAGTGATATCTTATTAAACTACTGTAGAATTGATTGTTATTTTAGTCATGTCTCCAAAATGTGTACATGTAGACCTTAATAGCATTTGTATATGTAGACTTTAATAGTATGTGCATATATAGACTTTAATAACATATGTATATGTAGACTTCTATGTGCTTCATTACCAAAATATGTTTTGTTCTCGTTTTATCATTGAATTTTTAAACATTAAATTTTTATTTTATTCATGTTTCTTGGATCGAGTTTTTAAACAAAACACACTCATATCCTGCTGTACAATTATTATTTTTTATATTTTTTATTATTATTAAAAGCAGCTCACTGATTTCAATATATTTTTGATCATAATAACATCGCCAAATGGCATTAGCAATCTTCTTAACAAAATCTAAACACATTTTTACATTTTTTACATTTCTTAAACGAACATTTTTACAAATTATTTCTATTGAATTTATTTATTATTCAAACGTTTTGGGAATATTTTTTTATTTTGTTTACAAACATAATGATATATTGGATAATACAGTACCCAATGTTATAGTGTTCTTGACTTATGACATAAATGAGTAGCTTCATGAAATAAAGGCTAGTGTAGCCCATGAGTTCAGGTTGATGTTAACGGATCTGAGAGACACTTTATGAAAAAAATTATTTCTGCTCTCCAACTGAGAGCTTCTCCATTGATAGTTAAGGGCACAATAGTCGTTTATGGAGTCTTTTTCGGCTATTCTCACAGCACTAACAATAACCTGCCGGAAAGGGGATGAGAATTTACCCCCCCCCCCCCCCCCACAAAAAAAAGTAATACCTCGTAGGTAAAGGGAAACATGCCTGTATACTAACTTATGGAAACATGCCTGTATACTAACTTATGGAAACATGCCTGTATACTAACTTATGGAAACATGCCTGTATACTAACTTATGGAAACATGCCTGTATACTAACTTATGGAAACATGCCTGTATACTAACTTATGGAAACATGCCTGTATACTAACTTATGGAAACATGCCTGTATACTAACTTATGGAAACATGCCTGTATACTAACTTAGGGAAACATGCATGTATACTAACTTATGGAAACATGCCTGTTTACTAACTTATTTTAAAATGAAAATGATCCCTGTTGAAATAACTACTTTAAGGATGTAGTATTTCTGTGATAGGCTCATAACGATATCATAAGGTCTGTCAAAAATGACGTCATAATGTGTGTCAAAAATAACGTCAAAAATGACAGACGTTTTCATAAGTAATTGCAGGTCTAACTTTTCAAATCCAACACGTTTCGACAAATGTCTAGAGATTTAGGATGAAATGCGAATACTTATGGGTCAACTTCAAAGAAAGATTTTTTTGAAGAGGGCGTCTCCGATCTTCACTTTGCTGAAAACAATCTGGTAACAGGGTGAACATAGAGGTAAGCTATGGAAGGTTAGGCCATGGCTAGGCAAAGTTAGACACAACTGTCTATAAATTGTACCAGACGAGAACAACAGTATCGCTGAAAGGATGTTCCCATTCAAAGGGAAATTCAGTAGAATAAAACAATATCTGAGCGGAAAGCCACATCCTTGGGGGAATCAAAGTCTGGGTGAGAACCATTGCCAGTGGCATCATTTGTGACTTTGATGTTTACCAAGGAAACAAAGATTTTAAAAAAAGGAAAAAAGTATGCTTGGTTGGTGCTGAGATTGTTCTGAAACTTTGTTCTTCATTGTCAAAGAATGTTCCAGGACAACCACTACCGAATTACAAAGTCTCTTTTGGCATAACTGCAGAAGCTAGGCATTCACTATACGGGTATAGTCAGACCCAATCTCATTCCAGGAGTCAGGAGAACTGCAGAAGCTAGGCATTCACTAGACGGGTATAGTCAGACCCAATCTCATTCCAGGAGTCAGGAGAACTGCAGAAGCTAGGCATTCACTAGACGGGTATAGTCAGACCCAACCTCATTCCAGGAGTCAGAAGAACTGCAGATGCTAGGCATTCACTAGACGGGTATAGTCAGACCCAATCGCAATCCAGGAGTCAAGCTCGAGTTTAAAGCTGACATGAAGAAAAGAGGTCGAGGGACAATGGATCAGTGCATAGAAACAACGTCTATTGTTGTTGCAGTCCGCTGGTATGGTAACAGAACGTAAACGTGTCATCCACATTTTGTGCTCATTATCCTAGTAACACATTCAGTAGATGTGATCAAGGTAAAGGTACACATATATAAGTTCCTTATAGTAACACATTCAGTACGTGATCAAGCTAAAGGTACACATATATAAGTTCCTAGTAACACATTCAGTAGATGTAAACAAGCTAAAGGTACACACATATAAGTTCGATGACCTGCTGTCCTCAAGTTGTACAATGAAAACACGGGAGGTATAGACCTTCATGACTGCTGTACAGCAAATACCTCATATAGAATGAGATACAAATGATGGTGATATCATTACATATTTTGGCAAACCATTCGTATGATGCTGGTAAATGTTTGGCTTTCCTATCGCCATTCATGTCAGTTGCTTGGACTGGCTAAAAGAGAAATTATGAATCAGCGAACCTTTCAAGCTAGGCTTGCATCTCTTCTGACATCTGATGCAAATGAAAGCCTCAAAAGACATGAAACGGGGGACGACCATCACTTGAATCCACTACAGAATGTCCATTGAAGAGAAGGAAGTTTCCACAACAACTGATGCCAGAGCCAGAAGTTAGAACAGACGGCTAATATCAGTTCGCCATTAATAGTGACCAGCGTCAACGAGGCAAATTGTGCAGACTAAAAACAAAAGTGACCAGCGTCAACGAGGCAAATTGTGCAGACTAAAAACAAAAGTGACCAGCGTCAACGAGGCAAATTGTGCAGACTAAAAACAAAAGTGATCAGCGTCAACGAGGCAAATTGTGCAGACTAAAAACAAAAGTGACCAGCGTCACCGAGGCAAATTGTGCAGACTAAAAGCAAAAGTGACCAGCGTCACCGAGGCAAATTGTGCAGACTAAAAACAAAAGTGATCAGCGTCAACGAGGCAAATTGTGCAGACTAAAAACAAAAGTGATCAGCGTCACCGAGGCAAATTGTGCAGACTAAAAACAAATAACGTATGTGAAACGTGTAATGTCTATCTATGTTTCCCTGAGCAAGGTAACTGCTATGGTCATTTCACATCAATATGGGATATATTCTTTGATTAAAATTAATTTGTAACCACATATTTTGTAATTTGTTGATGTGAAAGAGTGAATTTTGTATCCAAAATGCCCGGTGGTCCCCAGTGCAATAAAATGAAAAAGTAGGTCAAGGTCAGATCATTTAAAAATTGATGATGGATAACGATAACTTGACCCAAAGTTTGCATGTACAGCAAAGGAAATAATTAAACCATTAGAACATAGCGTGGGCTTCTGGGTGTTAAACCATTAGAACATAGCGTGGGCCTCGGGGGGTTAAACCAACATTAGGAACTGTATTAAAGGGTCGCGGTATTAGGAAGGTTGAGAATCACTACTTTATCTAGTCATTAAATTTTATATGTTAGTAATCATAATACTACAATTATGCTAAATGTATGTCAAATCTCGAGCTAGAATCCTAGAAAATTGTCATGCGGCCTACCGAAGGAAAAAAATCAATGCCGCACTCTGAACAAAACCTTTGCGCCCCCCCCCCCCCTGGTTTAACTCTTTAGTATTAATAAAAGTAATAAGCAGCAATAATAAGAAATAATAAGAAGTAGAAAGTAGTAATAAGAAATAATAATAAGTAGAAAGTAGTAATAAGAAATAATAAGAAGTAGAAAGTAGTAATAAGAAATAATAAGAAGTAGTAAGCAGTAATAAGAAATAATAAGAAGTAGTAAGTAGTAATAAGAAATAATAAGAAGTAGTAAGCAGTAATAAGAAATAATAAGAAGTAGTAATAAGAAATAATAAGAAGTAGTAAGCAGTAATAAGAAATAATAAGAAGTAGTAAGCAGTAATAAGAAATAATAAGAAGTAGTAAGCAGTAATAAGAAATAATAAGAAGTAGTAAGCAGTAATAAGAAATAATAAGAAGTAGTAAGCAGTAATAAGAAATAATAAGAAGTAGTAAGCAGTAATAAGAAATAATAAGAAGTAGTAAGCAGTAATAAGAAATAATAAGAAGTAGTAAGCAGTAATAAGAAATAATAAGAAGTAGTAAGCAGTAAAAAGAAATAATAAGAAGTAGTAAGTAGTAATAAGAAATAATAAGAAGTAGTATGTAATAATAAAAAATAATAAGAAGTAGTAAGCAGTAATAAGAAATAATAAGAAGTAGTAAGCAGTAATAAGAAATAATAAGAAGTAGTAAGCAGTAATAAGAAATAATAAGAAGTAGTAAGCAGTAATAAGAAATAATAAGAAGTAGTAAGCAGTAATAAGAAATAATAAGAAGTAGTAAGTAGTAATAAGAAATAATAAGAAGTAGTAAGCAGTAATAAGAAATAATAAGAAGTTGTAAGTAGTAATAAGAAATAATAAGAAGTAGAAAGTAGTAATAATAAATAATAAGAAGTAGTAAGCAGTAATAAGAAATAATAAGAAGTTGTAAGTAGTAATAAGAAATAATAAGAAGTAGTAAGCAGTAATAAGAAATAATAAGAAGTAGTATGTAATAATAATAAATAATAAGAAGTAGTAAGCAGTAATAAGAAATAATAAGAAGTAGTAAGCAGTAATAAGAACTAATAAGAAGTAGTAAGCAGTAATAAGAACTAATAAGAAGTAGTAAGCAGTAATAAGAACTAATAAGAAGTAGTAAGTAGTAATACGAAATAATAAGAAGTAGTAATAAGAAATAATAAGAAGTAGTAAGTAGTAATACGAAATAATAAGAAGTAGTAAGCAGTAATAATAAATAATAAGAAGTAGTAAGCAGTAATAAGAAATAATAAGAAGTAGTAAGCAGTAATAAGAACTAATAAGAAGTAGTAAGCAGTAATAAGAACTAATAAGAAGTAGTAAGTAGTAATACGAAATAATAAGAAGTAGTAATAAGAAATAATAAGAAGTAGTAAGCAGTAATAAGAAATAATAAGAAGTAGTAAGTAGTAATAATAAATAATAAGAAGTAGTAAGCAGTAATAAGAAATAATAAGAAGTAGTAAGCAGTAATAAGAACTAATAAGAAGTAGTAAGCAGTAATAAGAACTAATAAGAAGTAGTAAGTAGTAATACGAAATAATAAGAAGTAGTAATAAGAAATAATAAGAAGTAGTAAGTAGTAATAAGAAATAATAAGAAGTAGTAAGTAGTAATAAGAAATAATAAGAAGTAGTATGTAATAATAAAAAATAATAAGAAGTAGTAAGTAGTAATAAGAAATAATAAGAAGTAGTAAGCAGTAATAAGAAATATTAAGAAGTAGTAAGTAGTAATAAGAAATAATAAGAAGTAGTAAGTAGTAATAAGAAATAATAAGAAGTAGTAAGCAGTAATAAGAACTAATAAGAAGTAGTAAGTAGTAATAAGAAATAATAAGAAGTAGTAAGTAGTAATACGAAATAATAAGAAGTAGTAATAAGAAATAATAAGAAGTAGTAAGTAGTAATAAGAAATAATAAGAAGTAGTAAGTAGTAATAAGAAATAATAAGAAGTAGAAAGTAGTAATAAGAAGCATTACTGACGTAAGCAATGCTGGGGGTGATTCTGCCCACTCCTCAGTTTCGTGAGTTTGATTTGGATCTTGTACAGTGATGTTCTAAACCAGTGGTAGCCAGTGCAAATAGCCTCTTGTACAGTGATGTTCTAAACCAGTGGTAGCCAATGCAAATAGCCTCTTGTACAGTGATGTTCTAAACCAGTGGTAGCCAATGCAAATAGCCTCATGTACATTGTTGTTCTAAACCAGTGGTAGCCAATGCAAATGTCCTAACAGGCATTTTTTATCAAAATTTAACTCTTTGCGGGCTGCATTTAATTACATGTGTAATAAGTATTGCAAAGAATAAGTTATTTTAATTGTTAACAGACATGATAATAAAATCAGCGTTAGCTATCACTAGGCTATCTTGTTTTATTGTTAATGTTGTTGTGTTTTTTGTTGTTGTTTTGTTGTTGTTTTTTTTATTTTGTTGTTGTTGGTTTTTTGTTGTTGTTGGTTGTTGTTTTGTTTTGTTTTGTTTTTTTTTTTTTGTTTTTTTTTGGGGTGTGGGGGGCATTATAGTAACTAAATTTTGTATCTTTTTATCTGATGATAAAGAACGAGATTTACTTTTTGTGAAATTTCATTTGTAAAAAAAAGTAAATGACCAAAAAACAATTATAATTATTTCTGCTAAAATCTTATATTGGGATATTTTATTGATGTTACTCAAGACACTCAAACATATTATTTACACGTCCTTGTGCTGTTCAGTGAGTCTTTCTTCGATACAGGTGTTGCATGCAGCTCTTTAAAATACCTTAACTGTACCTTTTATCTTTACAC
Organism: Omphiscola glabra; assembly: GCA_964017045.1. Taxonomy (NCBI): domain Eukaryota; kingdom Metazoa; phylum Mollusca; class Gastropoda; family Lymnaeidae; genus Omphiscola; species Omphiscola glabra. Next base: position 291,555 of record OZ024806.1, read on the forward strand.
GTGTCAAAATTTTAAACATTCTATTAAAATGTATGAACTTATGAAAACGGCTTGACTTTTCTTTTATTGTCACTTTTCTCGGTAAATCATGAGAGATGGGTCCGCGTTTTTTTACCATGGCCGCCATCTTGGTTGCCCCGACCCGCGAACTTTTACGTGTTCACGGGTCGGGACAACCAAGATGGCGGCCATGGAAAAATACAATAACTCATGTTTTTGCTAAAATTAGGAATAAAAAGTTTTTAAAAATGAAAAATTATCTAAATCTATCCCTCACCCTATCCTGAACCCTAAATTCCTCCCTAACAGGGTTTTGACCCTCTCCCTAACAGGGTTTTGACCCTCTCCCTAACAGGGTTTTGACCCTCTCCCTAACAGGGTTTTGACCCTCTCCCTAACAGGGTTTTGACCCTATCGGAACCAGCGTTTTAACACTCTCCTTAACCTAACGTGGCGCTGGGCTTTGACCCTGAAAAGTAGGAAAATTTTTAAAAAACAAAGAAAAGTGGCCAAAATTAATTATAAAATAAAGAAAAATGAAAACCCAACTAACATTTTCATGAAATACACTTTTACACACTTTATTTCAGGTTCCAACGAAAATAATATCCAAAAATTAATGAAACACAGCGTGGTCACCCTCTAAGATTATCTTAAAAAATGGCGGCGCTTGGCGGCGCTTATTAACATATTTAATAGGCCAACCAATGAAATTTTAAAAATTATAATTAATCAACCAATAAAAATCAATAAAAATTTGCCACCGTCATATTAATGAAAATGTAACTCTATTTAAAAAAATATTTAAAAATTAAGGGGAGTGAATCCACGCAAATGACGTCATGGCTCCATAACTCAGGATCAGCCCTTTTCTCAATTAAGCGTGGTCGTGTTTTATTTAATATTGTGACAATTACCTGACGTCTCTGTTAAGCAAAATGTGTTTGTAAAATTAAGTATTCAATTAATTAAAAACTTATTATATTTATTTTTTTTAAAGATTTAAATATGTGTCCCACAAATCCATATAGTTTAACATTTAAATTTACTTTTGGCCTGTATTAAGTTTTAAGGAAAAATATCAGGCATATCCTGTCTTATTTCGATTTCTTTCACATAGACGTTGCACATGAAATTTTGTTACGATATTTAGAATTTCCTTACGCCTTACGAGCGTGTAAGTTTCTATTGTATCATTAAAGGAAAATCACATTTCATTAACACCACAACTTAGTCTATATAAAAAAAAAATGCTAAAAATGAAAAATCTCATCCGTTGACGATAGTACATTTATTCGTTTAGTTAAAATTAAAGTAGAAGAATTGGCAAATGTGTAAGTGTTGCTGTAGGACCGCTCACCCTAACCTGAAACCTAATTCTATCACGAAAATGACGTCATGACCACACAACTACATTTCAGCCAAGAATTTATAATTTAAATGTTGAGAGATATGACAGCGTTTCTTTCCATGGCATGCATGCTGTCAGTTGATATCATTTTTATTTCTGTATTCGAATTCGTATTTATAGAAAATTAATAGTCAATAGTATAATTATATTGAATATTGGGTAAATTTATAGAGATGTGTCCACGTCTTTTACCATGGCCGCCATCTTGGTTGCCCCGACCCGCGAACTTTTACGTGTTCACGAGTCGGGACAACCAAGATGGCGGCCGAGGAAAAATAAAATAACTCATGTTTTTTATATAATGACGAATAAAAAGTTTTTAAAAATGATCTAAATCTATCCCTAACCTGAGCCCTAAATTCCTCCCTAACCCGGTTTTTACCCTCTCCCTAACAGGTTTTGACCCTCTCCCTAACAGGGTTTTGACCCTCTCCCTAACAGGGTTTTGACCCTCTCCCTAACCAGGGTTTTGACCCTATCGGAACCAGCGTTTTGACACTCTCCTTAGCCCCTTAGCCTAACGTGGCGCTGGGTCCTGGGTTTTGACCCTGAAAAGTAGGAAAAATTTTTTAAAAAACAAAGAAAAGTTGCCAAAATTAATTATAAAAGAAAGAAGTAATGAAAACCCAACTTACATTTTCATGGAATACACTTTTACACACTTTATTTCAGGTTCCAAAGAAAATAATATCCAAAAATTAATGAAACACAGCGTGGTCACCCTCTAAGATTATCTTAAAAAATGGTGGAGCTTATGAACATATTTAATAGGCCAACCAATGAAATTTTAAAAATTATAATTAATCAACCAATAAAAATTTGCCACCGTCATATTAATGAAAATGTAACTCTATTTAAAAAAATATTTTAAAAATATGGGGAGTGAATCCACGCAAATGACGTCACGGATACACAACTACAAATTAGCCGAATATTGTTAGTATCGCAATATTTGGTATCGTTTTCTTTGCATACTGTTTTCTCTGTCCTTTTTTATGTGTTGTTCGTTCTTCTAGACAATCTTAAAATTAAAACATATTAAATTTTCTAAACTACAACGGTACTTAACAGGCCTATTAAATACATTATATTGGGAGGGGGGGGGCTAAATCATGATGTTAATATACTTAATCTCCTGCTGTGTTAGCCTTATTAAGCCAGAGGTAAGGGACTAATGTAGTTATGCCAACCACTGCTCACCTACCTGTCTTACTGTCATATAATCAAGTTCATTGAATAGCTACTATTCTCTGTTATAAGTGTGTGGCCTATACATTTACTTTTTTTGTTATTATTATGGTCTTGTCCCATTGTCTGTGATAATTTCTCATGTGCAAAATTGGCCTAGTTAGGCCTAAAAAAAATCTTATGTAGCTAATTAGCACTCACTTGGGAGTTTGAATGAGGAGAAAAAAAAGGTTTTTGAGAGATGTTAATTTTTTAATCTATCATAATTATCTTTTTTTTCTTAAAGCCTGAAATAAGATACAGGAAAGAGTTCTTTTATCATAATAATGGGCCACCAAAACATGGGAATTCTTTTATTTTTCTATACCTAGGTCTATTTTACTATTTTAAACATTGAATTAATTTCAAAGACTTGTTTCTTACCATATTTTATCTTATGCTTTTTTCTAGCCAATGGCCAAAGGAGATGCACAAGATCAGAAAATAAGAAAGCGGAAACTCCAGGATGATGTTAAAGAAAAGATCCAAGATGCTTCCAAAGCAAGGAATGCAGAGCATGGGGCAAGTGGGGATGCAAAAGGGAAATCTTCCAAAGAAAGGAAGGCAGAGCATGGTGCGCGTGGGGATGCAAAAGGGGAATCTTCCAAAGAAATAGATAAAGTACAAAGCAAGAATAAAAAGACGGTAACGTGTTAACTTTGTTCTGACAATTTAATTTTTAGAAACAAAATTAAGAAACTAATACACCAAATAGAATGCTTTATTGTATGATCTGCATCATTTATTCCTCGAACAATCTCTTTTTTTTTACAATTCCAGGAAAAGACCAATAGTAGTCGATTCAGTCTCTTCGGCTTAATTTGCGGAAAAATCAAATACATTCTTCTTATGATTTTTGTCCCGCCATTTCTGAATTATGCCTCGATACAGAAAGAGATGGTAGAATTAAAACCTGAAGGTATATTATTAAGAAGAGATTTAAATATATGGGAACGTCATTTTGTCCTTTCAGTAATTTTATTCAGATAAATAAAAATTATTATTTGAAGTTGTATAATTTTCACAACTCATCTCATGTTACTTTTGTCCTTTTTATTTTAGGAGAATTCTATGACATAGGATGGGGTCAAAGGTTGTTTCTATCATGTCGTGGCAAGGGACCACCAACAGGTACTGCACAGATCAAATATTGTCAGAAAATAAGTGTTTTGAACATTTCATTCAGTCAGGTAAACAGAAACTTGATACATTTACACCTGCAGTATATTCTGATACTGATGAATGCTGGGCCATATCTTTGCACTTAATATCTTTACAAAAATGGAGGCCTTGAATAATAAATGTAAATGAATATCTTTATATATATTTTAAAGATAAGATAAAATTATTTTATTGATCCAAACAAATGGAAATGGATTTTGATTGCATTTTACATGTTAAGCACATAAATAAAACAATTTGAACACAAGACATTTATATTAAGTTATTTCACTAGTTCAAAAACAGCCATTCAGTGAATTCTCTTATTTTAAACGTAAAGTTGCTGTCATACGTGTAGCATTAAATTTAGCAGTTGAATGTATGGTACTTAAGTTCCTAGGGTTAACGGGTTGATTTTGTAGAAATGCAACTTATTGCAATATTACATAATAAATCTACATAAAATATTTTAATTGACCTATTGAATGACCTACTGTTTCCCATTTATTCACAGTTGTTTTAGATGCACCAACGGGGATGAACTCTGATGTTTGGACATTAGTAGTGGACAAGTTATCTGAGCATGCCAATGTAAAGTAAAGATTTGTTCAATAGCATTACACAAATTTATCTACATAAAGTTGTAGCTTCACCAGTGTAAATACTGTCTGTCTGTAACTTCACAAATGTAAATACTGTCTGTCTGTGGCTTCACCAGTGTAAATACTGTCTGTCTGTGGCTTCACCAATGTAAATACTGTCTGTTGTGGCTTCACCAGTGTAAATACTGTTTGTTGTGGCTTCACCAGCGTAAATACTGTTTGTTGTGGCTTCACCAGTGTAAATACTGTCTGTCTGCCTGTGGCTTCACCAGTGTAAATACTGTCAGCTGTGGCTTCACCAGTGTAAATACTGTCAGCTGTGGCTTCACCAGTGTAAATACTGTCTGTTGTGGCTTCACCAGTGTAAATACTGTCTGCCTGTGTTAAAATACAATAAGATATGTAGCAGAGTCATAATTCTGTGCTAAGACAGATTCTTACTGTTGGTCACTCCCCTCCCTGACTTATAGGTATACACCCTGACTCACAGGTAAACAACACTTACAAATATTTTAGTGGTTTTTTTTGCTAATTTCAACATGTTACTCTGTGTTGATATGTCCCATCTATGCACTTTTAACCTGTACAAGACAGTAATATACCAGCTTTGACCTGTACAAGACAGTTATATACCCAGCTTTGACCTGTACAAGACATTTAAACTGAGTCCTTTATAAATTTGACAGTAATTAAACTTTTGATTTTGAAAGCAGCTATTAAATTGTAACTTACACTGAATGATGGGGGGGGGGGGGGGGGGCTCTGTCCTAGAAAATAATTCAATTCAACATAAATCCTCTTACTGGAAGTGTAAAATACTAATTCAAGCTTAGATATAGAAGTATGAGTTCAATACTAATTCAAGCTTAGATATAGAAGTATGAGTTCAATACTAATCCAAACTTAGATATAGAAGTATGAGTTCAATACTAATCCAAACTTAGATATAGAAGTATGAGTTCAATACTAATCCAAACTTAGATATAGAAAATGAGTTCAATACTAATCCAAACTTAGATATAGAAGTATGAGTTCAATACTAATCCAAACTTAGATATAGAAGTATGAGTTCAATACTAATCCAAACTTAGATATAGAAGTATGAGTTCAATACTAATCCAAACTTAGATATAGAAGTATGAGTTCAATACTAATCCAAACTTAGATATAGAAGTATGAGTTCAATACTAATCCAAACTTAGATATAGAAAAATGAGTTCAATACTAATCCAAACTTAGATATAGGAGAATGAGTTCAATACTAATCCAAACTTAGATATAGGAGAATGAGTTCAATACTAATCCAAACTTAGATATAGGAGAATGAGTTCAATACTAATCCAAACTTAGATATAGAAGTATGAGTTCAATACTAATCCAAACTTAGATATAGAAGTATGAGTTCAATACTAATCCAAACTTAGATATAGAAAAATGAGTTCAATACTAATCCAAACTTAGAAATAGAAGTATGAGTTCAATACTAATCCAAACTTAGATATAGGAGTATGAGTTCAATACTAATCCAAACTTAGATATAGGAGAATGAGTTCAATACTAATCCAAACTTAGATATAGAAGTATGAGTTCAATACTAATCCAAACTTAGATATAGGAAAATGAGTTCAATACTAATCCAAACTTAGATATAGAAGTATGAGTTCAATACTAATCCAAACTTAGATATAGAAGTATGAGTTCAATACTAATCCAAACTTAGATATAGAAGTATGAGTTCAATACTAATCCAAACTTATAGGAGAGTGATGCTGTTGAAGGTTATATTGTAATTATCATTTGCATTTATATGTTGCTACACTACAGATATTTCAAGTAATTTAAGGCGGGTTTGAACCCACAAAAAGCAGGTTGGTTCAGACAACTAGTTCTTAAAAACTTTTTATTGACCTCTTTAGGTGTGTGTATACGACAGAGCAGGCCTTGGTTTCAGTGAAAGGCCTTTGGTAAGAATCTTTCGGAAATTTAACATTTTAATTTGTCATGCTAAAGCAATTCTTAAAACATTTATCTTTAAAATAGAAAATAAAATTTAATTTAAAGATTTAAATAATTTATTGACTATAGAATTAATAAGATCTTAATTTGGCCTATTTTCATTCACAGAACAAGTCGGTTCCTAATTCAGATCCACAAAATCAACTAAATTTTAACTATTACGAGAGATGGAATCCGTTTACTGTGGAGAGGTAAAGTTTTCATGAGAGGTGGAATCTGTTAAGTGTGGAGAGGTAAAGTTTTTATGAGCGGTGGGATCCATTTACTGTGGAGAGGTAAAAGTGTTGGACTGCGGGCGATAAAGCTTTAAAATAGATTAAATAGACACGAACAATCTGTGTCGATATAACAATATATATTGAGCTTTATTAATAATTTTACAATACAAATAATGAAACGTTTCGGCACTTGCCTTCATCAGTACAAGACATACAAATAAGTATTAATCAAATTTACATAATATATCTAGAGAGATAAATCCTACCTAAAAAATAGAAAACCAGACAGAAACAAGGTCAAGAAAAAAGAAGAATGAAAAGGAAGTGACTTGAAGTCAAATTTAAAAGCCCAATCAGGAAAAAAGACATTGCAGTTATGTAAAATTGTGGATTTAATTTTTCATGCAGGGAAGTTCAAAAGCATTTATTGTGTTCAGTGAAACCTGTGAATAGCACAAACCCTCTGGACTGAAACTAAAGTGCTGTTATTTGCAGGTTAAGCCAGAACCATGCACATCAAACGTGCATGCACATCAAACGTGCATGCACATCAAACGTGCATGCACATCAAACGTGCATATTTAAAATGATAAGAAATGAGAAACTGCTGAAACATTCTTATTGCAGTTATTCAAATGTTGAAGTATTGTCAAGATACCTGTACAAATGTTGAAGTATTGTCAAGATACCTGTACAAATGTTGAAGTATTGTCAAGATACCTGTACAAATGTTGAAGTATTGTCAAGATACCTGTACAAATGTTGAAGTATTGTCAAGATACCTGTACCAATGTTGCCCTTATAAGCAACCACTGATTTTTACTCACTAATATTTTCAGAATGGTGGATGACCTACATAAGCTTATTACAGCCAGCAGTCAGCAGCCTAATCCTTTAATTCTTGTCGGAGCAGAACTGGGTGCTATCGTTTCACAGTTTTATGCTCATCTTTATGAAAGGTAATTTGACATCTTTATGAAAGGTCATTTGACATCTTTATGAAAGGTCATTTGACATCTTTATGAAAGGTCATTTGACATCTTTATGAAAGGTCATTTGACATCTTTATGAAAAGTCATTTGACATTTGTGTGCATGGGTGACAAACCATTAATTGTATATGATAGGATAAGTAAGATTTTGTACATCTTAAAAGTATAAATATGCACCACATAGGAAGATGCAGCTCATCAACTTTTGTTATACTAAATGCGACTTGATTGCATTTGTGCTGGTTTTCATCTGTTGTAATAGGTTTGGAGTTGCTGTTGTGTTAATGTTTTCTTTGGATCAATGAGTGGTGTAAGTGTTTAATATGCTTTGGACTGATAATCAATGAGTGGTGTAAGTGTTTAATATGCTTTGGACTGATAATCTTGTGTTTGTATCGCGGGTAGCTGTGTTTAAAATAGAACTTTTGGCCGTCTAAGCATCATCCAACACATATTAACATCTGCCATTTTTTTAAATAACAAATTAAGGTTTCAGAACGACCATCCAAAGACAAATCAGCCACAAATCTTATGACCATCCAAAGACAAATCAGCCACAAATCTTAGGACCATCCAAAGACAAATCAGCCACAAATCTTAGGACCATCCAAAGACAAATCAGCCACAAATCTTAGGACCATCCAAAGACAAATCAGCCACAAATCTTAGGACCATCCAAAGACAAATCAGCCACAAATCTTAGGACCATCCAAAGACAAATCAGCCACAAATCTTAGGACCATCCAAAGACAAATCAGCCACAAATCATATGATTATTCATTATCTTGTAAAAAGCAGTAAACTCTGTTGGAAACAAAAGCCAAGTGTGTTCAAAATCCCAATGTTCACTAATGAGACTACACACCTCACAGTTCATCTCAATGTACACTTAAGAGACTACACACCTCACAGTTCATCTCAATGTACACTTGAGAGACTACACACCTCACAGTTAATCTCACCACACAATGGTTCACCTACTTGTTGCGGTCTTCTTACTTTAGTCTTCTATAAGGTTGACGAATATACTCACACCAGGTCCAATAAAGACCAAAACAACAGTGTCCAAAGTCAATTCTGTATTTATTTCTGTATTCTAAACAATCCACTTGTTACACAAATACATCTTGCAGGGACACAGCATACTCAGGCAACAATCCCTACAGTGACTCTAACAAACCTACTATCTCTCTTACTACTCGACTCTACACTAACTTGCTTCTCTACTCAACTAACTCCTCTCGGCTCCTCTCTCGACTAACTCCTGGCTCTACTAATTCTCAACTAACAGCTCACAACTCTTATCCCCTCCGATCATTTCACACACTGTCTTTTATATCTGCCCACACCCATCCAGCATACACTAAAGCTCAACACGAACCAACTTCACCTCTGACCTCACAATCAACACTCACACGAGCAACAAGTCGCCCGACCAGACATTCATAACAATCCAGTTCATAACACTACTCACCACCAAATGGTTCACCTACTCACCACACAATGGTGCACCAACTCACCACAGAATGGTTCACCTACTCACCACACAATGGTTCACCAACTCACCACACAATGGTTCACCTACTCATCACACAATGGTTCACCTACTCACCACACAATGGTTCACCTACTCATCACACAATGGCTCAACTACTCACCACACAAAATGGTTCACCTACTCACCACACAAAATGGTTCACCTACTCACCACACAATGGTTCACCTACTCACCACACAATGGTTCGCCTACTCACCACACAATGGTTCACCTACTTACCACACAATGGTTTACCTACTTACCACACAATGGTTCACCTACTTACCACACAATGGCTCACCTACTCACCACACCTAACACCTTGCTTCAGACCAATATAATATTAAAAATGAACAAAAACTCAGACTTTCAAAACTGAAAACAAAACATGCAATGTAATCGAAACAAATTTACATTTATTTGGATCAGTAAAAGCGTCTTATCTTATGAGTTGTCATTGGTAATATTGTAATATTCTTATCTTATGTGTTGTCATCTGTAATATTGTAATATTCTTATCTTATGTGTTGTCATTGGTAATATTGTAAATGAATTGATTGCTACTCTGTTATACTTGCAGTGATGTTCTAGGCATGGTGTTGGTGAACCCTTTATCAGAAGACTTGTTCCAACAGTCTGACAGTGTATGGCTGCAACACTGGTAAGTTGTCTCTTGTTCCAACAGTGTGACAGTATATGGCTGCAACACTGGTAAGTTGTCTCTTGTTCCAACAGTGTGACAGTGTATGGCTGCAACACTGGTAAGTTGACTCTATAGTTCTATATACTTGCTTGCCAATATTCTTAGTGAAAATATCACTACTTTTTATACAGCCTGGAGTTTTCTGGAGTTATCATTACTTTTTATACAGCCTGGAGTTTTCTGGAGTTATCATTACTTTTTGACAGCCTGGAGTTTTCTGGAGTTATCATTACTTTTTATACAGCCTGGAGTTTTCTGGAGTTATCATTACTTTTTGACAGCCTGGAGTTTTCTGGAGTTATCATTACTTTTTGACAGCCTGGAGTTTTCTGGAGTTATCATTACTTTTTATACAGCCTGGAGTTATCATTACTTTTTGACAGCCTGGAGTTTTCTGGAGTTATCATTACTTTTTGACAGCCTGGAGTTTTCTGGAGTTATTACTTTTTGACAGCCTGGAGTTTTAAAGACTAGCATGGATGTTAGCTGTGTTTTCTTGTGGCACCGGTCAGCCCCACAGCCCTGATAGTACCAGTCAGCCCCACAGCCCTGATAGTACCGGTCAGCCTCACAGCCCTGATAGTACCTGGTTTTGTACAGTGCCAACAATGCTTCTTCCATTTCTTCATCTCACCGATCAGCCCCACAACCCGGCTAGTTCATCATTTTGTATAGTCCCAACCCCAACGTCCCTCTTTCCGTCCCGACCGAAATGGATCCCTGGACAATGGGGGGTGGTAACGCAACACCTTCACTCCGGAGAGGAAGCAAACCCGCCCGGACCCTCAGGGAAAGTGGGCTGGGAACGCTTTAAACGCAGCGTTTTTGGCCGACCGGGCGTCCCTCAGGCCAGGGGGGGGGAGGTTCCAGGTGTGGGGGTGCAGCACTTTATTCTTTTATTAACTTTTAATGTAGCTGCGACATTTTCTGCCATTTGCAGAGTTTGTTTTTTTTGGAATGGGGCGACAAAAATCCTGGGCTGCTGTAACCCTCGCTCCATAACTGACCAGAATACAGATTTAAACGGGGTGAGAGACATTTTGAACCGCCAAGTTTTAAAACATATAAGAGTCAGCTTAAGTGATAACATAAAGTGTGGCTTTTGTAATGTATGTAAAACATTTAACATTGATTAATTGACTCTCCTTCTCCAACACTATGTTCCTTTTATTTATTTCCTGAAAAATGACTAGATGTTATTTCTTTGTTAATCACATATTTAAAACATTTGAATTATGTTGTTTTTGTTTTCATTGTAGGTATTTTACATTCTTAAAGATACTAAACTTCCTTGCATACAAGGGGGATATAATATTGGGGACAGGATTGCTTGCTCATATCCATGTTGTCTTTATGGAAAGTGATGGGTCGTGCTTATCCCAGGCAGTGATGGGTCGTGCTTATCCCAAGCAGTGATGGGTCGTGCTTATCCCAAGCACTATAATTTTGCTTTGATGTCAGGAATGAGTTGTCATATGCCAGGTTGTGATGGGTCGTGCTTATCCCAAGCACTATAATTCTGCTTTGATGTCAGGGAATGAGTTGTCACATGCCAGGTTGTGGATAAAATGTCAGGGAATGAGTTGTCATATGCCAGGTTGTGGATAAAATGTCCGGGAATGAGTTGTCATATGCCAGGTTGTGGATAAATGTCAGGAATATGGCATGTGTTCACTCAATTCAGATGTTGAAAATTACAAAGTGTTGTGCACACAAAAAAAATGTACACATTTTGGTTTTGCTTGCCAGGTGTAGGCAGCTTTAGAAGCTACAAGTTAGAGATTTACTGTAAAAGTGCATTTGTGGTGTCTTTCTGGAAAGTGCTGTCACAAAGAGGGTCAGGTTCTTTGGAAACCCATGCAATGGTCATTTTGACAAAACCGGTTGCTGGGTGAATTATTTTGAAGGTTACCAAACTAATGGCCAGTGTGATTGACAGGGCCTCAGACTGCCCAATTAATTTTAGAAGGATTGCCCGTTGATGGCAATCATTAAATCACATGAATTGATTAGGCACCTGACTTCTTTTACCACTGCCAGTCTAATGTTAGATGCCCATGTGTTGATTCACCAGTGCTTCATTAAAATTATTTTTTGACATTACTCTTTATTTTCATTGTTCTTTGCTTTGGTTTTTTTATGGCCGATAACTTACTAAATTTAAAGAAGATAACATGGATAAAATATCAACCTTATTTATATTGCACTTTTAAATAAAACACATGTTAGCGTTATTTATTAACATCAATCAACCACCCCCACCAACACCCACCCTGTAGTGAAACGCAGTGGTCATATTTCTAGTTTGGTTCTATAGTGACACTTCATTTACTGGTCTAGGTTCTGTACAGCATAATAATAGTTTTAATAAATATTATCTTATCTGTTTTGAATTAAAGTTAGATAGAGCTGAGATCAATTTAAAATTTAGAGCTTAATTTGAAATTTCAGAACACGTAAAAACTTAATGGCGACCTGGAGCCTCTGTATTTTTTTTACTCATGTTTTTTTCACAATCTGTCAGTATGAATAATTTCTCTTCCTTTCCATTTTTATTATTTTCATTTGAACTAGGTTTGGAAGCCTGAGCCCTACATATCAAACTCTTCAGTTAGGTGCAGCTTTGGGTATCACAAGACTCGGCCTGCTACTTGGTGTTCTGAAGCAGCCAATCATTGGCGATTCTGTACCAAATAATGTCATACTCAGACAGGTATGCAGAATAGTAGGCCCACCAAGTAAATCTAAGAATACACCACATAATGTCATTTTGAATAGGTTTTTAAAAGGTTTTTTTGGAGTATTTTTATGTAAAGTCAAAGTATGTCGCATTGAATTAAAAATATATGACGTATCATCTAATAGAATATTAGCCATCACTGGTATTTATTTTGCTGATTACCCAGTTTGTGGTTGCCAAGTTTCTATTTAGCTTTGTTCCTGTTTAATCAATTTGCTGCTGTTTAATATGTTTGTTTCTGATTTCAGAAATATCTCTTGTGCCACCCTCGTCACCTCAGTTCAGTTGTAGATGAACATTATTTTATTAATGAAACTTTTTCTCAAATGAGGTATTCAGAATTTTTAATCTCTTTATTATTCTTTGGTTTCTTCTTATTTTTAAAATGATCTACTTTGCTTTATGTGGAGAAAGAGTCTTGCTGTTGGCAAGTGGAATTAATCTCAGAATTTGTTCATGAAGTTTATTTTAATATTATCCAACGATGGAAAAAATGATTCTCTTTGAAGAATGACAGTTGACCAACATGAGTGTACATCTGTTAGTACACTATACTCAAATTAATGCACGTAAATGTCAATATGCACCCACCTCTGCATTAATCATTTGTTTCATTTCACAGGACATTAAGAAAAATAAAATCCTTGTCGTCCAACATTACCGTCTCTGTGCTGACAGGAAATTATTATGATGAGCAGATGCCGAGTCATTTGAATAAAGTGAGCACATTAAGTGAGAACTGTTGATTTCAATGTGAATTTTTTACTTAGTAACTTGTAGCTTTACAGAATGGTTCTTGAGTGTCCCCTGTAACTAACAACAGAGAAACATAGATGTGGCCTGGTTTTATTTTATAGTCAGTTTATTAATTTTATTATGAAATAAAATAACTGAGTCAAGACAAAAGCAGTTTATTTATTTTGTTGACACTATCTTTAATAGCAAGAAAAAGTGTTTATTATGGAAACAAGAAAAGGCGGAAAGATAATGACCATAATTGAATCAAAATTCAATATCTTCTTATTTGTTTCAAATTTTCATGTTTTTTTTTTAAATTTTCCTTCCTTGGTTTGTTTTTTAAAACGAGAGAAACTATCAGTGACAAAATGTACATAATTAAATTACATCACCTTTTCTCCAAATAATAATGTTAATTCTACTTTACAGAAAATGACCCTAATTGTTTTGACATTATAATTATTTATTTTGCTAACGTTTTAATGCTAATATGTGTATCGGCGAGCTATGGAAATAGATTTTCCCTCATACTTATTACTGTAAGGGTTAATGAAAAATAAGTAATAAGAAAGTGGCGACACAAAGTTTTGCAGAAATCTTTATTTTGTATATCAACTACAGGCCTGGGCAAGGGCAGAGCAGAGCCTGTTATCAAAGTTCCCGTCCAATGTTCAACATTCCGTTGTCAATGGTGCAGACCGACACATGATGTACAGAAAACCAGAGCCCATCGTAGAAGCAGTGCTTAAAATTATAAGAAAGTGGAAAAGGACAAAAATTGTTAGCGGCTCCCAGGCAGCATGATAAAATGATGTAGGTCAAAAGTGTTCATGTGTAAGTCAAAGGTCACAAGTGTGTTCATGTGTAAGTCAAAGGTCATAAGTGTGTTCATGTGTTGAGGCAGCATGTGAAAGTGACAGTAGTGAGTTATCAAGAGTCGTGTGTGAATAAAACTATTTACATTTATAAATGTGACTTCTGGTGTTAATTTCATTTATTTAAAAATGTTTTGTTTTTAAAGATATTCAAATATTTTTCCTGTTTTAATATCTCAGTATCTCAACAAACATCTTTTGTAATTCTTAATAACTTGAATTTACTGGGGTAGGTTTAAGTTGTACTGAAATGTTTGCATTCCTTTTTTGTGTTGCATTTCTTTATTCTCCTAATTTGGGGGTGTAAATTACTGTGTTTAAGTTATAATTTAAGTCAAAGTGTGTTAGCTGAAAATAAATATTTTTGAAAACAAGTTAATTTATTTTTTTGGCTTTGCAAACAATATTTAAATGTATCCAGTTCATAAGGTTAAAATGGACTAAATGCAACTAAAACAATCAGAGCTGGCAACCGGAATACATGTACAGTCGAACCCGCTTATCACGACCTCGGTTAACTCGCCAACCCTGTTAAGTCGACGTCTTTGGCGTGGAACTGCCAAATTCTCTCTTTGTCTTAGCATTTTCTCATCGGTTATGTCGCCGAACCCTAATATCTCAAGCACAAAAGCGGGCCAAATTTGCCACTTAACATGGTTATCTCGATCCCCATGAGGAATCGCCAGCTTTTGAAAATATTAGTTATCGATGCCACAAAAGGAAACTACAAACTTGACTAAGCAATGCATTGGAATCAATCAGTATAATATTTTAATTTGAGGTTAAAAAACCCGGTAGAGTCCATATTATAATGGATCATCATTTGCCATGTGCAAAGTGTCATGGCCATGCGCATGGGCAGCCATTCATAGTCACTTGCATAATGGCTATACCGTACTACTATCTCATTCATAAAAGGTTGCCGTGTGCAAAAACTATTAAAACTAGGTGAGGGAAAGCTTTAATTAATTAGTCGTGCGCCAAAGTTGAAAGTTCAAAATAAGTAGTTCCCGAAAAGTATTTTAGTAATAAGGGGATGCGTTGCCTTATATAGATTATATAGCATATACCGGTATAATGGTAGCCGCAGATTTGGTAAACAGAAAAGCCTTATATTAATACATTATATTAAATTTACTTGTATATTTAGTGCATAGTTAGATAAATTATAATTTATATATAATTGTATAATATTATTTTTAATACAGCATTAGTTCTGTAAATAAAAGTTGTATAAAATTATCATTAAAGCGAGAGTTATTTAGCTCGTGACGCGAACAGCGTAATTGGGTCACAGAATGTGGCGATGCGGTCCATGTTAAAAAAGGACAAACGAAGTCGTACTTTAAAAATTCATAACTTTAAAACTACAACAGCTAAAATTATGATTTTGGTGTATTAATTCTGTAAAAAAACGCTGTTGTGTAAAAAAAACTCCAAAAACACTTGCATGTACATTCTCATTTATTAACGCACATCATGTACATAAAGAAATTTCAAGCACATGTTAATATTTTGCCGCCATATTGGTTTTCGTTTATCTCGGTTATCTCGACGCTTTTTGGCATTCCACGAGGCCGTCGACACAACCAGTTGCTACTGTATAAGTATATATAAATAATAATAAATATGAGAGTGGAACCAAGCTATTAATTTAGCTCTGGTGAAAAATTGTTCAAACGGAAGTTTGTTCCAAAAGAACCAGTGGGAAAAAACAACAATATTAAATTTTATTAAGACTAAGAAGTTTATTTCTCATTCGTAGCTACCCTTGACTTGCCTTTTAAAAAAAAAATATCATTTCGAACTAATTTCCGGATAGGATCTCTTCTTAAGTCTTCTACATATTAAGGGTCCACGATTAATGTACTGATCATTCTGGCTCATGTGTAAGTAGAGGGGATTCACAATGTTTTTGTGCCTGGTATTGAGGATATTTCACTGGTTACAAGGGCTACACAGCGAGGACATCAATAATGTTATTATTCAGGTACACATGAGACAATTTTAAATCCTCAACTGGTATTGTCATTGGGTGGATCAAATAGTGATTCTTCTTTCCAAATGGTAGGTCCTACAAGTTGCCAAAGTACAAGTATTGACCTTGGGTTACCCAAGCATTAATAGTTTATTACGAGGTCACTTCATTTTGTTTCTTAATAATATAACATTAACTGGGAAGAAGTGACTTAATGACTTCCGTTGCTAAGTAAAAACAAAATCTTTTATTGAAAGCTTATAAAACGAGGATGTCTTCCAATGAAACAAAACAAAATAGTTTCATAAATTTGTTACGCATGCGTGTGGTTATTGAGGCGTAAAAGGTTTTACGTCACATCCTGTTTTTGTCCACCATCTTCGTCATTGATAAAAATAAAGACAACACCATTGTATTTCTTTCATTAAGTCTTGAAGGCTGTTACATAGGTTTGTTATCGTGTATGGCTATTTTTACATAATACTATGTAATATGATTTTAAAATGGGTAAAAGACTATTTACATTTGTATACTGTACGTAAATAATCGATCTCTTGCCGATGATACCATTTTACTTTTTACGGTTTCGATTTTTGTATTATTCATATTCTTCTTCCCCTCATCAACTCATGTCCAGATCTAGTTCTAGCAATCTACTCTGACTAGTCTAGGCTCCTCAGTTTACACAACACAGAACCTACTTATCTGACTACTGTCTAAGAAATTTGTTGCTCATCTGAGTTAGCACTGAGTGCTGTGTCATAGTCATAGGGTTTAATAAATTAGCAGCCCTGTTTACTAGTGTTGATACTTCGGTAAAGCAAGGGAGACTACTAAAAATTTTGTATGCAAATGGGCGTCGGCGTGCAAAAATCCGTGTTTTTAATTTGTTGATGTTGGTGCAATTTCATTCATAAAAAAATTACTATATTCCACAATTGTGTTCCTTTTCCGGCCTTACGCTTTAGAGGACATCTTGGCCTACATTTTAATCAATCTCTTTTTTATTTACAATCGGTTAATATTTGAGAAAATCCTTGTTGAATATAAGGCAACTTTCATCATTAATATAAGTCAAAGTACAAAATATGTCATTTTCATATTTATTATGCATCTCGGGCATACATTGATCTACCAGTATGCCAAATTTCAAAGCAACATGTCCTTCCGGAGAGACGCCATGGTTCCCCCCATGAGCAGTATACTATGTAGGTCGCACTACCCAAATTCGCTAGGGTGTGACCACGCCCCCTTTTCAATGGCGGAAGATGCCGATACTCAACAAATATTCAATTATTATCATTATTTACATTAAAATATGTGGATAAATTATAGTTTCGAGTGAACTTAAAAGTCTTTTAAACAAGAATATCCTAATTTGAGGTTTAAAAACCCGGTAGAGTTCATATTATAAATGATCACAATTTGCCGTGTGCAAAACGTTGTACTGGGTCGTGACTGGGCAGCCATTCACACAGCCACTTGCATTTGCATAAGAGTTGGCCGTGTGCAAAAACTATTAAACCATTGGTCAGGGAGAGCTTTAATTAATTATTCATGTGCCAAAGTTGAAAGATTAAAATAAGTTGACCCTAAACAGTATTTAAAGTAATAAGGGGATGTGTTGCCTTATATAAACTATATAGTCATTGCGCATGACGCGATCAGCGGAATGAGGTCACAAGATGTGGAGGTTTCGTCTATAGTAAAAAGTGACAAACTAAGTCGTACTTTAAAAATTCATAACTTTAAAACTACAACAGCTAAAAATATGATTTTGGTGTTATAATTCTGTTAAAGATTATCTCTATTCAACTATGCCATTGGTTTATTAAAAAAAAAAATTTTGAATTTTTTACCAAAGTACCTAAGTCTAGTGTTTACTGTTTACTCTTACTCTTACTCATAGGATTTTGATGTACAATGTACGATTTTAAGGTGCATACATTATATAAATTATATATACTTTATGTTTATTTTTTTACTATTAAGTATTAAGAAAAGTATTGAACAATTTTGTGATGATATTGTAAGATTTTAAGAGTTTGACTGTAAACATGTCTAAATTAGCACAAATTTATCAGTAAACTAGTAATTAGTTAAATTTAAATTAGTCTGAGTGTAAGACTCATAGTCACACTTAAAATTTTAAAAATGTAAAACTGTATTAAAGTAGGTAATTTGGAATTTAAAAATTTAAAAATTTAAAGAAATTGTAGTATTTTAGAGAAAACTTTAAATTAAAAAATTAAATCTAAATCAACTTTCTATCTTTAACTTAAGTAGTTTCTGAGCTATTAATTTTCAAAGTATGACTTCGTTTGTCCTTTCTTAACATGAACTGCATCTCCACGTTCTGTGACCCAATTCCGCTGTTCACGTCACGAGCTAGATAACTCTAGCCGATAATTGTATAGACTTTTATTTTCAGAATTAGATCTAATGATGTATTAAAAAATGATTTTAATAATTTTACACAATTATAAATAAATTGTAACTTATCTATGTTCTAAATATATCAGTATCTAGTATCAGCAAATTTAATATAATGTAATAATATATAGCTTTTCTACAGCATACTCTATAGCAACGGTGCGCCTCGCAAACAATTTATGAAATTTATGAAATTAAAACTTTTCATTTGAAATATATAATATCAAAAATAAATGAAAGTTTTAAAAAACAATCTTGACTGAAACAAAGGGTTGAAAATAATTTGGGAACTGTAACGCATATTGTGTAACTGTAACGCATATATTTCTTCAATTGTGTAACTGTAACGCATATATTT
Source organism: Omphiscola glabra (assembly GCA_964017045.1). Lineage (NCBI taxonomy): Eukaryota > Metazoa > Mollusca > Gastropoda > Lymnaeidae > Omphiscola > Omphiscola glabra. Next base: position 310,543 of record OZ024806.1, read on the forward strand.
CTTCAACATACGGTTAGGGTTAAAACAATTGAAATGTTTAAATCATTAAATTCGAATAAAAAGTAATTTTTAAAAATAAATCGCAAAAGGAATTTTTCATTGCGAGTGGGGTCGTGACCCATAGTGCTTCAATGTGGCTCTCAACCATTTTTTAAATTTTAAAAATGGCTCTCAGTTACTACAGGTCTGGCCACCCCTGCTCTATAGATAAATTAGACACGAACATTCTGTGTCAATATAATAATATATGTTAAGCTTTAATAATAATTATATATAAGAAGCCGTTTCGGCACATGCCTTCATGAGTACAACAACAACAAAACATTTAATTAAGTATAAATTAAATTTACATAATGTATACCAGTATATATACTTATATATCCTACCTATATATATATAAATAAAATAAGTATAAATTACCACTAATGGAGAGATCATTCATGAGCGGCTAGTTTCAAGGAAGCTTTAGAAATCAAATGAAAAGTTAGTGCTGTACAATTTATTATTAGTTAACTATTACTGCCTGGAGTTAATTTAATAAAGAATACACATAAGTTTACATGCCAAAATCATTAAGAAATAATATATGCACCTGAACTGCACTTTCGCCCTTCAAAATTTGTATGGGAATCTGTGCTTTTTCATTGATGAAAGGACTATTTGTATGTTTAGCCTAAATATTGACTTAGAGTAAGCCTGAATAATGACAAAAGACAATCAATAGGATGTTTCAGCTAAAATTCTTCATCAGCAAAAGCAACAGAGAATAAAATCAGAACTTGGACTAGAAGATATTTACCTCCCTAATTTTATTTTAACATGCTTGTGATAGCATTTTTTTAAAAAGATTGCTACAAAATGGTTATATCATGGATTTTTTCCCCAATTAAAACACTATTCAATTTAATGGCAATTATTAGCTGATATAAAGATATAAATTTTATTAATTTATTGTAATTTCAAGTTTAAAAAATGTTTGGGATAAAACTGTTTATTCCAAGTGTTTCATAAAATCAAAATAGAATTACAAACTTTTTGTTTGGCTAATACTCATCACACTGATTACCATAATTGTCATTTATTTCTTTGAATCACTTCCTTGTTGGGTGATTAATGTAAGACCTCTTTCAAGAAACAGTTAATTTAAAAAAAGTCTAAATATATCTTCAAGTATGATTAATAAAATAGGAAGCATCATAGGGATGATGTCATATTTTTTTAATCCATTGATTTTCATTTCAGTTATTTTCATGAACACATTGTGTTTAACCAGTTTAACTGAAGCTAAAAGCAAAATAGTTCACAGAAAATTTGCCTAACATTTATTTTTCATCATTGCCTGAGTTATTTAGATGGGTAGGTTAATTGTTAAAATAAGTGGACTATTGAAAGGTGTGTGATAAATTTAATATTCCTGTTTTCATTTATAATTATCTGCAGGTTGAAGCAAGGGGGCAGTGAGAGGCTAAAAATAAAAAATGGAACTGTTGTCATCTTTTCAAGAGATAAAGGGTTAGCTTCACCCTGGATCGTATATTTCAACCCCGTCGGACGCCCTCAAAAAAACGAGACAGTGATGGCTTATCAGCATCATCAGGGGCGTCACGAGGGTCAGAGAAAAACAAGGCTAGCTCAACATTCTCGCTGTCACGTCTGTTACCATCTCGCAGGCGGTCTAAGTCTCGACTCAGCTTAGATTCGGAGCCATCTAGATCAGATGGTGGAGCATATGGCACCCAGGTGTCGCCACCACATTCAACCAGCAATGTCCGTTCATCACCAACTCCACCATCAGCAAGCATATCTCAGCCTATTCCATCAGTGCACCTTCAGTGTTCCAATAATGCCCAGGGTGAAACCTGTTTCACTCTTGAAAGTATCCCATTGGAGAAGATTGTTCTCGAAGAAGTTTCAACAGACTCGGTGGTAGGAGAATGTGGGAATTCATCGCAAGGGGAGGAGAAAGGGGTTGTTTTGGTGGAGTGTCCTGTGTGCCTTGTAGAGAAATCAAAAGATTTCTTCTTTGAGTTTTCCACATGTCATCACAGATGTTGCTCAAGTTGTCTTAGAGAATATTTTAGAGTAAGTAATTTTCTTTAATTTTTTTAATGAAATAAAAGCGATTTAAAAGAAAATAAATTTGTGATTGTGATCAATTGGGCTCAGTGCCTACTGCATGTTCTTTTTTTTTTTATTTATAAAATATTTTATGAGATTTTTAAACAATTTTCTTGCACTTGGTCACCAAAATTAATTTTTTTTATATTGTGTTCAAATTTTTACATGTTACAAATGCCAATAAATCAGCTTTTGACTCACTAAAAAAAAAAAAGCAAAGGTTATCATAAAAAATACTTAAAGTTTTAAACCAACCATTAGTTTACAAATACAAGTTATGTTTTATATCAATTGGTTTATTTTAATAAATTCATTGTCTTAGATATAATTTTTTTAGTAAAAGTTTTTTGCTCACTTTTTAACCATCATATAATTCAAGTTGATAAGTTGCCAAATAGGTAACAACCATCCTCCCATGTATAACACCATTTCAAATATAACATTTGTAGATTGAGATAATGGAATCTCGTCTTGCGATAGCTTGTCCTGAGTGCTCAGAGTTGTTCCACCCTAATGACATTCGTGCCGTTGTTCAAGATGATGTTCTCATGCAGAAATATGAAGATTTTATGCTCAGACGTGTGCTGGCTATGGATTCTGATACCAGGTGGTGTCCAGCTCCTGACTGTGGGTAAGGTCAAAAATATCTACAAATGTTAGTCCACCAACCATAGTTGAAAGTGGACAAGGTCATTGTTTAGCTCAAGGAAAAAAAATGATTGCATTTTTGCTGGCTCTTCTTTTATAATTAGTAAACTTTTTTAACATTAATTTTTTTCCATTTCTCTTTCTCCATGGACAAGTTTCAAGTGACATAGCAGATATATATATTTTTATATCTGTGTTTGTTGGGTCTAGTCTATCTCAAGGCTTCTCAATATTGATGCATTATGATATCTATTTCTTACAATTTTCCTTGACAGTTATGCTGTTATTGCCTATGGGTGTGCTGGTTGTCCAAAGTTGAAGTGTGAAAGAGACGGATGTGATACCTACTTCTGTTACCATTGTAAGCAGTACTGGCATCCTAACCAGACATGTGACGCAGCAAGAGCTGAGCGGTCCCCAAACAATCGGTCATCTTCTGTTAGCTATAGTCAAGAGTCCGGTGCTCAGAGTAAGAGCTGGTTTAAATATTGTTGTCATTGATTGTGGCTTTACACCTTTTTACTGGTTATGAAAATAATCTCATCATTAGTATTACTACTAGTATTTCATTCACCTGGCTTTTCAAGAAGTTAAACTATGCGAGACATGTTACTAAATTTTTTAATTAATCAGTCATCAGGAAACGTGTTATTTTGAAGCTTTTTGAGATTAATTAATTAAAGCAGTGTTGTCCATAAACAGTTATCACCATCATTTGGAATCGGAGTTTAAATGTTTTTAAATTTGGATAAATTCAAGGAAAATTTACAAGGTTAATTACTTTAACTTTTAACATTTAAACAAATATTCACCACAGCCCCTAGGCCAAAGATCCCTGCACTATGTAGTGTTTGATTACTGTGTGTGGCCATTGAAAGAAGCAAGAATGTTAACATTGAATGTGCCATTGAAAGAAGCAAGAATGTTAACATTGAATGTGCCATTGAAAGAAGCAAGAATGTTAACATTGAATTATTCTGTTTTCCAACTTTTCAGATGAGATCAAATCCTGCCCTCGCTGTGGTGCCTTCATTGTCAAGATGGATGATGGTTCCTGCAATCACATGACATGTGCCGTGTGTGGTGCAGGTTTCTGTTGGCTGTGTATGAAGGAGATCTCAGATCTTCATTACCTAAGGTACTCATCTTCTCAGATGTTCTTTACTGTTACGGATACATCTGTGTGTACAATTTAGTATGATAAAAGTAACTCATGCTTTACCCATTCGCACTATTGCAACCAAATGCGACATACCCGCCTCGCTACTAATGCGACCGAATGCGCCATCATGCCTAGCGAGGTACATATAACACGATATCGTGGGAAGCACTCTTGCCTTGTGAATAGCTTTGGGATTTTAAGGAAGTGAGAATAGAGCTGCTTCCGTTTAAAAAACGGATGTCTCTACCATTTACTGTTTGAAAGTTGCGTGGTGTTGAAGTCGGTCTAAGCTTAGTGAATTTGTGACTGTGTTTTAAGTGAATTATTTTGCTATGGCATTTCAGTTTCTTGACTCTTTGATTTCTGCCTCCACTTCTAATTATCAAGTAGATAATAATTCTGATAATGAAGATGAATCAGACATTGATATTGATCAACATGCATTAAATTTAGACTCAGAATCGGAAACTATTACCGATGATAGTGACCAAGACACTGTCACTGAGTCTTGGTCAAACAATTTGACCACTGTAACGGATAAAATGGAGAGATTTATTGAGATAGAAGGTGGCATACATAACCTTCCTATTAAAAGCAATCCAATAGACTACTTCAAACTATTTGTCAGTCAAAGTATATTAAACTATACATTTTTGAAGAGGCTATTGAATTCTCTATTTTTTAATGCATGTTTTGTTATTACAGGTTAATGCTTAGTTGTTAAAAAATATTTTTCTGACAGGGAGTGCATGTATTTTAGAATGATCTCCCTTTGCTAGTTCAGGGGGTGTTTTGGTGTTTGTGGTTAGTAGTGAATGTGTTAAATTGTTGCCAAATGGATATAATTTTCTGGTTTGACATCACAAAAAGAATCTCACATGAATATGTATTTATTATTAAAAAATTATCTTTACATTGAGCATTTTTCTTGATGGATCGCCAAACATTTCTACATCTAAATTTATATAATAAATTTTAATGGAAAGTGCTCACATTTTTCAATAGATCCAATTTTAATTTTGTAATCTTGCTAATTAATCTCTGGCAAATGAATATAACCTCCCATCTGTTTCCACAGCCCATCTGGATGCACATTTTGGGGTAGAAAACCCTGGAGCAGGAAGAAAAAGATTTTGTGGCAGCTGGGAACTCTGGTGGGAGCCCCGGTTGGAATAACTTTGGTAGCTGGAATAGCTGTGCCTGCTATGATTATAGGAATACCTGTTTGGGTGGGCCGTAAGGTAAATAGATACGCATTTTATGGTAGTTGCTTGGTCAGTTATTTCCCTTTGTTGCTTGCTCAGTTATTTCCCTTTGTTGCTTGCTCAGTTATTTCCCTTTGAATTTATTGATAAGCTGTCACGTTTTTTGTTTTTATTGGGGTTTTTTCAAACCTAACTGGTAAAGTTATGACATTGCTATACTTGGAAATGTAAAGTCATCTAGATGAGAATTTTTAAATAAGGTCAATTTGTCTAGAATAATTTATTTTGTTCATTTGTTGGTTTTATTTTTTTAACATTTAGCATTTTGGGACCTGCTAACAATCAATACAAAGAAAAATTGGTTACAAGATTTTTTTGAGCTGCAGACAGATGAGATTAAGTGTTTTCTTTATTTTCAGATTCACTATCGATTTGAAGGAACGTCCAAACACAAGAGGAACCTAGCTATAACTGGAGGGGTGGCTGCTTCAATTTTAGCTGCACCTATTATAGCTGGACTAGCTGTTGGTAAATGAGCGTGTTAATTACATAAAATCTCAATTCTTTTTTTTTATTATTACAATGAATTAATAGCTAACCAATAGATTTCACAATTATACATTTCTTCTGATTTTTAAACGAGCTCTATATTATACCGTGCATAGAGACTTCATATTATACCTTGCATAGAGACTTCATATTATACCGTGCATAGAGACTTCATATTATACCTTGCATAGAGACTTCATATTATACCTTGAATAGAGACTTCATATTATACCTTGCATAGAGACTTCATATTATACCGTGCATAGAGACTTCATATTATACCTTGCATAGAGACTTCATATTATACCTTGCATAGAGACTTCATATTATACCGTGCATAGAGACTTCATATTATACCTTGCATAGAGACTTCATACTATAACGTGCATAGAGACTGCATATTATACCTTGCATAGAGACTTCATATTATACCGTGCATAGAGACTTCATATTATACCTTGCATAGAGACTTCATATTATACCTTGAATAGAGACTTCATATTATACCTTGCATAGAGACTTCATATTATACCGTGCATAGAGACTTCATATTATACCTTGCATAGAGACTTCATATTATACCTTGCATAGAGACTTCATATTATACCGTGCATAGAGACTTCATATTATACCTTGCATAGAGACTTCATACTATAACGTGCATAGAGACTGCATATTATACCATGCATAGAGACTGCATATTATACCTTGCATAGAGACTTCATATTATACCTTGCATAGAGACTTCATATTATACCGTGCATAGAGACTTCATATTATACCTTGCATAGAGACTTCATACTATAACGTGCATAGAGACTGCATATTATACCATGCATAGAGACTGCATATTATACCGTGCATAGAGACTTCATATTATACCGTGCATAGAGACTGCATACTATAACGTGCATAGAGACTGCATACTATAACGTGCATAGAGACTGCATACTATAACGTGCATAGAGACTGCATACTATAACGTGCATAGAGACTGCATACTATAACGTGCATAGAGACTGCATACTATAACGTGCATAGAGACTGCATACTATAACGTGCATAGAGACTGCATACTATAACGTGCATAGAGACTGCATACTATAACGTGCATAGAGACTGCATACTATAACGTGCATAGAGACTGCATACTATAACGTGCATAGAGACTGCATACTATAACGTGCATAGAGACTGCATACTATAACGTGCATAGAGACTGCAGACTATAACGTGCATAGAGACTGCATACTATAACGTGCATAGAGACTGCATACTATAACGTGCATAGAGACTGCATACTATAACGTGCATAGAGACTGCATACTATAACGTGCATAGAGACTGCATACTATAACGTGCATAGAGACTGCATACTATACCGTGCATAGAGACTGCATACTATACCGGTCATAGAGACTGCATACTATAACGTGCATAGAGACTGCATACTATAACGTGCATAGAGACTGCATACTATAACGTGCATAGAGACTGCATACTATAACGTGCATAGAGACTGCATACTATAACGTGCATAGAGACTGCATACTATAACGTGCATAGAGACTGCATACTATAACGTGCATAGAGACTGCATACTATAACGTGCATAGAGACTGCATACTATAACGTGCATAGAGACTGCATACTATAACGTGCATAGAGACTGCATACTATAACGTGCATAGAGACTGCATACTATAACGTGCATAGAGACTGTATCTTAAAAAGACTTAGATTTTTTATGCAGTCTTTTTAACAATCTCAAAGCAACACATTTTCTTACGATCTAATATTAATGTTAAGAACTGTCACAAATGACTGGGACTGGGTTTAACCACGGCGCTCCATTGTTTCTTCAGGTAATTTATAGGGTGGATGGGAATTGTGAGGATTTTATTATGTGTTCTTTTGATAATATTGTTAGTGAGCAATAATTTTTTTTAGTTCGGAACTTTCCCATATATGGCACCACATTTATTAACTCATTCCTGAGAAAAGGGAAGGACTTTAGTTTTGAAATTGATTTACATTATAAAAATATCTTTTAGGCTGCTAAATATTAATAAATTTGAATGCATTAAGGACAAATGCATCAAAGAATGAATAAGGTTTAAATAAAAAATATAACATTAGCTGTGAAAAAATAATGAACAATGGCAAAAAAATAGATTTTTGGCACATCGGACAAACATATGCTAGATATAGATGTGTTGTACTAAAGCACACGCAGTTTTAACGTGAAACAAGATAAAAACGTCCAGTTTTTTAATTAAAAGCACACAGAGTCACTCCATAGCTGGAAGACTCAAGGGACGCATGATTTCATTGCTATTTTTAACTAAAAATGAGAGCGGTGTGGCGCTATCGGCGCATTTGGGTGCATCCGTCGAAACCCCCAAAGGACGCATTTAGTCGCAACCGTCGGGAATGAGTTAAATGATGAATGAGCTCGCAGGCAATTTCCGGGAGAGGAGAGTTTTTGTTTTTTTAAGCAGAGATTAATGGATGTTGATTCTTAAAGATAGCTGACAATCAATGAAGACTACAGAAGAGCCTTTTTATATTTTAGTAATAAATACATTTTCTTTTATCATCTGGACACCTGGAGTTTGAGTTGTTTAGTTGTCATGCAGGTATACGTTGTGCTTTGTCGGTCCCAACGCCTAGATACTCACAATATAAATGACAGAGAGGAGCGGTCCTGTACTGACCACTACTAAATCAATAAAGTTTGTGATAAGTTGGGACCAGAGCCCTCCTCCGTAACAACCGTACTGTGACAAGAACTAATATATTCTACATTTTTGGAAAAAATGTTTGAATAGTGTTTTGTTGTTTGATGTGAGCTTCATTTAGTTGTTCTTATTAAATCCTTATAGAATCCCTGGAGCTGAAGTCAAATCTAACGCGTAAAATTAAAATGAATTACCTCGGTGGGGGTGTTGTCTAATTATATAGATCAAGTTATCATAAAATGAGCTTTTTATGGTTAGTTTTATAAACTGTTATCAAATTATTTTTGAAAAAAGTAACAAATTCTTTATCTCAAATTCAATATTTTTTTAACTTACTGATTTGTTTATTTTATTTTGTACACATTGTTAACATTGTTTTGTACACATTGTCGACATCATCATTTGGTAAACATTGTCAACATCATTAATATTTTTTACCCTAATTTTCTCACCTAAGGTATAGGTGTGCCCATACTGTTGGCATATGTTTATGGTGTTGTCCCATTCTCTCTTTGCCGAAGCGGGGGCTGTGGTGTAACAACTACAAATACCGGTGGCGTGAGGTTTGAGTTTGATGAACATGATGAGAACAACACCCATGGACCTTACAGCACTGCAGGTAAATTGATCCCATAGATTCTAGACTGTGTTTGCTGGGACCGTACCATGCATTCAATGCAACTGAACGTCCAGGGACTCTGCTCTTGAATAAGTATGTCAAGTTAAGCTTCACTGTCTGGTCAACTAATTATTAGAGGGTAGGACTGCGATAAAGCTTTTAAGTAGATTAATGAAACACAATTTGTGTCAATAAAACAGCACAATCTGTAAGTTTTTATTATTTGTATACAGCATACAAATTTATATGATTTGATTGATGCCTTCAGTGGTACAGCAGAATAACGGAAAACATGTCATATAAATTTTACATCATATCTATAAAATCTCACCTATTGCTATTTTGAAAAGAAAGTGCATGGCTGGTTGGTGCACTTGTTTTCCTAACTTTGCGGTTGGACTCTTTAGTCATCTTTTGATAGCTTCCAAATCTTACTGCGTTCTTGCATTAAGTTAACTCCATATCTGCCAAATTTTGTTGCTGTAATGCTGTATCAGGCTTTTTATGAGAAATGGTTCAGGTCTGTTTCATCTGCAGTAGAAAACATAGTCAATTTTTGTATATGTTGGATATTTTATTTTTATTAGAGCAGTTTTCTAAACATATACCACATACAAATCTAATTCATGCATCTAATTCCAGGTGACAACCATAGTATAGAGACAGCCCCTAATGTTGCCAACCCTAGCATAGCAACCAGCATTGGTGAGACCAGCCTTGGAATGACTAACAGGTGGGGCCTTTTTTAACTGTTCATCTAATCATTGTTAAAATAGAGGTTTAGTTTTGTTGCCTTGCAAATAAGATCCACATAAATTATTTATCCCTTGTAAAATAAGGGATGAGAGGAACTTGGGGTCGACATTTAACTTTTTAATTGATATTTGATAATTTAATGTAAGATAAAATTCACGATACAGAATGCACATTAGCAGTCCTAGTACCAAGGACTAATTTTAAAAAATCATATTTTTTTTAATAATGGTTGTTACGCTAAGCCTTTAATGATAAATTATTTCTTCAGTTTGAGTGCTAGTGGCAGCCACATTGACAGGGCAGGCATACTACGTGATGATAGTGACAGGGATTCGTCGAGCCATAGAGCGATTGCTGGAAACAGTATCAATGGGAGTCTATGTAGTGCCACGTATGGAGCGCAGCACCACAAGTAAGTGTCAGTGTAACAATGTGATAATTTTGTACTGATAGGATGTTTGGGGGGTGCCACATATGGAGCACAGCACCCCAAGTAAGTGTCCTTGTAACAAGATGGTAATGTTGTACTGATAGGAGCACCAGGTGGCCTTGTGAATAGTTGGTTACGGGTGGGAAAGGGGGGGGGGGGGGATAGGTAATGAAATATGTTCTTTTTTATTTTAAGACTTCATAATGGTGCAGAACTGATAATGATAAAGACTTGATAATGGTGCAGAACTGATAATGATAAAGACTTGATAATGGTGCAGAACTGATAATGATAAAGAGTTGATAACTTCTAAGTACAGTTTAACAAGTTCTACATCTTGAATTTTTCATTAGTCATCTATTTCCAATAATATCCTTCAATTTGAAACCAGTCCCAATGTTGCATTTCAAAAACTTTTATTAGAAGTTGAACAAGTTGCTGTCCATCACCTTAATTAGTCATTAGACTGATATCCCAGCTCAATACATTAGTAATAAAATAATAATGAGGTTGGTGTCCCAGTCCAACACATTAGTAATGAGACTGATATCCTAGCCCAACACATGAGTAGTTAGACTGCTGTCCCCCAAATGTTGTGTTTCCAGACTGGAAGTTCATGCAGACATATCATGTAATTAGCCCGCTAACCCCCAAATGTTGTGTTTCCAGACTGGAAGTTCATGCAGACATATCAGAGCATTCTGCGCACTGTGAGAGGTCAAGTGTTGGTGGGGAGTCATACAGTATGTCACTCAATGATGATGCAAGCACCCGAGCACTGGCGGGGTCAATAGTCTCTCCAAAGTAAGTCATTATCACAGGGTTGTCTTGGTCGTCACAGGGTTGTCTCGGTCGTCACAGGGTTGTCTCATATTGGTTGTTACAGGGTTGTCTTGGTCATCCCAGGGTTGTCTTGGTCGTCACAGGGCTGTCTCATATTGGTTGTTACAGGGTTGTCTTGGTCATCACAGGGTTGTCTTGGTCGTCACAGGGTTGTCTCATATTGGTTGTCACAGGGTTGTCTTGGTCGTCACAGGGTTGTTTTTATAAATTAAATTTGAATAATAATTTCAATGCATTTTCAATTTTTGAACTGACTTCCTCAATTCTGTTGAGCACATGCCCTGCAAACAGGGCCGGTCTTAGGCCATTGCAACCTATGCGGCCGCAATGGGCCCCGCACTTTCATAGGCCCCGCCCTAAATTGATTTTCTAATACAAAATCTTTATTTTCACTTATTATCCTTATTCCTACCCAGAAAGAGCCCCGCGCAATCCGTTTCGCAAAGGGCCCCGCAATTGTTAGGGTCGGCCCTGCCTGCAAACATTAAATAAATATTTTTACTTACCATTAGTTTAAGGTGGTCCATCAGTGTAAAAATCGATACCATACTTTGGTTATTTTTTTTCACGAAATGAGATTATAGTGTTTTCTACTAGCTTAACCTCTTTCTCTCTAGTGTTTTCTACTAGATTAACCTCTTACTCTCTACTCTTACTCTTATGGATACTTTCCAGTTACGGCTTTTCTTGACAATATATTTTTAAGTTGTTATATAAATATTTAAAAGTGCTATGGTAAGACTACATTTTCAGGCAAAACTGGCAAAGTCAAAATCTGTCTTGTTGGCCCTTAGTGACGTATAGTTCTTACAACGCTACCTATACATATTGGGTATCGATCGAAAGAATAACTGAGCCCGAAGGCTATGGTTTCATAATCGAATATTACTAAAAAAAAATAAGCGGAGAAGTTATTCCGTAGTTAACAAATGATATTTAAACTTTCTGATCGGTCGAGGCATTGACCCCTTCATCTTTCCTTTTTCGTCAAAGCTCATTGGTCTAATAAATTAAAATTTGACCTGGGTAAACTGTTTTCTACCCACATTCCAATTCTACTTCTGCTATGGGTCTAAAAATATTTTTGGATGAATTTATTATCGCTCATTTCGATCGAGAGACTTGAAATCGACTCAAGCAATCAAATATTGAGCCGTTTCAACCCAGTTTTGTGGATTTACATCCGACCAAATTGTTGGTAAGTTGTTTTAAACATTTTAAAAATAAATGAAATAATTATACAAAATATAAAACATTATTTTCTTTTTTATATGACTGTCACACACTGTCCCAGTAATTAGTAATGCCATATTAGAATTATCTCTAACTCTTGTCCTAGTATAAACAAAACGTTAGCTGTGCCCACAGTAAGCATTAAATTGGTTTAAAAATTATTCTTAAAATATAGCATATATGGGCTATGCTGTTTTATATTTCGATCTTTCTCCCTAAATTTATCAAATTAATTTTTATTTATGTCTATCTTTTGAAAGTATAAAATTAGTTTGAATCAAATTGTTGACAGATTGACTTAGAATAAAATCCTAGACTTTTCATTTCCTATAAATTAATATAGGCATAATATTTTTTATCATCTCTTGGCTACCTGTTGGCATCTCCTTGAACTTAAAGACTGGAAAGGAAAGGATCATGTATGAGCAGTCAAGTTACAAAGGATGATATGGTACCTTGCACAAGCAGTCAAGTTACTAAGGATCGTATAGTACCATGTACGTGCAGCCGAGTTACAAACATATGTTACCATGTACGAGCAGTCAAGTTACAAACATATGTTACCATGTATGAGCAGTCAAGTTACAAACATATGTTACCATGTATGAGCAGTCAAGTTACTACAAAGGATCACATGGTACCATGTACGAGCAGTCAAGTTACAAAGGATCATATGGTACCATGTACGAGCAGTCAAGTTACAATCATATGGTACCATGTACGAGCAGTCAAGTTACAAAGGATCATATGGTACCATGCAGGAGCAATCAAGTTACAAAGGCAAATTGAAGTGTTTTTTGTTCCCTTCCAGGCTTCCATTTTCCTCTAGCAGAGTAAGGTATGAGTGCCTTTCCTGATCATGCTCTCGTCATAGATTCTATTCAACCAGCCACTTCAGAGTTATTTTACATACAACACATTCAATGTGACTGGTATCACTCAGTGCTGATATCATTACAACATTGCTTCGGTTATGCAAGTCAGAGCTGCAGTGAGTACGTGATCAGTTTTGGACTTTACAAACAAAAGAACATTGGCTGAAGGGGGAGAAAACAGCACAGCTAGAGTCAAGGGACTTGAAATATGTCCATGGTCTTTAAGAATATTGAGGTCATCCCAGATGTGTAAGGCTACATCAAATTAAATACAGTTTCTGACTGCTATTATTTGGCATTGAGAACCAACACTTAGTCCATGTCTACACAAGAATACTCAAGTACCTTACAACCTAAAGAAGTTGATCACCATGAAGACAGAATGGATACTTGCCCTCTATGCTTATTTTACTAATAATTTTTTTTTCAATATTTAGCTACTTATGGACTATGGATTGTGAATGTGTAATTTTAATTTTCCACTCTTTTTCTACAGCATTTTAAAAAGAATTAGCTTTTTAATCTCACATGGCATGTTTAATTATTTCAATCATCAACATGTACATTTCCTGGCTATCTTTTTTTTAATGACCTTTTGAATTATCTTTTTCATTTTATTTTATTTTAAGTTTTCCGTCAGATGGGATAGTGTTAAAAGTATTATAGCTATTTGTTTTAAGTTTTACGTCAGATGGGATCGTGTTAAAAGTATTATAGCTATTTGTTTTAAGTTTTCCGTCAGATGGGATAGTGTTAAAAGTATTATAGCTATTTGTTTTAAGTTTTCCGTCAGATGGGATAGTGTTAAAAGTATTATAGCTATTTGTTTTAAGTTTTCCGTAAGATGGGATAGTGTTAAAAGTATTATAGCTTTTTGTTTTAAGTTTTCCGTCAGATGGGATAGTGTTAAAAGTATTATAGCTATTTGTTTTAAGTTTTCCATCAGATGGGATAGTGTTAAAAGTATTATAGCTATTTGTTTTAAGTTTTCCGTCAGATGGGATAGTGTTAAAAGTATTATAGCTATTTGTTTTAAGTTTTCCGTCAGATGGGATAGTGTTAAAAGTATTATAGCTATTTGTTTTAAGTTTTCCGTCAGATGGGATAGTGTTAAAAGTATTATAGCTATTTGTTTTAAGTTTTCCGTCAGATGGGATAGTGTTAAAAGTATTTTGGCTATTTGTTTTAAGTTTTCCGTCAGATGGGATAGTGTTATAAGTATTATAGCTATTTGTTTTAAGTTTTCTGTCAGATGGGATAGTGTTAAAAGTATTATAGCTATTTGTTTTAAGTTTTCCGTCAGATGGGATAGTGTTAAAAGTATTTTGGCTATTTGTTTTAAGTTTTCCGTCAGATGGGATAGTGTTAAAAGTATTATAGCTATTTGTTTTAAATTTTCCGTCAGATGGGATAGTGTTAAAAGTATTATAGCTATTTGTTTTAAGTTTTCCGTCAGATGGGATAGTGTTAAAAGTATTATAGCTATTTGTTTTAAGTTTTCCGTCAGATGGGATAGTGTTAAAAGTATTATAGCTATTTGTTTTAAGTTTTCCATCAGATGGGATAGTGTTAAAAGTATTATAGCTATTTGTTTTAAGTTTTCCGTCAGATGGGATAGTGTTAAAAGTATTATGGCTATTTGATTAAAACTTTGCATACTTATTTCCATTGGTTCTATCTACGTAAAGACATATGGCTTTTTAAAGAAGCTTATTTCCATTGGTTCTATCTACGTAAAGACATATGGCTTTTTAAAGAAGCTTATTTCCATTTGTTCTATCTACGTAAAGACATATGGCTTTTTAAAGAAGCTTATTTCCATTGGTTCTATCTACGTAAAGACATATGGCTTTTTAAAGAAGCTTATTTCCATTGGTTCTATCTATGTAAAGACATATGGCTTTTTAAAGAAGCTTATTTCCATTGGTTCTGTCTACGTAAAGACATATGGCTTTTTAAAGAAGCTTATTTCCATTGGTTCTATCTACGTAAAGACATATGGCTTTTTAAAGAAGCTTATTTCCATTGGTTCTATCTACGTAAAGACATATGGCTTTTTAAAGAAACTCTTTTGGCCGAGTTTAATTATTATTAATTTTTACAGAGGGGCATTTGCTATCAGTGAGGAAAGTTTTTTTTTTATGAACATTATTTTCCATTAATCTCTTGCCATCAGATATATCAGGAGTAAAAGTATTATTACTACATGCTTCCAACTTTGCAAGGTTTTTTATATTGCAGACCTATTTACCCCTACGTTTTTGCCAAAGTAACTAGGTTTTTAAGCCTAGGACAGCGGCACTTCAACGTGCCTTATCATTTAGCGCAGTTTTTGGAAATTTCATTTTATCTTACTCATGAAAAATAGGAAAAATGATTTTTAAGGGTTAAGGTGTGAGGCTGAAAATTTGATAGAATATGTTATCATCTGCAATGAGATGTGCCAAGATTCAGCTCAATAGGTGGAAGGGAAATGGGTCCATTAGCCATTCAAAGATTTTGCCAGTCTGACACCCAGCCACCCACCCACGAACAAAAGCCAAGGTAATATAAAAGATTTAAAATTTGGGGTAAAAGGTTAACTCATTTTTTTGTGTTAGCAATGTAAGCCATCCAATAAGAATAACGACCACAGTACTTGTAAGCCATCCAATAAGAACAACGACCACAGTGCTTGTTAACTAGGTAATACACCTTTTTTTAAATCTACAATATAACATCAGGCCTTTAAAAAAATGTGTTCTTAAGTATTTTATTAAACAAAATTTTTTGTTAGTTCAATAATAATAATAGTATGAAATTAACAATCAATGCCACCATTTCAATTTTCATTGTTCAAAATGTTCTTGAAACCCTAACTTCCACACTTGTTTGACCCAGTCCTACGTCACCCCTACTTCCACACTTGTTTGGCTCATTCCTACGTCATCTCTACTTCCACACTTGTTTGGCTCAGTCCTACGTCACCTCTACTTCCACACTTGTTTGGCTCAGTCCTACGTCACCTCTACTTCCACACTTGTTTGGCTCATTCCTACGTCACCTCTACTTCCACACTTGTTTGGCTCAGTCCTACATCACCCCTACTTCCACACTTGTTTGGCTCAGTCCTACGTCACCTCTACTTCCACACTTGTTTGGCTCAGTCCTACATCAGCCCTACTTCCACACTTGTTTGGCTCAGTCCTACATCACCCCTACTTCCACACTTGTTTGACTCAGTCCTACATCACCTCTACTTCCACACTTGTTTGGCTCAGTTCTACGTCACCTCTACTTCCACACTTGTTTGGCTCAGTCCTACATCACCCCTACTTCCACACTTGTTTGCTCAGTCCTACATCACCCCTACTTCCACACATGTTTTGCTCTGTCCTACATCACCCCTAATTCCACACTTGTTTGGCTCTGTCCTACATCACCCCTACTTCCACACTTGTTTGGCTCAGTCCTACATCACCCCTACTTCCACACTTGTTTGCTCAGTCCTACCTCACCCCTACTTCCACACTTGTTTGGCTCAGTCCTACATCACCCCTACTTACACACTTCTTTGGCTCAGTCCTACGTCACCTCTACTTTCACACTTGTTTGGCTCAGTCCTACGTCATCCCTACTTCCACACTTGTTTGGCTCAGTCCTACATCACCCCTACTTACACACTTCTTTGGCTCAGTCCTACGTCACCTCTACTTTCACACTTGTTTGGCTCAGTCCTACGTCATCTCTACTTTCACACTTGTTTGGCTCAGTCCTACATCACCCCTACTTCCACACTTGTTTGGCTCAGTCCTACGTCATCCCTACTTTCACACTTGTTTGGCTCTGTCCTACCTCACCCCTACTTCCACACTTGTTTGGCTCAGTCCTACCTCACCACTACTTCCACACTTGTTTGGCTCAGTCCTACGTCATCCCTACTTCCACACTTGTTTGGCTCATTCCTACGTCACCCCTACTTCCACGCTTGTTTGGCTCAGTCCTACGTCATCCCTACTTCCACACTTGTTTGGCTCATTCCTACATCACCCCTACTTCCACACTTGTTTGGCTCAGTCCCACGTAACCCCTACTTCCACACTTGTTTGGCTCAGTCCTACCTCACCACTACTTCCACACTTGTTTGACTCAGTCCTACCTCACCCCTACTTCCACACTTGTTTGGCTCAGTCCTACATCACCCCTACTTACACACTTCTTTGGCTCAGTCCTACGTCACCTCTACTTTCACACTTGTTTGGCTCAGTCCTACGTCACCTCTACTTTCACACTTGTTTGGCTCAGTCCTACATCACCCCTACTTCCACACTTGTTTGTGCTCAGTCCTACGTCATCCCTACTTTCACACTTGTTTGGCTCTGTCCTACCTCACCCCTACTTCCACACTTGTTTGGCTCAGTCCTACCTCACCACTACTTCCACACTTGTTTGGCTCAGTCCTACGTCATCCCTACTTCCACACTTGTTTGGCTCATTCCTACGTCACCCCTACTTCCACGCTTGTTTGGCTCAGTCCTACGTCATCCCTACTTCCACACTTGTTTGGCTCATTCCTACATCACCCCTACTTCCACACTTGTTTGGCTCAGTCCCACGTAACCCCTACTTCCACACTTGTTTGGCTCAGTCCTACCTCACCACTACTTCCACACTTGTTTGGCTCAGTCCTACGTCACCTCTACTTCCACACTTGTTTGACTCAGTCCTACGTCACCTCTACTTCCACACTTGTTTGGCTCAGTCCTACGTCACCTCTACTTCCACACTTGTTGGCTCTGTCCTACATCACCCCTACTTCCACACTTGTTTGTGCTCATTCCTATGTCACCCCTACTTCCACACTTGTTTGGCTCAGTCCTACCTCACCCCTACTTCCACAATTGTTTGGCTCAGTCCTACCTCACCACTACTTCCACACTTGTTTGCCTCAGTCCCACGTCACCCCTACTTCCACACTTGTTTGGCTCAGTCCAACCTCACCCCTACTTCCACACTTGTTTGACTCAGTCCTACCTCACCTCTACTTCCACACTTGTTTGACTCAGTCCTACATCACTTCTACTTCCACACTTGTTTGGCTCAGTCCTACGTCACCTCTACTTCCACACTTGTTCGCTCAGTCCTACGTCACCCCTACTTCCACACTTGTTCGGCTCATTCCTACGTCACCCCTACTTTCACACTTGTTCGGCTCATTCCTACGTCACCCCTACTTCCACACTTGTTTGGCTCAGTCCTACCTCACCACTACTTCCACACTTGTTTGGCTCAGTCCTACGTCATCCCTACTTCCACACTTGTTTGGCTCATTCCTACATCACCCCTACTTCCACGCTTGTTTGGCTCAGTCCTACGTCATCCCTACTTCCACACTTGTTTGGCTCATTCCTACATCACCCCTACTTCCACACTTGTTTGGCTCAGTCCCACGTAACCCCTACTTCCACACTTGTTTGGCTCAGTCCTACCTCACCACTACTTCCACACTTGTTTGGCTCAGTCCTACGTCACCTCTACTTCCACACTTGTTTGACTCAGTCCTACGTCACCTCTACTTCCACACTTGTTTGGCTCAGTCCTACGTCACCTCTACTTCCACACTTGTTGGCTCTGTCCTACGTCACCACTACTTCCACACTTGTTTGGCTCATTCCTACATCACCCCTACTTCCACACTTGTTTGACTCAGTCCTACGTCACCTCTACTTCCACACTTGTTTGGCTCAGTCCTACGTCACCTCTACTTCCACACTTGTTGGCTCTGTCCTACATCACCCCTACTTCCACACTTGTTTGTGCTCATTCCTATGTCACCCCTACTTCCACACTTGTTTGGCTCAGTCCTACCTCACCCCTACTTCCACACTTGTTTGGCTCAGTCCTACCTCACCACTACTTCCACACTTGTTTGCCTCAGTCCCACGTCACCCCTACTTCCACACTTGTTTGGCTCAGTCCAACCTCACCCCTACTTCCACACTTGTTTGACTCAGTCCTACCTCACCTCTACTTCCACACTTGTTTGACTCAGTCCTACATCACTTCTACTTCCACACTTGTTTGGCTCAGTCCTACGTCACCTCTACTTCCACACTTGTTCGCTCAGTCCTACGTCACCCCTACTTCCACACTTGTTCGGCTCATTCCTACGTCACCCCTACTTTCACACTTGTTCGGCTCATTCCTATGTCACCCCTACTTCCACACTTGTTTGGCTCAGTCCTACCTCACCACTACTTCTACACTTGTTGGCTCAGTCCTACCTCACCCCTACTTCTACACTTGTTCGGCTCATTCCTACGTCACCCCTACTTCCACACTTGTTTGGCTCAGTCCTACCTCACCACTACTTCTACACTTGTTGGCTCAGTCCTACCTCACCCCTACTTCCACACTTGTTGGCTCAGTCCTACCTCACCCCTACTTCCAAACTTGTTGGCTCAGTCCTAACTCACCACTACTTCCACACTTGTTTGACTCAGTCCTACGTCGCTGTATAGGTTTGTTTTATTTTAGTGTGCCTACCATATTAATACTGGTATAAATAGAATAATAGTATGTAGTAAATAAACTAATGCCCAACAGCGCCTTTAAAGACTGATATTGGTTAGGGGAGTAACCAAGCTAAGCAAGTCATCACTGCTACACTCTACTAGATTGATTGATATCAAGCATATTTGCAGGACAGTTCTCACGTGTCATCTGGATGCAAAAAATTTTAAGAAAAGACAATCCTATTTATCCCCCACCTCAGGTGTCCACCTCTGGAACTTCTCAGTGAAGCTCTCAGGTTATGTGACCCTGATGACAGAGCTGTAATAGACTCTAAAGTGTCTTTACTCTAACTGATCATTTTCCTCACCACAAAACTCCTTTGACTCCTTATATGAAAAGATGTATTCTACTTGTCACTAAATACATGATCTAGAATGCCACAGAGACTAGACACATTGCTCAACTTTTCAGGACTTTGAAAAGCAAGTCAAAAAAGCGTAAATTCTTTTTAAATAAACTGATGAAAAACTTGCACAGATGCTAGTAACTTTAATAAATATATACGTGCATGCACCTTTATTGATTCATTTTGTTCTTGTTTTTTGTATTTCAAATATTGTTTTTTAATTCTACAAATTCATCCTTGTATTCAATTGCCAAAAAAACCAACCAACTGTTGTGTTGAAATAGTCATGAATTTTAGTTCAGTATGCCTATCAGTCAACAAACTCTGTGCAGTCAATGCCTTTTGTGATTACCCTAAGACCTTTTCTCATTCTTAAGAAACAAATTGCAGAACTATGACCTGTATATTTATTGGTGTTAACTTATATTTATATAAGAGTTGAGTGGATTTCCTGAAACAACTTTTGACTACCATCCAGTCTCCCACCTTGCTTGCTTATTTCTATTGATATTCTTTACATAATGATTCATTGTTTTTTAGCAAACGTCTCAAAGGAAGATAGCTATAAAAAAAATGTTATTGGTGTATTTTATTTATTTGGCTCCTGGTGTGGTGTTATTTTATTTTTAATCTTTTCTATCTATGTTTTTAAATATTTTTTTTCATTCATGAACAGTATCTGTACATTGCGGTATCTGTACATTGCGGTATCTGTACAATGCGTACGCATTCATTATTGTTCATGCTGCCTGTATTTTTTTAAACTTCTTTTTCATTTTTCTCAATTTTGCATTTTTCAGATTTTTGATGAATGCCGAATGTATCAGGAGGAAAAGCATTATAGCCACAGACTTCCAACTTAACATGCTTCTTTCCATTGATATTTTATACATTACTATCCTTGCTTTTTTATATCTTTTCAACACAATTTTTTAAATTATGTTTTTACATATTATGCTACCCCCAACAATTTGCCACATTTTTCTGTGACCTCCACATACATGCCACTTTCAGCTCTTCCAATCATTATGTTGCAGTCAGCCTCCCACATACATGCCACTTGCAGCTCTTCCAATCATGATGCAGTGAGCCTCCCACATACATGCCACTTGCAGCTCTTCCAATCATGATGCAGTCAGCCTCCCACATACATGCCACTTGCAGCTCTTCCAATCATTATTATGATGTGACCTCACATACATGCCACTTTCAGCGCTTCCAATCATTATGATGCAGTGAGTCTACATAAGTGGTGATATTTAGCTTCAATAATCTTGCCTAAAAAATGATATAAAATTATCTTTTATTTTTTGCAATAAAAATCAACAAAAAATTCAAAATAAACATATGAGGTTTTTTTTAATTCTTTATATTAATTTCACTTTTGTTCATGGCTGGCTGTCAAAATCTTGGGACGGCTGATTGACTTGTTATTCTGAAATAGTTGCTGTAATAAATCTGTGGTGGGAAAGCGGGTGGGACCTAAAAATATTGATATAAAATAATTCAAAAATACATATAAATTATGAATTTACACATTCTAACAAATGTTCAGCCCCAAACCCTAAAATTTGTTTTTCCCGTCTTTCAAGGGGAAGATGACGGAATAGGATGTCACTGATTTAACCAAATAAAATTTCAGACAAATGCTAAATGACATTCTTTTTTAAAATATCACAAGTGCGTTGGGTGCGTAATATTTTCTTTAGTTTTTCTGAAATAGTTGGTGAACTAAATCTGCTGGGTCATTTGAATATTAATTGGGGTGTCCAGCACTAATTGGCATTCTTATAAAGTGTGTCACTTGTATGCATGTTTTGTCAAATTTTCAGCCCCACCCCTCATTGCTCCATACTACATATTATCAAGGATTTCTATGTTTTTAGGTGTATTTCAATTCGTCATTCTATTGGTGTATAGTTTGTACGTAAAAAAAACTATTTAAAATGAAGAAACATGGAAGAAAATAACTGCTGACCCACGGGCCACCTTAAAAGAAAACAGTTGGTAATTGTCATTAAATTATAAATTAGTTATGTAATGCTTTTAATGTTGCCTTGATGTGTTCTTCTTAGCGTCTTCTAAAATGATTTTTCACTGACAATCAACTTGTACCCTTTTTTTTTCTGTGGTTAGGGATAAAGATGGAATTTCCCTTTGCTCAAGACATTTTGATGGTGCTTCAGGACCATTAGCTTACCCGGAGGAGAGCTCGCTGAAGGATGATGAGTGTGCATCGTCATCCGGTGGAGGAGGCCAACATCAGAGAGGCAGCTCGTCATGCCCGACGTCCCCACACTTGCGCAAGGCCAGCCCTGCTCCATCGGAAGATACCCACAGCACGCGAGGCAAAAAATGCACTCGTTTCATGGATCAGGTCTCGGAGATTGAATTCAAAAGTGACTGCTTGAGTATTGGCTCAATCATAAGTACAAACAGCGGTTCGCCGTGCTATGATGGTGTTTCTCCAACCTTACCAACGTACTCCACGTTGTCACTGACAACCGTGACCACCACACAAGCTGCTTTAGCCAGCTGTGAGAGTTTAATGAGTGAGGGGAAGGCTGAGACCATCTGTGCCGCTGACATATGCAAGACCACAAACATGGTCAGCAGCGTCAGGGTCAAGGCAGAATCCACCAGTGTGTTGATGGATGGAGCCGACTCACGCAGGTGTGAAATGGGAGGTGCCCGAAGGAAGAGCGACTCCACTTCTCGAGATGACATGAACCCATCTGAGCGGCTGCTGGCCTCGAGGAAGAAGTCTGGCACGGGCTGCGAGAAGGAGCACAGATCTCAACCTGGCAATTTGTCAGACATTTCTGAAATAAAGGGCATGCCATCATTACACGCCGCTGGCTGTGCTGACCTGCTTGCCGTGATTCATACCAGGTGTGAGAATGTTTTCTTGGACAAAAAAGGACAAACAAAAGCGAGGCTCTTCTCCCTGTCATCGTTCTCCTCATCATATGAAGAGGCTTCAGAGTCCTCATCCAGGAGGTCCATCATGGGCGAAACCGTGAGAGAGAATGTTGTCTACTGTGGGTCCATGTTGGATGTTGGAGACAGCCTGTCTGAAGTTAATTCATCTCAGGTAAGCCTGGAGGAAGGGAATGCTATCAGACCTTCATCTAGGTCTGTGCTCCCCGTCTCAACAAGTGCCCACGATCGGCATGCTTTCTTTGTGACAGGTGGTCTGAAAACAAGCCAGAATCTGCATAATACCACAACAGCTTCAATCTATTCGTTAGATGACAGAAATAGTGACGCCGATCAAGCCAACGGCCATCTGTTACTATGTAAACGTGATTCCTCCCTGTCACACACCAGCATTGGCAGTGATTCTGCCATGGCTGCATCACCTCTCCCTGATGTTGAAATGCCGACGTACCTGCCTGACACTGTTGGTGCCGCCGCATCCTCACCAAAATCCTCAGAAGTTGCCTGCTGTCATGTATCTTTCCACAGTCCTGGCAATTCTTTAAGCAGACATAAACCAGTGAAAATCAACATGGCCCCGTTACACAAACCTTCCTCTGCAGCACACACACACAAGAGCACTGACATTTACCGCCAAGACAGTTGTTCTCACACATGTGCACACTTGACCCCAACTGAAACTCACAAAAACTTAGCCGAAGACCAAGTGACTTTACCGTTAATTTCCTCCATATCAGAGCCTCAACTTAGCCATCATTCACCATCATTTTTGCCTTGTCGGGGGACCAAAGTCACTGGATATCCTTCATCTGTCCCAGCTAAACCTCAACAAGTGAGGAAAAACGAGGTGCTCTCCACACACTTACAACATTCTCTACAGTCCAGGTTGAACCTGCTTGAAGAGCAGGGTGAGCTTGAAACGGTCAAAGTGGAATGCCTTTACACGGATGTGTGAGTTAAGTTTTTTTGTCACTGGGTGCTTCTTTTCCATTGTTACATGTTGGTGTCTTTTCAGTTTAGACCAGTGGGAAATAAAGACACTTTGAATTGACCAAATATGGATATGTTTGATTTTAAAGTCAACTTTTCAAGTATAGTTGGGGGTTTTTTTTAATGCCTTGTTTAAAGTAAGTGAATGCAATTGATCCCAACAAAGTCAATAGAGCTTGACTTCTAAATGTTTCTATATAATCATTGCAGCAGTTCTAAAGTAATGTTTCTATATAATCATTGCTGCAGTTCTAAAGTAATGTTTCTATATAATCATTGCTGCAGTTCTAAAGTAATGTTTCTATATAATCATTGCAGCAGTTCTAAAGTAATGTTTCTATATAATCATTGCAGCAGTTCTAAAGTAATGTTTCTATATAATCATTGCAGCAGTTCTAAAGTAATGTTTCTATATAATCATTGCAGCAGTTCTAAAGTAATGTTTCTATATAATCATCGCAGCAGATCTAAAGTAATGTTTCTATATAATCATTGCAGCAGTTCTAAAGTAATGTTTCTATATAATCATTGCAGCAGTTCTAAAGTAATGTTTCTATATAATCATTGCAGCAGTTCTAAAGTAATGTTTCTATATAATCATTGCAGCAGTTCTAAAGTAATGTTTCTATATAATCATTGCAGCAGTTCTAAAGTAATGTTTCTATATAATCATTGCAGCAGTTCTAAAGTAATGTTTCTATATAATCATTGCAGCAGTTCTAAAGTAATGTTTCTATATAATCATCGCAGCAGTTCTAAAGTAATGTTTCTATATAATCATTGCTGCACTTCTAAAGTAAACAGAAAATAAAAACATATTCCACCTAAAATTGAAAAAAGTGTTAGAATTTATTTTGTTGGTTGTCAACTGACAGAAGCTAACTCTAAAACCAAATAAGTGTTTTGATTCAGTTAAGATTGTTCCTGATAAAATAAGTTTAGTTTTAGATGTCGTATCCTTTTTGGTGATGGTATCATAAACTTCCTCCATAAATGTTCAGCACTCGGCTAATGATGAAGGAGCTGAACGTTTTAAAAAGTCATCAATATCTCCATTTCTGGGCCTCTTGTGAAAGAAGGCATTACCTAAGTAACTTGAGAACCTTTCGTAGATGTTATTCGACACAGAGATTGACTTATGTTTGGGATTCAAAATTTCCTTGATGGTCATTAAATTATTTATTTTTAAAGTAACATATTGCCTATAATTTACTATTGTAAATATAAATCATAACCGAAGGCTTGTGTATTTTTGTACTATTCCATTGTTCATTTTGTTCCACTTCTAATAGAGTCAAGAGAATATTTTTAACATATTTGCAATGTGCCGCCATGAAAAGAAAGTTTGGTGACTGGTGTTAAATAAAATGTATTCATTCCTAAATAATGGTCTTTTGATCTCGGCGCATCTCGTCCGATAAATGATTTAATTTTGACTAATGCCTAAGCTACATCTGTGTTTATCAGAGATTAAGGTCAGGGTTAGGGTCAGGGTTAGGGTCAGGGTTAAGTTACTGTAAAATTTGCATCTATCTTTTTCTTTTATTTGCAAAACCGGTACCTTCCAGAAAACATTTATATTTTTTTAAAGTAACAGTGCAATACTTAACTTCTTATAAATAAACAATAGTTCTCTTGCGTCTGAATTTTGAACATCTTTATTGTTTCCCCTCCAAATTTATTTCCTTTCCATGGTAGTTCATAACACGTTTCAGTAGTTCTGTTTTTTTTAAGTCGGCACCAACTGAGGTAGCTGTTGCCACACCCTAAATGGTGGCACCAACTGAGATAACTGTTGCCACACCCTAAATGGTGGCACATGACAACTGTTGCCACACCCTAAATGGTGGCACCAACTGAGATAACTGTTGCCACACCCTAAATGGTGGCACCAACTGAGATAACTGTTGCCACACCCTAAATGGTGGCACCAACTGAGATAACTGTTGCCACACCCTAAATGGTGGCACATGACAACTGTTGCCACACCCTATATGGTGGCACACGACAGTTTTGTTGATTGTTGAAGTTGTACAGAGCCTCATATTGCATTATATAATAAACTTGCTGAATGGGTCATAGTATTACATGTTTCTGATGTAAACATTTTGTTACAATTTGTGTCATGACTTTTGTGTGCTTTGATTTTGCTGAATTTTTTTACATTGCCATTTAATCTTATTTATTACTGGAATTAAAGCCCCCCCCCCCCCCCTGAGATTCAATTACAAGTCGCAGTTTCTACTATTTTAAAAAATAAATTATTAAATTTTTTTGTTTTGTTTTGTTGTGTGGTCTTTTTCTTGTCTCATATTGCCACAAGGCAAGGTTTAATTTTCTTCCAACTATCTTAGTATACCTCGTATAGACTTATGTTTAATTAATATTTCTTGGTTATTCAAAGTTACTGTAATGTTTTCTTGGTGTAGCTGGTCATGTCATCACAAATAGAAACATAATGGCTGAAAAGGGTTCTTGGAAAAGACATGAGAGAATGAGATATTGCTGACTGATTGGACAAGTGAAAGTCAAATAACTTTTGTTCATTCTTGGGAAGGAGAGAAAATTTTAGAAAAATCATGTTAGACCAGCATTTCAATGTTACAATTTAGAAGCACTTGTAAGAAGTGTTTTTTTTTTAACTGGCGATATCATTCCATCTGATTCTTGTAGGCAGTTGGCTTTCAAAACTGTCCAGTAAGGTACATTTAAAAAAATATATATTTGAAAGTTATATTTTTTTATTTACATTAGTACCCAGTACCAGCAATAGATATATAGAATTATATTTAAAATACAATAATGTCGGGGCTGCAGCGTACATAAATATGTTGATGTCAATGTGTTAATAGTATTTAAGCAGCTGTTGCTATTTAAAACACACACAAAAAGTCAGTAATATTTGAGAATTAATCTATAATTGGATATACGGTAGCTTAAAAAATGATCTGCGGACATCCTAGTCTGTACAACAATGAACAGCCACTAAACTTGTCCTATCCCTACAGCTGTGACCATCTTTTAATGAAGAGTTCTATAATTTGTCCTATCCGTACAGCTGTGACCATCCTCTAATGAAAAGATCTATAGCTATGTAAAAATGCTTTGATAATATCAAATGATATTTATAAAAAATTCTATTAATTTTATATATTTGCTATTTATTTTTGCTGCTATCAGCCTTATTCCTATTTGCTGTTATTATCATATTGTCATCATCCAGAAAGGACTTTCCTGTGGATGTGATGTCCAGAAAGGACTTTCCTGTGGATGTGGTGTACAATGTACATGCTGGTGCTGTGAATTTTTTTTTGTACCGGTAGTTAATCAAAGTGTTGGGCAGTGGTACTGCTAGACCAGTTTAGTTCAAATGTGTTAATTTTTTTGTCAACTGTTTTCCCTTGTTATTTATGATTTCATTTGCTACTTCAACTCTGATATTAAAAATTATATATATCTATAATACTTTGAAACTTACATAATGCAAATTAAGCTGATTTTTTTCCCTTCTACTTCTATGTTTTGTTCTAGTTCTACCCCAGGCATATTTGTACTGCGTCACACACCCCTCTTGATTTCAACACTTAAATCACACACCCCCTAAAAAATGAAAATAAATCTGATTTTCTGGGTCTTCCCGCACCCCCTGAGTCCACCCCAGGGACCGGCACCCATGGTTAAGAACTGTTGGATTAGTGTCCCATTACGAGACCACAAAAAGTTACAAAAAAATGAATTTTAACTATTTTTTGCATTGTTTGAAATTTAAAAGAAAATTGTATATCCCATCCAGATTTTCACAATAGTTCCAAACGTATTCTGAATGAAGTCGTGTCATTTCTGTATCTTGGACATGTAGTCTGCAATGAAGTCGTGTCATTTCTGTATCAATTTTTGGACATGTAGTCTGCAATGAAGTCTTCTTGTTTTGTTGCTGAATTATTTATTCTTTTATTCTTTTAACTCAAGATTCTCCTGGTAGTTATTTCTCAAAATGTTGAAGAAAGTAATACTAAGGGAGACAATCCCGATTCAATCACTCCTAAGAGCTTTTTTTTTTTTTTTTTTTTTTTTTTTTTAAAAAGATTAATAAGCTCAAAAACTTAAATATTAGCTTTGAAAGAATTATTTCTTTGAACACGGTACACTGTATGTGTAGATCAGTTCATCTTTTTAAATGTATCCACAAGCAGTGTGTCCCTGTGTGGAGGATGTATCCACAAGCAGTGTGTCCCTGTGTGGAGGATGTATCCACAAGCAGTGTGTCCCTGTGTGGAGGATGTATCCACAAGCAGTGTGTCCCTGTGTGGATGATGTATCCACAAGCAGTGTGTCCCTGTGTGGAGGATGTATCCGCAAGCAGTGTGTCCCTGTGTGGAGGATGTAGCCACAAGCAGTGTGTCCCTGTGTGGAGGATGTATCCATGAGCAGTGTGTCACTGTGCGGAGGATGTATCCATGAGCAGTGTGTCCCTATTTGGAGGAGTTCTTTGTAATCTCAGATCAAGGACTGGAGGTCTGTTCTCATTATTTGTTTAACCCTATGACACCCACCACCATTACTTATGTGTTTTCCTCTGTAGTTTGCTGGCTAATCCCCAGAGCTTGGTGCACACCATCATTTATTTCAACTAGCCAAATACTTGAAGTAGATGAGAACAAGTCAAAACAACAGAATGTGACCATAGTGTTAATTAACCCAAGCATTCACAGTCAGAATGTGACCATGGTGTTAACCCAAGCCGTTCAGTCAGAATGTGACCATGGTTTTATTGCAAGCCGGTCACAGTCAGAATTTGACACGGGTGTGGGTCGTCCAAGTCACAGTATAAATGTGACCATGGTGTACTTCCAAGCCAGTCACAGTCAGAATGGGACCATGGTTGATCTTGCAGTTACCCTCTTTTTTTTACATTCTCAAATTTATTTTTTATCCTTCTATTGCTAGTGGTACTTCTTTATTTCTTTTTGACATCCCCATGATAATAAATTGGGACCCCTGGTGGGATAAATATATTTTAAGTTTAAATTTTTTTTAAAGAATTGATTTTCTAAATTTGTTTTCTATTTTAATATGTCATAATATTTCATCTTTTGTTTTTTTATTTGTTTGTTTGTACAATGTTACTTTTTAAATCTGTTTAGGAGATCCTTAAGTGTACATTTTTGTCCATACCCATGAATACTTGCTGGTGTACATTTGTAGTACCATACATGCAGTTGCAGCCCTTGATTTACAAACATCACAATTTTAAGATGACAAGAAGAAAACTCTGAACAGATGAAACACTCTCTAAACAAACCATTCCTGAAACACTCTCTAAACACAAAGTACTCAAGTTTGTAGTTCACCTTTTATAATAATAAGAGCAGAATGTAGATGACCAATATTTAATGCAATGCTTAACTTATGTAAAAGTGACACATAGGATTGTATTTAGTATTTGCTTATAAAGTGCATATCATCAGTATCAACTTTAGGAATGCAAGTCTTTGTAAATCAATAACTGTCTATATATCTGTTAAGTCCAATGCTATGAAGATTTCAATGGTAAAAAAAAATTGTCTACATATATTCTCAGAAAGCAATTGATATATATCTTTGAACCGAATTCAATATTCATAAACCAAATTATTAGACATTTTATTTTTGACATTAAAATTTGTTTTTAAAAAATAATAATGATGACGATGAAAAGAATAAAGCTCTTAAGGTGACAATTGTGCATTTTCTTTTATCAAATGGAATTTTTAAAAAGGTGCAAAATGGTGCCTATATATTTAGGACCATTTCCATTAAACTGCTTTTCTAGACTCAGCAGGACATGTCTAATCTGCACTCTACCAATGCTCAGAACCAATGGACTCAGCAGGACATGTCAAATCTGTACTCTACCAATGGACTCAGCAGGTCATGTCTAATCTGTACTCTACCACTGCTCAGAACCAAATGACTCAGCAGCACATGTCTAATCTGCACAGTCTTGTAACAGATCAAAGGGTTGATGAATGGGGCAGGAAGTAAGAAGATCTTCAAAGAGCATTCTTCTGAAAAATAAAGGATAAAGTGTTCATTGAAATGTCTGCAGTGGTTCCCAAATCATTATTTTTTAAACATTTTATAATTTGTGACAAGGAGGCTTATCTTTATTCAAATTCAAATGAGATCCTTCTTTATCTACCCCTTTCCCTTTTGATCTGCGTTACTCTTAAACTCCAAACAGATGAGGCAAGATGAGCTGTGGGAGCAACATTTCTATATTTGGCCACTGTTGCTTAAGTATTTGCATAACTAAAGTAACACCCACCCCCCACCCCCTTCTCAGTTGATCTACAATCTACCTCCAGAGAAAGTTTCAATAACAAGTCCAATTAGAAAAGCAGCCGATGAATGGAGGGATCTACCGCGATGAATGGAGGGATCTACCGCGATGAATTGAGGGATCTACCGCGATGAATGGAGGGATCTACCGCGATGAATGGAGGGATCTACCGCGATGAATGGAGGGATCTACCGCGAGGAATGGAGGGATCTACCGCGATGAATGGAGGGATCTACCGCGATGAATGGAGGGATCTACCGCGAGGAATGGAGGGATCTACCGCGATGAATGGAGGGATCTACCGCGATGAATGGAGGGATCTACCGCGAGGAATGGAGGGATCTACCGTGAGGAATGGAGGGATCTACCGCGATGAATGGAGGGATCTACCGCGATGAATGGAGGGATCTACCGCGAGGAAGAGGCTTCTCCACCACCCCAGTCCCCTGGTGACTATTCCAGTACCGGTAACTCAAGCAGATTGAGACTTTCAACCCACTACCAATATCAGGAAGAAAGTATCTTAGCCCCACTCTTGACCTGTCTATTGGTAAGGTTGTGTACTATGTATGCTCAAGGGACCTTTGGACAACCACGACGTACATATAAAACGAAAGGTGATGGGAACTGCTACTTCCTGACAATCAGCTACATCCTGACATGATCAGAAGACAACCATCCTGACATGATCAGAAGACAACCATCCTGACATGATCAGAAGACAACCATCCTGACATGATCAGAAGACAACCATCCTGACATGATCAGAAGACAACCTCACCCTTCTCAGAGATAAAGTCATTCACCACATGAACACTGACTTAACAAGAACAAAAAAAATACAGTACCGGTAATAGAACCAAAATTTGGAGGAATATGTGAACACCTCTGTCATCTGTTGTAATAGATGCTGGACAACCGATGCAGATATAGCTCATCTGTTGAGTTGCGATATTGTCATCCACAAAAAGTGGGGGACTCAATGGATTGGTTGACCTATAGCACAAGCTTCAATCTGCAGTCAACAACAGAACATGCACTTCATCTTAAAAACAAACACAATCAATTTCAAATAATGTATTCATTCCAGTTGGTATTTTATTCCACACTGAGATCCCATATCCAGGTGGATTCCATTCACTTATAGGTATCATTAAGATATGGGTGTAACTTTGGCTAAAACAATTTTTCATAATTTAAATGAAAAGAGTTCTAAGGGGTTCTATTTCTATAAAAAAAAAATCAGTCACATAATTAATGGGGTTAAAATTTTAA
This sequence comes from Omphiscola glabra, assembly GCA_964017045.1. Lineage (NCBI taxonomy): Eukaryota > Metazoa > Mollusca > Gastropoda > Lymnaeidae > Omphiscola > Omphiscola glabra. The sequence continues at coordinate 342,150 of OZ024806.1, forward strand.
AGTTTTCCCATTAAAATCGTTTTTAAAAAAACTGGACATCTAGTCTTTTAAATTATCGAACTTTCTGGGCAACGGAGTGGGTAGTTTATTACTTTAAAATCTACCGATAATTCAATATGGACTATGAAGGAAGGACATGTTCAATCATGATTGCTGTCCTGGCCATCAGTCTATAAAGGAACTGTTGGGTATTACATTATTTTATTGAGCCTAGATCTTAAATAGTGAAACAAAATAAAATATATCATATCAGTATCAGATTTATAATTTATAGTAAGGCATACACCATATAGTGTTCTAAACTAAGGCAAGGTAATACAGAGTCAGAAGAGATACTAAGATAGACATATAAGTAAGCACATGAAATAGCATAGTGAGGATTTTCGGCAGGGGAATGGATCATTGACCAACTCCGCCCCCTTTTTTCTGTCACCACAAAAAACAAACAGCTGCCTACGCCACTGTGCTTATGAATAATAGAATACCGTAAAGTACACCCAGAGCACAGGAGTGCATAAGCAGTGGCGTAGTGGGGGGGGGGCAAGGGGGCATCATGCCCCGGGCGCTACTCACAAAGGGGCACCAAATGGTATATTCTACTATAATATTGTATGGTTTTCAAATAGGGGGGCGCTAAAAGGGATTTGCTAAAAAGGCAAGTTAAGCTCGCTACACCACTGTGCATAAGTATAAATAAAGACTAACGTTATACCGGCTTACCGGGGACCCTGTTACAAACGAAAGCGAGAGGATTGCAACAAAGGCTGCACCTATTGGTACACTGACCTACATTTTTAACTAGCATCTCTTCTGTTGCTCTCAGATGTGTAGTATAATTATAATGCAACATGCACCTCTGGATTTTTAAATAATCAAACATTTCTGGGGAGGGTCTCCCTATACCCCTACCCCTACCCCCATTTCAGTTTCAGCCCCACTTCCTGATAAAAATGACAATATAGTTGGCCCTGGTGTTGTGCCACGCTGGGCAAGCGCAGAGTTTTTCCGTACGTGGTACTCCGATACAAACTGCAGTTGTCCGAAAATGCCACTCCTCCATTATGGAGTCCATATCAAGAAAAAAAATGATACAGGGCAACACCCTCACCCACCCACCCCCCAATGTTCACATTCCCTGGTGGTTTGTGGCATACACTGTCACATGCACGCCCAAACGTTTAGATTCTAATAATAAAGAATACTCCAGTGGTGTAGGTTATTTTCAAAGTAGGAGCTTGGATGATCAATACCTGGTACATTGGTCGTGGGCCCTCAAATAAGGGGCTGTCCATTAATTATGTCAACAAAATAGGGGGGAGGGGGGGTCTGAAAATTTTTGACAATTGTTGACAAGGGGGAGGGGGGGAGGTCAAGAAAAGTTGACGTCAACAATGTTACTTTTTTAAAATAAATTTAATTTCATAATTTAGAATTTATTAAACTTTTTTTTCTAAACATTTTACTTTTATTCACTTTTTTGTTGTAGTTGTAAAGGGGCCATCCATAAATGACGTCACGCAAATTTTGCCGATTTTTGACCCCCCCTCCCCCCATCGTCACAAAAAGTTAGCCCCCCCCCCCTAAAATATAACGTCATAAATCTCCACACCCCCCCCCTATAAAAAATCCCTGTGTCCACTACTGTCCTTTACAAGCCCTTAAGAAAGTCACCTCCCGTGGATATCAAATTACCGCACCTGTGTCAGAAACACTTCACTAGAACAGTGGTTCTTATCCAGTGGTAAAAGTACCTCCCCAGTCCTGAGGTGCGGAAGACTAGAAAAGTGCATTCAGTGGCGTAGCCAGAGGGGTGCGGACCGCACAGGGGTGACACCATCTCAGGGGGTGACATCAAATTGAAAAATTGCGTATTTACAGAGCACACAATGCTCGGTCTAACCGAAATTCATAAAAGGATAACAGATGGCACGTACATTTTCCACCCATGTAACCAAACAAGATTCGTTTTTTATTAAAATTTCAAAGGTGATGCGTCAGCAGTTAGGTTACCTTATTATTAGGTCAGAAACACACCGTTTTGACCATGTTTCAACGCCGAATGAAGTGTTTGGTAACTTTTGTATGTGACAGGAAGCTATAATTATCTAAAATCTGAGAAGTAAAACTATCCTTTGATAACATTCTAATAACAATAAGCGATTCTAAGTACATGTCACAGTTCTTAAATACATTTTACCTCCTGACCTTCAATACTGTGGACTAAGTTTAACAAGAAGAATTACATCGTGGAAGTCGAGGGTGGAGGGTTGACACCACTAGCTTACTGGACCGGGTGACACCAACCCTAGCTAGGCCACTGATTGTAATTGCTGCCATTGCTAGCAGTGTTTCTTTCAGGCATACCTCCGGGGGAGCACTGCCCCCCCCCCCCCCGGAGCAAGTCAAGTGCCCCCCCCCCGGGGGGAAAATGTGTAAGAAAAAATAATAATTAAAAAAAAGACTACTCTAAAATTAATTTTTATAAAATTTTTACAAGTTATTGAAATGTGTGCCTTTACTCGATTACAATTATTGGAAGAAATAAAATATCGCTTAGATCGATATATATTGATGATCCATAGCGTTCAGGTTAATCTTGTTACAGGCTCGCAGAAATCGATTATAAATATGGTATTGTTTTGAAAATTGGCCGCTCCTGATCATAAGCTAAACCTTACTTTTTCTGATTCGCAGATATCGGTATCTTTTATTTAATTACATTTTGAAGCTGCAAAAGTTGAAAGACTTTTTAATAACCCTGTATTAAACTACCTTTTCATCGATATAAATGTCTGTAAATTAAATATAGTTCTTGCTACGAAAAAAACATGTGCAATCTGTTTTCAAATGATATTGTAAAATAGTATCATGCTTTAAAAAATCATTTTTAACAAACATTTTAATGTAGTAGATTCCATAGATGTATGCTGACATAGATAAAATGAAAATTTAAAAATAATAATAATAATAATAATTTTAAAACAAAAAATTAGGAATTTACCGGTTACATACAAATAGTGGACATTTCATCATAATTATTAAATCGAGTGTTTCTAATTTTTTAACACAGTTTCGGGAACAGAGTAAAATGATTTTTAAAAAAATAGTCTTTATTTATTAAATCCCAATGACTTTTCTCTGTTAATATAATAATAATAAACAATCTTCCCCAGCTGTTTGAACTATTTAAAAAAAAATATTTTAAGATGATAATCATGTAGAAAGAATATAATATATATTTAAACAACGAATAAAAAAAATCGAGTATTTCGATTATCTTGTAAATGCCATTTTTGGTAGTAGTTAAAAAAAATTATATGGAATTGGTAAAAAAAATTGTTTTCAAGTATAATATCGAAGAGGCAAGTTGTAATGATCTGAAGCAAATTATAGTAGTCTAAATTTCTTAATTAACATTTCAATCAACTGAATATTGAGAATTGAAACTTTAATAATTTATACGAAAAAAAATCACACATTAATAAATATATGAGTCTTTTGTAAACAATTCTTGACTTCTGAACAATTATGTCGGTTACATATGATTTATAAATAAATACCAATTTTGAAAACCCATAAAGATATAGTCTTTAGCCTTTTGTACAGAAAAGCTTTTTTTCTTTTTGACTTTGGTGAAACTTGGAAATATTTTGAAATAAACGTATGTTTTTAGGTTTTTCTTTTTCGTTCAAAATGTAAAACTATTTTTTACCTTTTTTGGAAAGAATTCTTTTTTCTTAATTTTAAAAATACTTTGTAGTAAATTTATTATTTTTATGTAGTTGATCCCAAAAATATTTTAAAATAATAACTTTAAAAATACATTACTTTTCAATTTTAAAAAAAATGTTTGCATACCACACTTAGTCAAGCAGAGACGTCGCTTGACTTTTTATGGCATCCGTGCTACTTTTCGGTTTTTTCCTTCCCTACCTAGCAGTAAAAGTTGATAATTTAATGTAATTACAGCCCAACTTTAAGCCCCTAAAAAATACGAGGCCCCATGCAGCTATGTGGGTTGCAGACCTCACACGATGGCTCTTAGGTCAAATGACACATAAAATCTTAACTAGCATCTCTCCCGTTGCTCTACAGTTAAGTGTTTAAGGATGCGAAACTAAATTTAACTATGGCATTCTTGCATTTTTAATTTATCAAAAAATTTACGGGGCTTATAAAGTTTTAAGGGGCGATTCAAAGCTAATGAGTATCTCTCGATAAAAAACATACCCTAAGGGCTCCCAATTGGACTGAATTAATTTAATATTGTGCTGGTGGAAGAGTTAGTGATGTTCTGTTATTATCGTTATTTCTAGCGCTTCCCACCCAAATGTCTGAAATGTTTACATCAGTGGCGCTTCATCCCATTTAGGGCCCTGGCCTGATCCACCCCATTCTTCCATTGGGATCGATCCATAGCTTTACACCTTCATGTGCGAACTCCAACCTTTGTAAGCCCTTCTCTACATCGTCAATCCATCTCAGTCTTGGTCGACCGGTGAGCCGTCTGCCCCTAGGTTTCTGCCTGTAGATCGTTTTTGTTGCTCCAGAATCCGGCATCCTTTCAATGTGTCCTGCCTAGGGCAGTCTGCCTTTTTTTTTTATATTGTTGTGACTATGGATGGGTATTTGTACAATTGATATAGTTCTTAGTTTGTACGGATTCCCAAAACAAAATTGTCTATCATCGGGTCATATATTTAGCAGGTTCTCTGCTTTTCTGGTAGGAACCAAGTCTCACTACTGGTCTTGTGATAGTGGTGTATACTTCCTTCTTTGTTCCCTTAGCGAGATTTTTGCTTTGAAGTAGCTTTTGTAAATTGAAATAAGAACGGTTGCATGCTGTTATTCTTTCTTGCACCTCCGATTGTATTTCCTCTTGCTTATTTATAGTCACCCCTAGATATTTGAAAGTAGCTACCCTCTCAAAGGCGTAGATGTTCATATTGATGAAGTCATCAGTGCGTATTTCCTGACATTATCATAAATATTGCCTTCGCTTTATTTACATCAAGACCAGCTTTGATCGTCACATCTTCAAGTTCCCTGAAAGTTTTAATTATATCATCAATGCTGTTTCTACCAAGTAGCGCTATATCGTCTGTGTAGGCCAGGTATTGCAGTGGCTGGCTTTATAAAGTTCCTTATGGTTGTTCTGTACCACCTCTCAGGTGCTCACACGTATGTTTCTAATGCTTTTTTCTAAAGTGATGTTGAAAATGATACACGGATTTCCTTGTCTGAGGCCCAGATTGATTGGGAACTCCCTCAAGTACTCCCTCTGTACTTTGATGCTACTTTTGTAGTTATCCATCGTCATATGTATGAGTCGGGTAAGTTTGTTAAGGACTCCAAGTTCCAGCACAGCATCGTTCATCTATTTCCTGTCTATGCTATCATAACCTGATTTGTATTCCAGATATAGTTGGTGTTTGAGGATGTATTCTTAGCATTTTTCTACGAGACATCTAACAGTAAATATATGAACGTTTGAAATGCTCCTTCACACATTGTCTTGAAGATACATTGAATACAGTGCATGATACCCTCACTAGGTAACTCTTGTTACCAGTGAAATATCCGCATCAATACCAGGCACAGAAACAGTGCAAATCCCATCTACATTCATAGGAGCCATAATGATCAAAAAATTGATCGTGGGCCCTTAATAGACAGAAAAAGAAGAATAAATTTAGTTTGTTTCTGGCACTGGTCGCCATAATGCCTCCCCCGACGCTTGAAAAATTATTTCCTCCGATCAAATGAAAGTCTTATCAAAACATTCGAATCATGTATACTCCAAAATGCACCTTTTGATTGTTAAACAATCACACATTTTCTGCTGCCCTACTTCCCGATAAAAATTACTTGCCATGACTGCCAAATTTGGTGCTGATATATACACTGCCCAGCGGCGTGCCTAGTGTTAGCGCCACCCTAGGTGGGTTAACTTTTTTGCTACGCTACCCTTCTCGATAGAAACTCTGCAGATGTCCGAAAATCCCGCCGCTCTATCTAAAGACAAAATGACACCTGGGAAGACCAAATGTTCGCCCCCCCCCCCCCCCCCCACTGCTACGTCACTGACGTGAGTCTTCGATGACAGGGGACAAGATTCATTTTTACACCCCCCTCCCCCCGCTAAACTCTAAAACCTATTATTTTCATCCAGTAACACTATAGCCCATTAGATGCCCCCGCTAGTCTGGCGCCCGGGGACATATGTCCCATCTGCCACCCCTTAGCTACGCCTCTGGCCCCTGAAAAACTGGCACTGCCCCCCCCCCCCCCCCCGAACGTCAAAAGTGCCCCCTCGGGGGAAAATTTCTGAAAGAAACACTGATTGCTAGCTGTTGCTGCTTTTTAAAAAAAAAAATAGTTTGTTTCCATTTTGATTAGCAGCAGTAAATGTCTTTCTTGGGAATTTTGTTGGCGCATTGCTTTTATTGGTAATTTTTTCCCCTTGCTTATAAAGTTAATGAAAGAAATAAAACTGCGATGACTAAATTGTTGAGATATTTTTAATTTTATTACAATATAATTTATGGGTTGTTTTTTTTTTTTTTTTTGGGTGGGGGGGGGGTGTGTTTAAAACGGAGTGGGCCAGCAGGGCGGAAAAAAATGTTAAGAATCCCTGCTCTAGAGCATGTACTAAGATAACCCCCGGCCCCTGCCCTAGAGCATTTACACCACCCACCCACCCCAAGGTCAACCATTGTATTCTTTCAATTCCACTTCCTCTGGATGACTCCTGTGTCCACATTTAGCCATAAATTCTCACAACTGGCATGGCAACCACATCCCCAGTTCCATCCTCCATGGTGTCTTGTAGCCTGATCTGAGCCATTATTGGGACCTCACATACCTGAACTGATTCTCTCAGTCTCAGTTCAGTGATAATAGTTTAAAAATAAAATAATGATTTTTGTATAAAAGAATGTTAAAAATGTCAATATTTTAGGGTTATTAAGTGCAATTCTTTGCTACAATATTCTACTTTTCATGTGACGTCACATTGCTTGAGAGTCCCCCCTCCCCCTCGTCACAAAAATCTGACCCCCCTCCCCCCCTAGACGCGTGACGTCATTTATGGATGGCCCCAAACTAGTCTCTTTAAAATGTTTTTTTCCCCATTTTATCTTTTTTTTTGGGGGGGGGGGGGGGGGTAATCAAATGTTGACGTAATTTTATAGGGGGGGGGGGGTCTTTGGAAGTTTGACAAGTTGTTGACATTGGGGAGGGGGAGGTAAAAATCGCCAAAAATTTGTCGACATAATTAATGGACAGCCCTTAAGAAGAAGAAAGTGTACCTGTTATAGCAATATACTATGTTATGTGACTGTTATTACTGTTAATAAACAAGTGCACACGTTTAACCAGAGCACCATATATTATTATTTTAATCGCTAACTGTAGACTGGTGTACAAATCTTTACTTTTCGAAACATCACTATTAATATTATTATTAAGTCCCTACATAAAATTTCATATAACAATATTTGTAATAACCTTTTGTTAACACTTCGTTCCCTGGTGGGATCCTGATCCCTGATGGAATCCCATTCAAAGTTGGGCTCCCGTTCCTGTTGAAGTAGCGGGGCCCGCACAACGGCTCTGGGTGGCCAAGGCACACCTAAATTAACACCAGCATTTCTTTTGTTGCTCTTCAATTGAGTATAGAAAGATGCAAAACTAAATTCAGATATAAGACTAGGACAAAATGTATTTCTGTATTTTGAACATATCAAAATAATAATAATTATTTAAAATTTCTTAAAATATTAAAACGTATTAGTATTACAAATAGAATTCTGTGCAAAAAGTATTTAAAAAATTTTTTTAATAAAAAGAAGAGCTTAGTTTCGTCTACATTCTAATTCTATTGGAATAATTTGGCTACACAGAGTGCTCATCTACACTCCTTGTCTTTCTTTGGGCAATATATCAAATTTCAAAATATTTTCTACTTTTTAGGGTGTTGAAGCTTTAAATTTGTCTTTGATAGGGCTTTTTAAAAAAATGACCAGCATTGTCTGCACTCACTCATTGAAACAATAATTAAACAACCCCTAGAAACAAAGTTTTTCTTATAAATCCTTTATAAAAGTAAAACGGGTATCGAGCAATGGGTGGGGGTGGGGCTGAACATTTGACAAACCATTCAAGTAACATAAGAATCCCAATGAGTGCTCCCAATGACATTCACAGCCAGTCTCAAGCTTCTCATTAATGAAATCATCCTATTATTACTTGCATGGTTTATTTTAGGTAAGTATTGTAATTGTAGGAACATTCCCAGCCATCACCATCATCATGGAAATAAAACAACAGAAGAATTCAAGAGGCAGACAAAAGAACATTGTTTATTGGTACGTGCACATCCACCACGCAAGATGAAGATAATGAATGAAACCCTTTATTATTTCATGACAAATATATAGATATATATAGACAATGATAAAATCAAATGAAGAATGACACAATTCTTTGTCTGACAAGGAATCAGCCAGTTAGGTCTCGCTGTTTCTAAAACTAACATGGTGAAACAGTTTTTTAAACTATTCTTTGTTTAAATCTCTTCACTAAAAATACTTTTAATCATACAATTTGTATTCAACTTCAAGGCGAAGACTGTGGTTAAATAAGAATTATAGTGATTGAAAATAAAGTGATATTCAGTGAGATACTATAAAAGTAATAGGGACACAAATTTTAGCACGTTCAAAATCTTAAAAGTATGGACTTTTCAAACCTTTCATGGCCAGATTCCTGTATTTGTAATTTCTTAGTTTAAAATATGTATTAAAACAAGAACACGGTAAAATAACTTTTTATTTTAAAAAAATAATAAAACTGAACTTGAAGTTTTCTTTTCAATAACAGAACTAGAAGTTGTCTATTTTATAACATACCTACAGCTACTATTAAATTTTTCAATTCCACCCGCCCAATCTAAAACTAAAACCAATTTCTTTTTTATGCAAATCATTCAGCACTTCACCAAGGCACTGTTGCTTACTTTTGACAGAATTTATTCATGTTTTTGCTGGACATTGCCAAGTGATCATTGCTGATATTACAATGTTAATACACTACTAGAATACGGGAAAAAAGTTTGAGCAAAATATTTGAAAAGGAAAAAAAAAATAGAGAAGATACAAAACATTATCCAATACTTTTTTTAAAAGCTTGCACAAATTGAACAGATCCAATCATTTATTAAATTGAATCAAATTACTGTTGATTACACTGCCTTTAGAGCGACCGGGGGGGGGGGGGGGGGGTTTACAACTTAGTAGAGGATTGTTCCAACACAATGCTATCTTATAATGCTGATGGTATGGCAATGCTTTGCTAACTTGTAAGTTTTTCACTCAGTATTGCTTAACGATTTGTTTTCAATGATTTACCCCTTTGAACACCCCTAATCAATTAGAGAAGGATGGTTTACCCCGTGAACACCCCAAATCAATGGGAGAAGGTGCCATCATGTTTTTATCCTTTTAAAACTTTTTAGGCAGGTCAACAGTTTCATCAAATTTGGATGTACCGTATTTTAAAATGATGCCTTCAAGATAAGCAGTTGTCATATTTTGGAGTGTTCAAGCACTTCGGTACACAACTTCTTTCCTGAATTTCCTGTATAAAATTAAGTTCCCTATTATAACAGCTAATTTTTTGTCGTAAAAAAAAAAAAAAATCAAGACTTACAAATACGAGTAGAACAGTGCATTACTGTCTTAGAGTAGAACAGTGCATTACTGTCTTAGAGTAGAACAGTGCATTACTGTCTTAGAGTAGAACAGTGCATTACTGTCTTAGAGTAGAACAGTGCATTACTGTCTTAGAGTAGAACAGTGCATTACTGTCTTAGAGTAGAACAGTGCATTACTGTCTTAGAGTAGAACAGTGCATTACTGTCTTAGAGTAGAACAGTGCATTACTGTCTTAAAGTCTTGACTTATATATGATCACCATCTTTAGAATGTATACCCGGTACTAGTAAAACTAACAAGGAATAATGAAAGAATCAATCTGGGAGATGCAGGAAACCTCGATCAAAGCTTCGTCTGCATTGTGATCATTCAATAGAAAATTTACATCAAATCATCTAGTTAAACTTAAAATAATGGGAATAAAATCAAAGTGTTCCAGCTCTTAATGTGCATCAAGAACATCATGACCAAATTTGTTGAATTATTTTATTTCCTGATTTATTACATTATTTATTAAAACCACTTCTAGAATAATTTTGACCCTAACTGAATGATAACACACGAGAAATTAACTACTGGTAAGGAAAATTCCAACTAATGCCACGTGCAGGGGGCCGTTGACATATTTATATGGTATGGGGTTTTAAAATATAAGCCTAGCTCTTCATAGGGTGCAACTTTGAGAATATCCAGTAGATAATCGTCATATGTATCTCTAAGAGATATTGCTTCAAACAAGGATAGAATCTTGACTGGATTACAAAAAAAATCAACTTTTGACCCGGAACCCTAAATATAATTAATATTAATGACAACGTGACCAACCAGATTTCATCAAGATAAAGTCATCCCATTCAATTATGAAAAAACTAAAATGTTCAAGCTAAACTAAAGCATAAGATGATAAAACATGGAACATATCTAGACAATTAAAATCCTTGTTCAAAAATCACATTCTATTACCAATTTGTATTAAAATTAGCTACCCATTGATTTAACACTAAGAAAAGATGTGAGAGGGTTGTTTTAAAAAGTAGAAAAAGAACTTTGCAATTAATAAAATGATAATATTCTCGAGACTATGCAAACAAAAATTGCACTAAAAATATTACAGCTATTGGGAAGAGAAAGCAATAACAGCGAAGAGTCCTCCGACACGCCAGCAGAATCAAGGTGTTTACTGACAAAAAATGACAAGTTCATGAGATAGTTTATTTTTAAAATAGTTTAGTTTAGACATGTTCTTGGATTGATCTGTTAATGATTTCTGAATTTTCCATCAAACCAGGACTAAAGAGACTTAGTAATAATAATAGCTAGGAAAATATTTAAGCCCAACATTAGACAAGAGCAAATTTAAGTAATCAACAAATACAGAAGTCAAGAGAAAAATATTTATAGGAAAAGTTAAGATGGTTCAAGTTTTCTATCATTTGCTTCAGACATTTTTTAATAAACACAGTGAACATTTTAAAAGTTCAAAACCTTTTAGTTTCAGAGAAAAAAATGATTTAAAAACATTTGACAGCTGGCTAAGATGGAAATATGTAGTTAAACAATGGTTCCCTATAGAAATTTCATATTGATGGTGTTAAGACTTTCTTACTTAAATCATTTTATTTTTTGTGGCCTGGTAGTAGAAATAATGCACACACAAAATTTGTTGATAAAAGAAATATATATACTAATAAAAAAGAAAATTTCTTCCATAACAGAGAGACAAAGACAGACTGACTGATTTAGAATAATGGACAGTTGCTTTAGATGTCATTTTCGGAACCACTGCTTAATTAAATGTTTCAAGTTATCAAATAATTTTTTCAAGTTATCAAATAATCTATCTGTTGCTTGTGGGATTTAAAAAATGTTCCAAAAAGCCCTATTTTTTTTAAAAGACATTTGTGCACAGTGTTGCAAGGTTGATGCTTTCAGAACAAAATCAAATTTTGAATTTTAAAAAATCGTTATTATCACAAGGATTAGATTCGTTCTTTACTAATAAAATGACTGCCATGTTGAGTTGACATACCAGTTGTGTTGGACAGCAAGAGCTGAAAAGTTGTATGCCTTTTCATAAGATGACCCATCATAGCCATGGACTCAACAACATTCTTCTCCCCTTTGTTTGGTTAGACCCAAGAGTGTCTGTGTGGTAGCCATCATCAGCAGTGTTCACAGTAGTCTTAAAAAACACAGGCAAGAAGAACATTTCCTGGAAAATGTTCCAAATTCATTATTTGAAAATCGTCGATGGAGTCACACAAATGGCCCAGCCTCTACGAGTCCAGAGCCAACAAGAAAAAGTGGCTTTAGAATGTCTTTTACTGAATCATCTTTTTGCTTAAAAAAGTATATATTTATATATAATTGATGAAAAGCACAGTTAACTAGTGTCAAACTTCACTGTTCTCAGCAAAATATATTAGGAATTAAAACATGTGAGCAGAAAAGGTCTGTGTGGCTAACCCTAAACAAATGTCCACATGATGTGTTAGGAAACTGGAACCATATCAGTGTTAAATTAGTTAAAAAGCAGTCCTTTGTCTGTTCATTTTCAGTTTGTTGTTGCCCAACTGGAATATGTTTTAAGAATTGTTTTTAAACGCTTTTATTTATATATATGTATATAAAAAAAGTTAATAGAAACAGCTCAAGTCTGCTGTGACAGGTCTATTGAGTTATCAGCAGTGAAAAGTGCCTTGATCTTCTCCATTTCATTGGAATAAATCTGCCAGCTATCCATAATATGAAAAATTCATATTCCTTAAATGTGGGACAATCAGAAAGTAATATGTGTGGTGGATCCCTTCATTTCCCTCCGTCACCTCCCCTCCTCAAGGGAACACCAATAAAAGTTGACCAAATAAAAATAAAGAAAGATGGATATACTTCGTTTTAAAAAGAAAAAACTTCAGCTATAAAGCTGCATCAAATTGTTATAAACTTTGGCTGATACTACCAAGAGCTACAAACCGGTTAAGGGGAAAAAAATGTTGAGAAAAATAACTGTTAAATTTGTTAAAAGCACAACAGATTTGTACTATGTCTCAAGGCTTTTGCCTGCTCCTCTGCAATTAAAAAAAGAAGCACAGGTCTCAAGAGGAGTAGATGCTTTGTACACGCTGTCCTGTGCCCAATGGTAGAGCTTTTTTTAAATATTATTTTGCAGGGAGGAGGGAACGCAATGCCTGACTCTGCAATTTAATTCTGACGTCCTCCACGGCTACCACCACTAGATCCACCATCTTGTCCACCTCTGCGGTTATCCTGTGTAAGGTAGATCAAAAAAATTATAGCATTGTGTCACAACACATATACATACAAGGATTCTTCAAAAATGTAAATATCGAGTAATGCAATACTGGTAGTACAATAACATTTTTGAAAATTAATACCCTTAGAAAATCTCTTTCTTGCATCTAATCTTAGTAGTTATTTCTATTTATTTTGTAAAAGTATAGCAAAAGTTGGTGAAATTTTTATTTTGCTAGAAAACTTAAAATAAAGACAAAGACACAATCTTAGCCTGGTACATTCACTAGGTCCAGTTTTGCATAATACTCTGCAGTTAGGTTAGAAAAATTAATGTGGAAAATAATGTTATATAAAATTTAGAAAATATAGTAAAATGTTGCCACAGGAGTATCTGATCATTGGCATCTTAAATAACATTTAAGTTCTTGGACAACCAATGACAAACGTATCTATTCCAATTCACTTCTGTCTCTTTACAAATTATTTAATTAGCTCGGAACAGCAACTAAAAGTTTCTCCCACCCCCCCACTATACACACCCCCCCCCCCCAAAAAAAAAGTTAATAAAATAAAAAATTGGTGAATAAGAAATTTTGGTTTTTTTTAAACAAAAACAGTATACCAATGTGTCCTAAAGGATGCCAAAATTTATAAAAACTAAATAAATTCAGCTCTACATTGGTTTATAATATATCAAATTAAGTACCCAGTAATGAAAAGCCTTTACTGCAGTCACTCAACTATAAACAATTAATTCAAAAGGTTTTCTTTCAAATATAAAGCTAACAATAATTACCCGATTTCGACCACCTGGACCATCTCCTCTGTCACGATCACCTCGATCTCTGTCACCACGGTCTCTATCACGATCACCTCCACCTCGATGATCCCTGTCTACGCCACGGTGGTCTCCTCTTGTGTCATTTCGAGCCTCACGTGGAGGAGCTGTGTGAGCATCCTCTTCTTGACGCTTTTCATAGTGAGTAAAGTCATCAAAAATGGACGTGGTGTGCTTGTAACTGTGAACAATGCGCAAGACCTGCTTGCCCTTCTCTGGTGGTACTTCTTGGGTGTCTCTCGAGTTAGTCACTGGCTTGTTTTCATTGTTCTCCAGTCTGATGTGCCGAAGCTGACTGTTAGGAACATCTTTTACATAAACCCATTTTACAGCAAATTGACCCTTCCACTTGTCCTGGGCCCACACACCAGCACTTTTGTTGTAATCAACTGGTGACATCATTTGGGCTATTCCACAAAAATGACCACTTCCATTAACTGAGTAAATGAGGTAGACAGGTCCTTTTCCCTCACGTTCCCGAAAAGCCTGGTCCAAACGTTTGTTGCCATGTTCAGTGCTGCACCATATGTTGTACTTGATGGAGCGATGGATGTCATCCTCTGAGTAAGATTTAATGATAAAGAAACGAGCAGATTTTGGGTTCAGATTAAACTCCTTGGGGTTGTACAGGTTGGAAGATTTCAGTTGGTCCAATACTGGATGAGAGATAACAGGAGCAATAGCATGGTTATTATTGTCACCGTTCGTTGTTGCACCATTGTTACTGGTATTACTTCTGTTGCTCGGTACCCCTCCTGCACTACCACCATAGCTTGAAGAATAGGTGGGGCTGTGACTACCTGTGTTAGCGGGTCCACTGTTAACACTGCTGCTGTTGTTTGAATTTAGGTTTGTGCTGCTGCTAACCGCAGTGTCATTACCAGGACCGCTGGTGGAGTGAGGCTGAATTTGTCTACTGCGGGCAGAAGTGTTAGCCCAGCTTTGGCGAGTCGGTGGAGGTTGAGAAGAAGGCTGTTGCGAAGGTGGCACAGATGTCTTGTTTGGATTGCCCCTGCCATCCCAAGTTCCTATATCCATGTTATGAGGTTTATTTGGGTGGACTGGAGCTCGTGGAATAGTCCTGGGTCTAATTTGCTGCTGAGGTCTTGCCGGCTGGCTTGCAATAGCGGCCCAAGAAGACTTCTTAGGCTGGCTTTGACCACCGCTGCTGCCAACACCCATCATTGATGAAGACTGAACCGATTGTGAATGTGATGGCATCATATGTGAAGTGTCCCCACCACCAAAGCCATCTGACATACCAGGAGGTTGGCTTATGTCAACAATTTTTTTCCTACCAGACGAATCCATTGATGAAGAGTTTGAAGAAGCCAGGGTCATGCCGCGCATTCCCTGTTCCACCGACCCTATAGGCTCCTGTGGTTCGGGCGGGGCCGATGCCCCATTAATCATGCCGTAACTATCAGGTGGAATCATTTCAGGAGAATAGTAAGCTTCTTCAGAGGCATAACCCCTTTGGTCTTTTCTCACGGCTTGAGAGTTGCCCCAATAGTCACTGGTTGCATACTCCCAGTTATTGAAAGGAAATCCAAAGCCACCATAAACATTGCTGTAGTCATAGCCCATACCAAACATTGTGTCAGCACCATTGGACCATGGACCTTCAGAGCCCCCAATTCCCTGATTCATAAATGGGTAGGTCATGTTTGATGGATAGTAACTTTGAAAGAATGAGTCGGAAACTCCTGCACTGGACATAGCTGGAGCACCATATGCATTCTTAAAGAAAAAGAAAAGAGAAAGATTGTCAACTGTGCTAATTGAGTGTATACTGGTGCAGTCATTCAGGGCAAGGATTATATTTCAGGTTTAGTTAAAATAAAGGAAAATTTAAAAAATATCAAGGACTTGACATAGAACTCATGTTAATTTATTTTTGAAATGCAAGATGTACATTCTTAAAATACAAAATTAAAGTTTTTTTTAAAAAAGTATTCAGTGTAATTTGATACAAATGCAATGAACATTTGAATTTGCCAGACAATTTGTTTAATGAATTTAAATTTATAATATCTGTTATTGAATCATAAATACTTTAAATTTATGAAAACAATTTTTTTTAGCCATTTATGTACATTAAGTGGCATAAAATTAATGTGTTAATATTGAACTGTAACAGGAATATCTCTGAGCTTCTGTTCTATAAACTCAACAAAAGCCTTGAGCTTCTGTTATTTACTTTTGCATTTCTTATTCACCACAAGTACCAAGTATTATAACGGTAAAGAGGCAAACTTGAAATGCTTGATAAAAGCCGTTTTCAGTTATTTCCGCTTTCAATACCTTTAAGAAATTCATTTTTATATTACCAATACTAAGGAAAAATCATTCATAGGCCTTAAACAATAAGTAACTACTAATAGGAAGTATTTTATATTAACAAATTTAGCAAATGAAAATTGACTGATAAAGCAGAAAAATTTAATAAAAAGTAAAATCAGTTTATTGTTCCAAATATGACATCTTTACTGCCTGCTACTATTTTTACTAGTTATAATTTTAATTTACATTCTGATTTCAACAGTATTTCCAATATGATTAAAAATCTATATCATCACATCTGTAAATTAAAGTTAACCTCTTGCGCTGTACATTGTATAGCTGTTGTAGTATATTGTGGGCTGCGAAATATACATACACAATACTGTCATATTTTTATCAACGCTGTCACTGTCAACAGCTGACAGGGCTAATTTACAAATTATTTGTAGTATTTAATAAAAGTCCTACTGGTGGGCATATTTTGTAGTTCGAATAATAAAATATGGGAAATAAATTTTAAGCTTGATTTTGTTGGAGTCATCAAAACAAATAAGATTAGAGGATCAGTGGCTTTTTTAAATATAAAATTTATTTTATGGAATATGTGATAAAATAAGCTTGTTTTTTTCCCTCTACAGCCTACATAACATGCATGGTTGATGTGGAGAATATCCTCAATCCTAATGTATTAAGTTACCAGGTAGTGCCATTCCATACCAACTTTCCCACGACCAACACTGGACAATGTTTAACAGTTAAATTATAGTTACATGATTATTTATTAAAACTTGTTATTTTGCAAATTTAAACACAAAAAAGCAGCATTTATTGATTTAAAGAGCCGCAGGGTGCTGACCTCTGTGCTAGCACATAAATATAAACAAAAGTGTTGCATCAGAAGCCATGTTTGTTCTTGCTCACTCAACACCTATGTGGGATATCTATGTCGGTCAGTCTCTAGAGATAGTAACCTTCCACAAATAGCAGTGGATTATCAATATAGGCTGAGATTGGTGGCTTCAACAAATCTGCAGTGTGAACGTACCTTAACACATTAGTGACTAACATGTTGAAAAGGCATATAGATTTAATTATTTCTGGGAATTTGATCAACAATAATTTTTTTTTTTAATCAGCTGAAGGTGAACAGGCAGAGAAGATACTGAGAATATATTAGTGAAGTGGAAAATCACAATGACTCTGACTTCTACTGCTCAGCCTTATTTCCAGTTTGGGAAGTGTCTGAATTTAATATTGAGCCACATCAGGAAAATCTTATATGCTAATCACCACTAACAACCATCTGACTCGCAACCTATCCTGTAACATGAATATCTTATAACAGTAGAGGTTGACGCCACATTTAATAAGCACCACAATAATTATTTCAATACATTTAAAACATGAAAATTGGTGTGAAGGAATCTGCAAAAATCATGTTACAAAATATTTGGAAAGCCCCAGAAAGACCTTTAAATACAATTTTAAAAAGACTTAAAATTAAGGATAATAAATGTATGGAATTAAAAAAACATACATCTGGGGTCTGATCACTCCATGATCTCACATGCTGAGGTGGTGTTAAATAGATATCATCATCATTCATCACATCTTTTCCAGCACCATTGGACACTAAAAGAGAATAAATAATACTCATTTCAACAATAGACTTCATTGGGTGCTGGGTGGCCGAGTGGTCTAAACTGAGCAAATCTCAAGTTAATGGTAAGGAGCTCAATCCCCGCCAAAGTCAAGCAAAAAAACATCACCAGCACCCCTGGTGGATGGGACTCGTTAACCTTGGATGGCAACTCATCTAAGAGAAGGCAACTCTGAATTCAAACCCAGAGATGGGGAGATGGAGCTCACATGCGCCTAACTGGCAGCAGTGAATCCTCTCAAACATCGGAGCGCCGTGAGCATGCTATCATAGCATGGAATGAGCGCTATATAAGTACTCCAATCAATCAATTGTGCTTATGACTTAATAAACATCAAATGTCTAGTTAAAACATATTACCAAATCATGAATAAAATCAAACAGTTCCATTGTAATAACAATAAGTTCTCTTCTAAATAAAAAGTACTGTAAAAAAAAATGTTATAAAAACTATATTTACCTTGATTAGACTGGCCCTTTGACCTCTGAATAACATGAAAAAAGAAAATGTTACAATTTGTTAAGTATTTGCATTTTATGTCGTTACCACATGATTGTGAACTACGTGAATAATTTTTGAGCAAATTCAAAACTGTAACTGAACATGATAAACAACAGAATTAAATTTATTACTTAAAACAAACAATAATTCAGGACTGAAGCTATGCATGTCCAGAAGTACACAGTGCACTGACTGTGACAAAAGCATTTTGACAAGAAAAGAATTGAAAATTTTAGCCCATATGCCATATGGATGATGTTAAGACCACCCGATTTCCATGATGAAAGAACTTATGGACTTTATCACTGGAGTGTTCCTGTCTCTGTACTGTGATTTGGTATTCAGCTGCAGCTGAGATCTGAACAAGAATGGCCTTAGGGTATGTTAACTCAAAACTGAAATTTGAATAATTTACAAAATTTACCTGCAACACAAAAATCTCATCCAATCCCTTATTAGAAAAATTATTAACAATACTTTTAACCCTTACAGCTTAATTCTTATATGAACTCTAAATAAGTGACAATATACATCTCATCTATGGCCAAAAATAACTGAAAAAATTATTTACCAAAGTTGTAATGCAAGTTTTAAAAGTGACCAACTCCCTCTTTTCATAGATCATAGTTGTTAGAACTTTTCAGTGTGATGTGGACTGGCAGGAGCCATGCCATTACAGCAGGGACCAGTGCTCATTTAATAATTATAATTTTTTTAAGGAGAGGCAACTGGTGGAAAAGTACTTTTCTGGTGTCCACAATTTTGACTTGTATTATTATAGACTATGGCAACATTGACCGCTGTCTCTAACATCTCAACAATCGAGTATTTGGGGTGGCCATTAAGTTATGGAATAATTCGTGTTATGAATACTGCCATGAAGATATCTACTTGGAAGGGCATATCAGAAAAAGGGCATAAAATACTCGAATACTGGTTTAAGTATCTTCATTACAGCGAAAGTAAGAACATTTTTATTTACAGTTCCCACTATTATCTGCCATAAATTATGATAAATACTGGGCTTTTTTTGTTTGTTTAGGAGTCTTAAATTAAATTAAGAAAATAAACATAATGTAAATAAATTTTGAAGCTCATTCATTTTGTAGTAACCTCCCTGTGTAACAAATACATTTACGGTGAATTATGAATCAATTACCATTGTCAACATTAAAGTATTGAAAAACTTAAGTCTTATGAATTTGAAACTTTAATTACCCTAGGTGCATAGCTAAAATATAAAAAGTAGAAAATTATCTTTAGCCCAGATAGGCGTATGCAAACTTATCATTAATTTAATTTTAACACTAGGAACATGTTTGTTAGGCCTTCCAGATTTAGTAGGCATCTAGCATGACTATTAGGCTTACATTATTCACAAACTACAAAATAACAGACTGCTCTCTAGGTAAAGGAACGAGTCTCGGTGACTCACTTATTAGTTAGGTAAGCATTATGGTCAAGCATAACCATTACAAATTTATTACCCACTTCTTGGCCCCTAGAAGTAACTTTGGGAAATCCCAACAATCGATGTAAGGTTAATAGTTGGATCTGAACTCTTTACATCATTAACTACATCTGACAAACAAATTTATATTAGATATATTCAAATGAAATTTTTAAAAAAAATTCATCCTTGCTGACACTCCAGAATGAACACATTTTTTAAAAAATGGGGCTAAGGACTGATGGCTAAAACTGCTGGTTTTTTTATAGTTAAATGGATAAATCATTTTTCTGCTAGATACACATAGTTATGTGCCCCTAGTTCAACTTTTTATCCACCTGATAATGTAAAAAAAAAAAAAAAAAGGTATATATAATATGCGTTGGGAAAAGTGTGGTTTGAGGTCATTTCTTTTTTAAATCGGTTGAGTGACAGATAATTTTAAAGAGCATTTTTCATTAAACACTGCTTAAAGTATACAATTAATTACAAAGGAGAAACACTGCTTAAAGTATCCAATTTTAAAGTATGCAATTAATTACAAAGAAGACAAAAATAAAAATTCCATGCACCACCCACCATACTATACACTTACAGCTTTATGACCTAGTTATTTAGATAGGGCTTGAAAGATCTCGATTTTTTTAAAATTATTATTTTGGGATAACGCTGTTAATTGAGACATATAAGAATATACAAATGTGACTAAAATGAAAAAGTGGCCCTATAATTTTTGAGAAAGCTGCCATTCCTTCGTCATATGATTTATCCTTATTTTCAAGCTTTAATTAACAATTGTAGGCACCCCAATACTGCCGTCCCGGCCGTAGAAAAACGCGGGCTTGGCAGCGCCGATCGCTGTGATCAGTTGGCGCTGACCGTTTTCGGTACATGTCGGGATTTAGCGTTGGTTTGCGTCATTTCTTAAAATAGATGAACTTCCTTATTTTAAATTGAATCCGCGGTGCATGACGGTTACGAGGGTCTATTTAAAGTTGAAATCGAACCACGCTAAGACGATCAGTTGGAAGTGGACGTTAGGTAAGTAACTTCGCTGTGATTTATTTATTTTTTCTAAATTGTTGATTCCATTGGAAATTACTTTGACAGATAGCTTATATATTGTTAAAAAGGAATCACGTATTTAAAACAATAAATATTATAACAGGACTTTATGACTGCTGTCGGAATGAGACAACTTTTTTTTAAAATTTAAGGCAGCAAAGTGGCGGCCATTTTGTTTTCATTCGATTGACCGGAACAGGTTAATCTCTAATGTAAACAGTGATTTTTAATATTAGAAACTTCTTCCAACAGCAAATAAATATTTCCTGTATTATTATACCACAATAGTTTGATTATCTAAACTTTTAATAAGTGATTTTGATTAATAGTTTTAATGAAGGCCTTATGTAGACCTAAAAGCATATATATGAAATAATAGCACTAGTACTAGCATTATAGAAAAATAAGTAATTTAAATAGCCTCTAGTCCTATGTTATTAACAACTTTAAATGTACATAAACTAAAGAACATTGTGAGGTATAATTGAAAATATTGAATCAGTTTTAGTTTTGATGTGTATTCCTAATGTCTTTTTTGTTGTTTTTTTCAGTTTCATTTGATTGGTCATCATTCCTTGTGATTGTGCTGTTTTGCATTTTTTTAGTGCTTGTCTCTGCACATTCAGTTTTATAAAATGGCTATCGCTGATGTTAAAAAAACAATTAAAGATTTTGACATTTTTGTAGAGAGTTTTGCTCAAGATGCTGTCACAAAGCTTTACAGGAATGGTTTTGCTTTGTACCTGTATAACGCCAATGGAAAGCATAGGTCAAATACTGCAAGAATGCTTGATGAATGTCTCCAGCAATCAGACAGTAACTATGTGCCAAATATAGGTGTTGTCTCATCAAACCTATACAGGCTTGTGGAGAGGGTTTTCATTTTAAAAAAAAGTATGGACAAAAGCTGGCAAGCGATAGAAGATCTGCTGCTGAAACCTTTGCATGTGCCAGTATCGAGTCCAAAAAAGAGGCGTAAGGTGTCTGAGACTACTGCAATTGTTGATTCTTCATCATTGAATTCACCTCCTCTAAAGAAGTTAAGAACTGACTGCGAGAAATGCCCTTCTCTGAGAGAGGCAAGCCACTCCAAATGCAGAAGCTTGGCGGACAGGCTTAGAAATACAAAAACCAAAGTTAAAGCAATTTCTAAACGCTTCAACCAAAGCGTATTAAATCAGTCCTTTAAAAGAAAGGCTGACATAATAAATAGATTAAAGGTAAAAAATACTTCTTTGAAAAGAGAATTGGAGTTCAAGAACAAGGCAAAGATATGTAATGAATGCTCAGCTCGAATCAGCAAACTGGAGAGAGAGAAAAGGAAGTTAGAACGTCATATCTCATTGCTGAGAAGGCAAAATTTGGCTCTAAAGGAATCGTTAAAATTTAACACAGCAGAAAGAAATGCAGCATTGCTTACTGTCGACACCTTGATGGAGGAGAAAAGCGAGGAAGCCATTCTAACCACAACATCATTGTCCCATTCACCCTCTGCAAAGAAACAGAGAAAGACCTACAGTGCACCAATGAGGAAATGCATTTATAATTGCCTGTTGAACCAAGTGCCAATTGAAAGAGCTGGGGCTGTTATAGCATTTACAGTGAAGGAGTTAACGGGAAAGGATTTGACCGACATCCCAAGATCTTCAACGGCTGCTAACATGGCTTTGGAGATTGGGATCTTGTCGGACATTCAGGTAGCTGATGTCATGTACCGTTCAGAAAACCTCACTTTCTCCTGGGACTCTACGCCGATTGATGGAGCAAGAGAGGCTCATTAATTTTGCTATTGGTGCAGCCAGAAAATCTAGGAAAGTGTTAAATGGTCGGGATAAAGATATGAAGGATGTTAAGATAGCTCGTCAGATAGCGGTGGGACAGAAGAGGGAACAGGGAGAGAGGAATAAGTTGGAGAGGAGAGTTAGACCTTTATTAGAATCTGATCGAGGGTTAAATGATGTGTTATTTAATGATATATGTCAGAATGTTAAAGTTAAGCTGACCATGCTACTCTCTAGTAGAATGGACTGCCTTCCTATGAGGATTAGGCACATTTGGGATGTTGATGGGGAGGAGAAGGAGTTTATTGGAGATTTAGTTGGGTATGTTAAGAAGTATGGGAAATTGTTTTGTAGGTTGGTATTTTCTGACATAGATCATGAAGAAATAACATTATCACATTTAGTTTCTGATGTTATAATGGGAGATTTTCATTTTGTTTAGTTGTGATTTGATGAAATTTATTTGAATTTTCAGTGCTCTAATTTTAAAGGATAATTTTTAATGTTTTTGTATACTTTCAGGTGGACGACATTGTCACATTTAGTTTCTGATGTTCTTCGGGAGATTTTTATTTTGTTTAATTGTGTTTTTTGATGAAATTTATTTGAATTTTCAGCTCACTCATTTTAAAGTTTAATTTTTAACATTTTGTATACTTTCAGGTGGACAAGGATACAATCTGTTGCTGTGGACTAGGACACTATCTGTTGCCGTGGACCGTGGATTGCAATATTGCATTGCATATTTTTATGTTTTGTATTTAAATGCACCTGTACAATAATGATGATGGAAATTCATATAATATCTTTTATATAAAATGTTCTGAATTATTGTTTTTGTATTTAAATACTTTATTAAATTTAGATTGTCATTGTTACTGTCTATTTTTACTGAAGATTTTATTGAATTAGCATTGTTAGTTTAAAAGTTATGTATTTAAATGTAAAAAATGTCTCGGCCGCGGGCGCCTTTCATCAAATATTTTTATAAAATTGCATAAATTTTTCTGATCTGTATTTCAGTTATTTTAAATGTGCTTTACTTTTAGATGGACATTAGCTGTTTGCATTGAAAATTTTATAGCAATAGCTTTATTGGTTTAGTAATTATGTCATTTTTTGTAAAATTAAATATTTCGACAATTATCGTTATCCACCCCCTGTGCTCATAAAATCATATTTTAATAAATATAATAAGTTAATTTACAATTTATGTGTTTTGTTTTGTTACACATTGTATTGTAAATGTCTCCTCCAAATCTGAGAGCTCTAACTTTAATAGCTAAAAAGATACAAGCAAAATAGTACAAAAAGTGTAATAATGCGATCACAGTTTTAAAACTTAAATACAAAGCCGAATAGTGGGGAAAAATAAATCACTAAAAAATTCATAACTTTTCTCCTATAAGTCATAGAAAGATTATCTTAGTGTCATTGGAAAGCTTAGAGCCAGCTCTTTCCAATGACATGCTATTTGTCTATGTCAGATGTATTTGAAAATTTGAGTTGGAGTACCTAACAATTGTATTGATGGAGGAAAAGGGTATAAATGTGTAGTTAGCAGCATGGACTTTGCCAAGAGCCTTTGGGGAATCCCAACACTGGACTCAGGACCAATAGTTTGAAATATATTATGTATGAGTATGAGAACTCTGCTATGGATACAGTTAATACAATTATGATATAAATTAAAATTAAATTTTCCATTAGTTTTTAATGAATTCAACTCACAAGGTTCAAAAGAAATAAAAATAGAAACTTATACTTGTTGATACCCCCAAGATGTAGGCCTACACCAGAAAGAAAATGTGCACATTGTTTCAAAAAGTGATGTCTTTTGATTGGTTGAAAAACTAAGTGCCTGTATCTGTATTGCATTTCTTTTCTATAACTATAATGGGACATGCCATATAATTATGTTGTAATTTCACATGACATGTCAACAAAATTTTCTGGGGGGTCTTCCACCCCTAAAATATTTCAAAAAGGAGAAACAAACTTTTTTTAAAGCTTGATACATAAATTATGATAAATTAGGTACGTCGAAGAACTCACGCGCATGCGGTCTGCGCATATGGAAAAATAACACAAAACGTGGATCGATATGTATTTATTATTATAACTTTTTAATGCAAGCTCGCGCCGCATAGCGCTTTACCCCGCCAGAGCTTGATTTTTTCACAAAGAGGAATAACTTTATTTCATTAATATTAGCAAACGCTGAAAAAAGTTATGCACCATCGAATTTTTGAAATTTGAGTATTTCTTTAGTTATCCCCCCTCAATTAAAAAAAATTGGGTTGTCGGAAATGGCTTCGTCATTAATATATAAATATGAAGATATAAAAAAGATGACTGTTATTGTTAATCTTCAAAATTCCGTGGAACACTTATCAGTTAATTAGTTGGATACATTTTTACAATATTATTAGAAATGAATGCAACCCAGTAAATTAAAGAATTTTTAAAAATTTTGTTTTGTGTAGTCTGTTGAATTTCGGACCAGTTTTGTCCCTTGATTTACATTAATATTAATATTATACACTAATAATAACTAACTAATAATAATAATAATTTGTATAATATCAAAGTTAAGAAATGTTATGAATGAATGGCGTAATGTTTTATCGGATCTTCTTTATTGAATCAATAATAGTTTAATAATTTTAATAATAATTGGTATTCTCTAGTTAGTGACATTTAACTAATAAGTCTAATCCAAATAATAAATAATTTAATAATACTAATTACTGTCACTGGACTGGTACAAATATTACTAAAACTATTTCATTATTACAACTGCATTTACATTTACAGGCATAATAGTATTGAAGTTAGTATTTTAAAAATATTAATAAGGCATTTAATTATAATTTAAAATAAATAACATCATCATAGTAATTATTTTTTTATTAAAGTGTAAAGCATGCAAAAGGCATAGGCTACTATTTATTATTTCTAATAATATAAAAGTAAAAGAAATTAATAGTTATTAAACAAAAAACTTGAATAATATTAAAAAGCAGTAAGAAATTGTGTCTGTTCAGGATATGAATATGATTAGATGTTATTTCTAGGTTTCATTCAGACACAAGAGAAAATGTTAATTTCCATCGACAAGGAGGCATGTTTGGAAAAAGTATAGAGAGATTGTAGATTTATAAAAAAGATCAAGCAGTTTGAAGAGCAGTCTAAATAGAAAATGATAGATAGAACATCCCCATTACCTTTTAAAATTAAATCTCACATATCCCAGTACTGGTATTAGTCTTATTGGTGATATTTACCGTAGTTTTTATTTATAATCTTATACATTCAACAAAAAAGACTTCTACTAAACTTTCTAAAATATAAGAATTGATTTAAAATTTAACGTAAGCATATAATTCATTAAAATACAATTAACATTAATAATAATGTTGTTTTTTTTTCCTTTACAAATATTAATTTTTCCTTTTTACTGTTTGTTTTTCTTAACATACCCTCATATAAATATTTTAAAAAAATAATAGTCTTGATGCTATATAAAAGTTTTGATGTTTATTGTGTTGTATATTGCATTGATAATGTGTCCTGAAAATCTGGTAGCATTATCTCTTAAAATAAAGAAGTTTTGAGCAAAATAAGGCAGAAATTTGGAAAGTGGGTCACACGTTTTTTTAGTTAAATACAAAGATAAATAAGGAGGGTTTAAAAATCACCAAAAAAATCATAACTCCACTTCTATAAAAGATAGAAAGATGAAATTGGTGTTTTTGTAAACCTTATAGCTAGCCCTTTAAAATGGTGCATCATTTATTTCAATATGACAATATTTAAAATTTCTGTCAAAGTACCTAGATAAATCAGAAAACACAGAACAGTTCCGGACCCGGGTCCAATTCAGTTTTAAATGATATATCACACTGGATATAACATATTTAAATATTTAACATAGAAATGACAGCAAACATTGACATTTTCCCCAACCCTTGTTATGCAATGCTGTTTATTATTGTATTATCAAGTGGACAAAAAGTTCAAGGGGCACATAACTCTGCAACGATTTGCCACTTTCAGAGAAATTATTTAACCAAGTATCTAGTACTATAATTCAACTGGCTTATAAGTGTGTGTATGATGAGTGAGCTCACTGTGTAAAGTAGCAAGCAAATTGTATTTGTATACCAATAGAAATGGCAAGGTGGTTGTATACAATATACATCGAGTGACCAGACCAGGTCAGTGACGGCTTTCGACCAGATTGCGGAGATTCAGTTCACTAACTTGACTGGGGAACTGACAAAATGTGGGCTTGGCGTGACCGTTGAAATGATATTATTAGATCCTCGTATAAATGAAAGCTTGAAAACTTGTTGGATGAAACTAAACACCCCAGAGTTTTCTGCCACACCTCATTCTATCACAACGCTGACGTCGACTAATCTTAAACATGGCCGCATTGCGGAACTTTCTCTCAGTAAACCTAGTTTTTACCTGATCGACATTTGCAGACATCCCACTGAATTTTGAACCCCCACTGATATATAAAAGTGTTCGTTCACAGTCTTTACACACAAAATATATTAAGGTCAATCCAAATTGATTCGAAAGATATCACTGTGCACAAATTAAGGAAAAAAAGTCACAAATTATCCACAGGAAATTCCCTTCCTCAACATGGAACAATGGCGGCGACTACGCATGTGCCTCGATTCTGCGTAGACTCACGTGACAAGGGGCATTTATTGTTATTTGTCAACATTTCTTCCGTATAAGTTTTATAACATACATTTCGATATTAGTACAATTTTGCTATCCCTACATATGTATCAATTATTTAATAAAAATAAAATGTTAAATATCTCTAGCAATTACAATATACAAAATAATGTTTTACAAGGCTGTCAAAGTAGGATGTCATTTATAGTAATTTAAGCAATATCAAGTTTTCCAACTGAACATTTGAGGCCCATTAGGCTAGGACATCCAAAGACGATGTCTGTTTTAAATGTTTACAGCAATTATACATTTTAAGATAAAATTTAAGATTAAAGCTTTCTGTTTAAATTAAATAAACAAAATTAACCTATAATCACACAAAACACAAGATAGATTTGTGTCTTAGTCTTAGATTATCTTTTAAAATCTAAACTCTCAACACGATAGAGTGGTTGTATCAAAAAGACATACTGCAACTTTCTTAATTTCTTTTTATTTCTTAATGGGCATTTATTATTCACATAAAACGACGCGACATTTTGTAGGCATGCTCTCTTTTATTGTGACACTTCGTCACAAAAACTCAAATCTTTTTTTTTTTTGTTTTTTTTTTTTGCATGACTACAGATTTGTTTTTTAAATATCAACACACTTTCTCTTAAATTATATCCGCACACCTTTTCATTTAATAAAAGGTAGATTTCATGAATCAAAAAATATATGTAACATTACTAGCTTTAAGAATACTTGTACATTTTAAGTTCAAGATGTTAACAGTTGAAGTGGTTACTAAATGATTAAACTTCGGAATAGTCCGATGCAGTGATTCAGAAAAAAAAAAGGGGGGGGGGGGAATAAGGGTTACGGAAGCAGTGCCAGATTAACAACGGTGCACCAGGCCTACTAATCCAATTAAGTCATAATGTAATTAGATATTGAATGTTTATAATTTCGATCTAATTGGATGTTGTTTTTGGGTGTGTGTGTGGTTTTTTTTTTTTTTTTTTTTTTTTTTTTTTTTTGTCAATGAAAGAAATTATAGCCCATCGACATTAGCTTATTTATTTATATTTTATTTTTAAACATATAATATAACAGCTCAAATGAATAATGAAGAAATTTGAGTCAGGTAGACAAAAACATGTAAGCAGTTCAAAGAAGATTCCCAACCCTTGGATAGGCTTATAGAATTACCGCATCCATCAGCAAATGTCCTCCTAGACTAGTGGTTCTCAAACTGTACACCACGGTGCCATGTGAAGCCGCGGCTTCCTTACAGGAGCGCTGAGAGGTAAACAAAATAATCATGAAAAGTTTGCTATTTCGCGTTTCACTTGCAAGAATTTTACTTAGGGCGCCATGGGAAAACTTGGATGAAGCAAGGGCGCCATTACTCAAAATGCGTTTGGAGAGCTCGGTGCTAGAAGTTAATTTTCCTGGTCAACTATTTTGTGTTCCTTCCCAATCCCGTAAATCCCAGACACTATATCCCGACTGTCCATGTCATTGCCGTTTATGCTTCACTGTCGCAAACCTGTGAAGGCATATCAGCTTTCCACAGTAGACCTACTGATTCACTCAGTATACTAGCTCTCCACAGTAGACCTACTGATTCACTCAGTATACCAGCTCTCCACAGTAGACCTACCGATTCACTCAGTATACCAGCTCTCCACAGTAGACCTACTGATTCACTCAGTATACCAGCTCTCCACAGTAGACCTAATGATTCAGTCAGTATACCAGCTCTCCACAGTAGACCTACTGATTCACTCAGTATACCAGCTCTCCACAGTAGAACTAATGATTCACTCAGTATACTAGCTCTCCACAGTAGACCTACTGATTCACTCAGTATACCAGCTTTCCACAGTAGACCTACTGATTCACTCAGTATACCAGCTTTCCACAGTAGACCTACTGATTCACTCAGTATACCAACTATCCACTGTAGGCAAACTGATATGCTCAGCATACCAGCTTTTAAAGGTAGACCTACTGATTCGCTCAATATACCAGATCTTTACAGAAGACCTACTGATATACTCAATATACCAACTCTACACAGTAGACCTGATTCACTCAGTAATAATGGAATTTATTGTCCTGTACTCCTCTACTCTGTTAATTGGTAGGGATCAGTTTACTATCGTAGTGGCTCATTAAATCAAGAATCTATAATGAAGCTGTTCAGCAGGACTACAGATACAACCCTTCTGATCAGCAGGACTATAGATACAACACAACACTTATGATCAGCAGGATTACAGTTAAAACACTTCTGCTCAGCCGTACTACAGATACAACACTTCTGCTCAGCAGGACTACACTTTGAGATTAGCCAAAGAGCATTAAATGTATGACAATGTTCAATGCAACTGTTAACATTGTACGTTGTCAAAACCGAAAGTTTACACAAATTCTGCAAAATTAAGTTGTTTTGAAATTATTTGACCTGGGATAAAATAAATGTTCATATTTAAACACATTTCTACAAAAACAAGTATTGATAAAGGATAATCTTTAAATTTAAAAAAAATAAATAACAATCGTACGGGGTCAATGAATGCAGTCACTGAATACAAAATTAGATCTTTTAAGTATCGATCCTCCAATGTGTATGCAATAGGAAGCTCCTTACAAGTATCATTAATACCTTCCACATTTAAGCTAAGTTGTTTTTTTTTACTCTTTGGAAGGCATCTTGCTGACACATTGGTTCTTACGCTGCTCTTTGTACTGTTTGCTGATGAAGGCATCGTTGGTTGTTTTTGTTGCATTCTTTTTTCAGGTTATCCCTCAACTTGTTTGACATATTTCCTTTGACCTAACATTATCAGTCTTCCCCCTTGATTACTATTCAGTAAAAATAACAATTTTGATTAGGTTATTGCAGTATCCTGTAATTCTGCGGGCTTCTCTTACATTATGATTTAGTCATGTGAATCATGACTGGCATTGTTGGACTTGAGATATCAAAATCAAATACATCAAGAACATTCTCAATTTTGTTTTAGAATGAAGTAGCCCAACTTAACTTTAAATGTGTTTGTCCAGCCTCCTGGAGGCACTTTCTCAACACACAATGTCTTTTTATTTGAAATATTTGATTATTCAACTCTCAATTGAGCTTATGCAACTGACAATAACTATATATTTCCATGCCTTCTGACCTCTGTCTATTTCCCACCTAGAGCACATCCTTGTCTCCCCCTCTATGCCAGGTGTTTTCAAGTCTTCCTCACCCTTTGCTCCCCAGGGGATCCATACAAGTCTAAGTGTAAATAGGTCAGCACCAGCATCCATACAAGTATAAATAGGTCTGCACCTGTATCCATACAAGTATAAATAGGTCAACACCTGCATCCATACAAGTATACATAGGTCAGCACCTGCATCCATACAGTATAAATAGGTCAGCACCTGTATCAACACTGAATAGCAATAACTTAATTATTATTTATCTAACTATACTCCAGTCAAGTATTGTACATTAGTCATACTTTAGATATTTGTATTTTTGGTGGACATATATTTAAGAAATGCACCCTTCAGTTCAAAGCATCTGGTATTTCATTTTTCAGTTAACTTATAAAAATCTTTACTATTATATTATTTTAACTGCAACTAATTTACAAGTTTAAGCCTAAAACGGAAAAAGATTACAAACTTTAATAATAAGGATAGTGACTTAAGCTGGCCTAGGAACCATATTTTGAATATAACATTAACAGCACAGAAGGTAAATGTTTGAAGACTTGAATCAAAGGTTAACACAGATCATAACTTGTTTGTTGTGAGACTTAAGGACATTAGGGTTAACATAACACAGATCATAACTTGTTTGTTGTGAGACTTAAGGATATGGGATAAACATAACACAGATCATAACTTGTTTGTTGTGAGACTTAAGGACATTAGGGTTAACAAAACACAGATCATAACTTGTTTGTTGTGAGACTTAAGGACATTAGGGTTAACAAAACACAGATCATAACTTGTTTGTTGCGAGACTTAAGGATATGGGATAAACATAACACTAACACAGATCATAAATTGTTTGTTGCAAGACATAAACACATTAGGGTAAACATAACAATAACACAGATCATCCATTGTTTGTTGTGAGACTTAAGGACATTAGTGTAAACATAACACAGACCATAACTTGTTTGTTGTGAGACTTAAGGACATTAGTGTAAACATAACACAGATCATCCATTGTTTGCTGTGAGCCTTAAGGACATTAGGGTTAACATAAAAGTCAGGTGTAGAGGGTGAAAAAATGTATACATAATAAATAAACAAAATTTGGGTTTAAACATTAAATACATTTATTAATTTAAAACATAACATTCTAATATGATGCGCAAACAATAAATGGTTTAAAATGTATGAAGTCACAAGAATGATAACATGACTGCTATGATCCTCCATGAAGTCACAAGAATGATAACATGACTGCTATGATCCTACATGAAGTCACAAGAATGATAACACGACTGCTATGATCCTCCATGAAGTCACAAGAATGATAACATGACTGCTATGATCCTCCATGAAGTCACAAGAATGATAACATGACTGCTATGATCCTACAAGACTTACTAACACACACACACACACAGTAGACACCCGTCAACAAATTTTCTTTCTTTTTTTCTTTTAAAAAGGTTTGTCATCTTAATAAAATAGGAACATTTCTGACATTGTGCAGATCGTTAAAGTAATTTAAAAAATGGCTGCATTAGACACAAACTAAGCTATTACATTTATTTGCAGAGTGGTAAATATAATATGAATGTGATTTCAATATGAACAAAAGATGGTCTAACAGCCTCACATTAATCATGAAGGTAGACTAATCATTTTATGCTCAGTTGCCTATCCTTATCAAACATTCTTTTCCCCCGTAAAGGTGACATTGAATCAAACAAATACACATTTTAAACACACTTCCATCTCAACTCTAGAAAGTTTCTATTGGTGCTTTCCATATTAAAAAAACATATAACATCTTATATAAATAAGGTTAAAAGTTATCATAAATTTTTGAAATTATTTTTACCTAGAAAATAATTAAAATAAACGTCAAGAGCTAATAATAAAATAATATCTGTACCCATAAATTCATAAAGAACAAATAAAACCTGATGAAGAAATAAATATTTTAAAGAAAATCGCTATGTTTGAAAAGTTTAACGAAAAAAGCATGGTATTGTTAAGTAAGTAATTGCAGGAATATAAAAAAAAAAGTCATCCTTGTCTTGGCCATCAGTAAGTGATAACTTGAGAGATG
The DNA here is from genome assembly GCA_964017045.1 of Omphiscola glabra. NCBI lineage: Eukaryota > Metazoa > Mollusca > Gastropoda > Lymnaeidae > Omphiscola > Omphiscola glabra. The sequence goes on from OZ024806.1 coordinate 374,700, forward strand.
TTGTACCACTCTGCAAACAAATGAGGATGATGTAGTGGCACTTATCAGGCATGCTTGGCACTGGAATAGGAGAGACAAAAACATCATTGGTTAGCAAGGCAGATTTTATTATTTTTTTAATTAAAATATTATCTGCTTTAATTAATTATGAATCTAAATTATTCTACAGAGCAGTAGGTTAGTATATTACAGAGCAGTATGTTGGTGCAGTTAGTAGACCTTGTTGTTAAAGGGTTTTTATCTTTATCAAATAACTTGATAGTGCTATTTTCTAGCTAAATACTTCATGATATCCAAGTGAAGAAATAAAAAGCTTCCATCATGCATTACTATGAAATCTTAAATCTAAAAAAATTAATTTGAAATAGCTTAACTAAGGCTCAACTAAAATTCCTAACATATATTATTTTCATACAAAAACAAATTAATCTACTTCAATGTGGATATTTTATACAAATATATGTGTAATTAGCAATAATGTAAAACTTTCTTTGAATCGAGAGAATTTACAAAACTCATAAAACAATGAAGAGCTATTTAATAACAAAATTGAAATGTTTGAAACAGCCCAATAAATATAGATCTAAACAAATGAACAGATTATGACAATTAATTTCTTTTAACTTTAAAGGATTTTTTGTTTTAAAGCATAAAAATGATATAAGATGAATTATTTAGAATCTCTAGAGCTCAATAAGTTGAGTGGGAAGTTCAAATAAAGAGAATTTTAATGAGTTTTTTTATTTAATTCAAGATTCATGTTTACAGAGAAAAAAAAAAGAACCAAAAAAAAAGAAGAATTTCACTTTAATGTTTACAAATACAAATTAATGAACCTAAGAATCTTTTAATTCTTTTCATGGGGCAATGTGTTGTAAGAGAAACTGATAAAGCTTTGTAATGCTTTCATGTTGGGAGGAGATTTAGAACGCAGTAGTTGCAATCAGAACTCTGAAACAAAATAAGATATGCTGAGGTACAAAGGGTTTCCAGCAGATCTTAGTCCCCTCTATTGTGGGCGCATGTAGAGCAGTAAGCAAAGACCGGACCAATAGAATTAACAACATTTGAAAACACAAATTTGATGAATGATCAAAAAAAAAGAAAACGAAATGCTCCTTTTCCCTATGCATTCATATATAATTTAAAAATCTATAGAAAATATTCCTATTATAAGATGAGAGTGGCACATGATTCAATAAATAACACTTGATTTAAACACATAGTGGCACATGATTCAATAAATAACACTTGACTTAAACACATAGTGGCACATGATTCAATAAATAACACTTGACTTAAACATATATTTGGGGTTTATTTTAAGTCATACAGAATGAATGAAATTATCTTTGGTGTATTTGGTTATAAAATAAGCATTGAAGAAAGTAACCAGGAAAAGTAACAACCACCAAAAATGGCATTTTCCGTGTTGACTTACGACACTCATTTCTTTTTCTTCGGTAGTTGGCTAAAGTGAATACCGAAATTTCATTTTTGGAACATTAAAAAAAATAAATAAATAGAACAAGTGAATAAGAAACATGGCTTAAACATAAACTCAAAGAAAGAACATGTTTAAAGAACACGGAAATAAATAGGTCACTTACGCCCCATCTTTCTTTTTGTTATGTGATTTGCTATGTTGAGCAGGATTGTGTACAAGTGGGATCAATGTTGGATTCAATAAACAGGGAGGAACCTTCATCCTAGTTATGCATGTTATGGTCAGGTTTTTTCAAACAGAACAGATATTAGAATTTTAATATTGTTTCTCTTTCTGTCCATGTCAATGTTAAATTTTCTTTTCATGTTACTCAGAGAGATAAATTTAATAATCAGTAACGTTAAAAGGGGGCAGTATGAATCTTCTCACATTACCCTGTTTCAATAGTTGAGCACATAAGAATTAACTAAGTTAGAGCAGTAATTTAAATATGTTGTTTATTTTTGCAAAAATTGGTTTTATTTTGTTGATTATCGTGAGAACATGAATTATGAATTCTGTTTATCAATAGCCATATTTTTAAAACAAAATTGTTGCCCAATTCTAGACCAAACTGGCATTATGCAAGTGATTACTAGTAAAATTTATTGACATCTGCTCACCTTTTAGATGCCAAAGCACTAAGAAGACGATTGCCAAAGAAGAATGTAGGGACGGCAATTATGCCCAACCAGCGTAGAGTTTGGAACATATTCAGGTGAGTCCAGTAACAGTAGTAGAGGCCAAAAATAGCTGTCAAATATGATACATTAGCATTATAATAACTGATGCAAATGGATGAATATTTCACAGAATTAATTCTTTTTTAAAAAACTAATCAGTCAGAAAAAACATATTATTTGAGAAAGTAAACCAAGGGAGCATAACTAAAACAAGGGAGCATGACTAAAACAAGGGAGCATGACTAAAACAAGGGAGCATGACTAAAACAAGGGAGCATGACTAAAACAAGGGAGCATGACTAACCTCCTAAGCAAACATGGAAACCCACAGCACTGAGAGAAATAGGAAAGTTGGAAACGTTTACTCCAATCCTCAGCCACTGAAATAATCAAACACAAATCTAACTTTTAAAATCATTTTTGAATTATCCTTGTAAGTATTATTAAAAAGTATTCTCAAGCCTCTGAGATTCAACTAGTAAGTGAAGTATTTCAACTGTACTTCATTGACATGATTAAAATACAAAATTGTGAATTTAACCAGACAACATTTTTTAAAATATTTGAAACCAATTTTTTTTCAAATGTAAGTGTAATTAAATCTAATGAAAATCAAGCTCAAGAACTCAGACCAAAAGTCATTTAAAGACTTACCAAGATAAGAAGAATAAGCAGTGGAAGCAAAACAAGGGCAGTGAAGGCAAGGGAGACGGTGGCAGGAGGGCGCTTCTCAGGTTCATTGAATTTGTGCTGAAAAAAATTGTTGAAGTGTTATACACTGATAACAATTATTTAATTTACCGCTATGTTAAAATTTAAAATAATTAATTTATACAACTAAAACAAAGTAACATTAATGCATTCCATCACCACTTAAAAATGACAGTTTTCTATATTACACTATTATAATGTGAGATTTCTTGTTGAGTTCAATCCAACAAAAACGTACCTTTATTTCAGGTTTCTTAGCATACTGGTTAGTGGTATTGGCAGGAGCTTCACTAGCTTCAGGAAATGTAATGGATATGTCAGCCTAAAGAAATGAAAACAGTGGGGTGATGTTAATAGACCAGTCATTACTGACATAAATAGACCAGTCATTACTGACATAAATAGACCAGTCATTACTGACATAAATAGACCTGTCATTACTGACATAAATAGACAAGTCATTACTGACATAAATAGACCAGTCATAAATAAACCAGTTCATAAACCATACATAAAAATTCATGATTACAACCCTAAAAATCTAAATTCATATTACTGGAGTAGCTTATCCACAATTAACTCTGTTACTTACAATTAGCCAAGAAAAGGGGTTCTCAATCACAGCATCTCCAACAATCAACTCCATACTGTACTTGCCAGAAACTGAACCAAACTCTTTAGCACTACCACCGACATCCTGAATGGAGACACAACAGATGAAGACAGAGACGTATCTTACAGAATTTATGTCTTATTTCTGAATCCTTTAGTAAGCTTTCCCCAAATATGTAACAATATCTTTAATTCAAGTCACCAACAATATAACTTTATTACTTATGATTTAAATTATTATTTTTTTTTCTGTTATATGATTTACAATGAAATACCACAAATATTTTAAACTCAATAGAGCAGCAAAAATCAATCTACTTACCAGATCAAACTTGCTTGTAAGACTGTTGTCTACTTACCAGATCAAACTTGCTTGTAAGACTGTTGTCTACTTACCAGATCAAACTTGCTTGTAAGACTGTTGTCTACTTACCAGATCAAACTTGCTTGTAAGACTGTTGTCTACTTACCAGATCAAACTTGCTTGTAAGACTGTTGTCTACTTACCAGATCAAACTTGCTTGTAAGACTGTTGTCTGACTCTGTTACAAAGATGATCTCTTGCCTTGTTTCCAAGTTGGTTAAACGAACAAATGCTTGATGGGCGGTCATGAGAGTTCCACTTGTTTTGTCCTTGAGCTGAAATTTCATGACAATCTTCTGGTGATAGTCAGCTTCAATGACAGTGGCAGCTTTGTTGGGGTGAACAAGCCTGAGGACAAGTGCACATAATCAACTTATTGTTGAACATAGTTAACCCACGAACTGTCCATATTATTATTCTGTTCTGTGCAGGCAATTTAGAGCTTTTTGGGTGCCTTTGAAAAATGTGATTTTTCAAATGCAAATACTATAGCTAGACTCCATAAAGTATATATTTATTGAAATTAGACTGAATGGGGAATCATATTGGCCATTTTTTAAATTAATATTTTATATTCCGTGACCAAGAATAAAGAAAATAATAAAAAGTTTTCTTTTCAAGTACCTTAATAAAAAATTTTTTAAAGGCATATCATAATAATGTTTATATAATATGATATCATTTTTATTTATCTTTCAGAAAATTTATTATTTGCACATGTTTTAGTTATTAATAGATTTTTATTAAAAATACTTCTGATACCTATAATTACGCTCAAGTAACAAAGCACGACATAAACAATATAAACATTACTAATTAGCAAGAAACAGATACAATTTAAGAAAGGTGCTATATAAATACTTAATCCATAAAACAAAATATAAGAAAACATATATAGAACAACATCCAAATATTTTTTTGTTGGTAAACAATCATCTGCAACATAGTTTTTAACAAGTCCTGCTGTTGGGGCAATGCCTACTTGTTCTAGGTCTAAATTGTCCGAGTTAGAACTTTCGCTTCTGACCCACTAGAAAATTAATCAGAATTATCATTATCTTCGTGTGTGTTAGGAAAATCATCTTCCGAATCATTTAAGTCATGAACTAAAAAGTTATCAAAAAGATTCCTGATTTATTTTGTAAGCCAGATGGTCCAGCCATGGCCTCATCCATTTTGCGAAAATCTACATACACAAATTTTCTTGATAAAGATCGTTGTAAAAATAATTCCAAAGTTTAAAAAAAGTACACAGAAGAGCAAAAAACAGAAGTTCATTTATTAATAAAAAGGTAGTGGTTTTATTAAGTGTAAAATATTGGACTGGAAGCTGTTCTTTCAACGCAATTTTAAAGGAAGAGAAAATTGGCTGATGATATCGGCCGACAACAGTTTGTGGGTTAAACACATCTTGAGAATAAGCAAACTATATTCCAAAGCTAAAAATATCAATGTTAACATTTATTTCTAAACATACCTATCAAATTAGACATTTTTTTGAAAATCATTTACTAAAAACAAAAGGTTACTCATGTTATAACAGGTTATAACCAATTACTCATGTTATAAATAATACTAATTTATTACTCATGTTATAACACCCAGTCACTCATTTTATAACAAAAGGTCAATCACTCAGGTAATAACAACCAGTCAATCACTCATTTTATAACAGGTCAATCAGTCAGGTTATAACAATAGGTTACTCATGTTATAACATCATGTCAATCACTCAGGTTATAACAACAGGTTACTCATGTTATAAAATCATGTCAATCACTCAGGTTATGAGTCTTTATGAATTATGAATATCAAACAATGTCAAAGCTTTCTAATCAAAGATACCTGGTTGTTCGCGCAGCAGTAGCCTGGTCTTTATCTGCCACTCCTATCTCAACATTTTCAATGGCAACTTTAGTGGTCACCTTGACTTCCACCTACCACATGAAAAAAAGTTCAGTCAATTTCAATTTAATTTTTCCACTATTACTAATTAAATGCTTTACCATTACATTCAATTGGACCTGTGAATAATTGCTCCACTTTTCCTTCATAAATAGCTTTTCTTAAAGTAAAAATAGAAATGGCATACTTCCGCTCCTGTCGTTCCAATGAGTTTAGCATCAGCTTTCTTTGGAACTACACTGATGGTAAGCTTGTAAAATCCCTTGGCCGGCTTGGCCTCGAGAAAATTCAGCTCAAATAAAGACCTAGAGGAAAAATATTTATTGTGTATTTATTGATTACTGACCAAGCTTCTTTATTTTTTTCACAGCTGTCATTTTCTCAATATTATTTATTTGTTGATAGCTAGTGAAATGAAAAGCATAGATCAACACTACAATAAAGGTCAAAATTTTATACACAGAATCTAACTCCTGCTAAACAAAGCAGAAATAACTTGAAATATGCAGAATCAAAATAATACTAACTTTTCAGAGGCAGACAGAGTGAACTGCTTTTTGCTTAGAACAACAGCACCATCTTCTAAATGCCTGGCACTGTCAGCAGTGACGGTCATCTCACCAAGGTTACCACCTAACAAATCTGTAACTTGAACCTAAGATCCCAAGTATAAAGTAAATGCAAATAGAACCAAGAGCCCCTTTTACTACAAATTTATGCTGAATTTCCACATTAAAAGTATGAAGATATTTGAACTAAGTCAAATAATTTGTCATCTTACAATACTGGGGTTGCCACTATATGATAAAGAGTGTTGATAACATCAATAAGATAGGTTAAATATGATGTTTAGACTGGCATAGTAAATAGATTTGGTAAGGAACAGTTTCCATCAGGGAGGCATATTTGTAAGTCTAGTCTTCATATATATATATATACTTACTTTGACGGATGGATCAGCCTGGGTTACTGCCACGGGACTGGCTAGCGTCACGGCAACAGGAACATGGAACTAAAATAAGGGAAATAATAACATTATTAATGTCACATTAAAAATAATAACTCATCACACATAAATAAGATTTCATAACTAACATTATTTATTGGGTTATCATTTAGAGAACGGAGATACTCAGCTACTATTAACTGTTAATAAAAACAAAAAACAGAACTAAAATCCAGCCAATATTTGAGATGCTGATATATAACTAACTGTCAACACACCTTGTTAGTTGTCAACGTCTTAATGACTGAAAGGAACTGGTATGCTGATTTCAGTTGGTGAACATGCTTACGACTAAGAAAGTAATTTGCAAACTTCAAAACCTTGTCCTGCAAAAAAAACATATATTTATAAATAATTTGATCTTTTCAGACATTTCAAGTACGTAGGGAAAATGAGGCAGATTTAATCAACAATGTTTGCAATTATATTTCAACAATTTTTAGAATAGGCTAAAATACACACTCAAAATAAAACAAACCTGTGCAATTGTTGGAGCCTTCTTATTTTTCTCAGCCAATTTGTAAGCACTGTCCACTACCAAAGCGGTTGCAAACAGACCACCTTCAAACTAAGAAACAAGACGCATGAATTAATTTGTGTTCCTATACCATTCTAGCCTGATAGAAGCATGAATTAAGTTGTGTTCCTATACCATTCTAGCCTGATAGAAGCATGAATTAAGTTGTGTTCCTATACCATTCTAGCCTGATAGAAGCATGAATTAAGTTGTGTTCCTATACCATTCTAGCCTGATAGAAGCATGAATTAAGTTGTGTTCCTATACCATTCTAACCTGATTACCAATCCTATGATCACTGTCAGGAATCATGATGGGTGTCTTTTTAATACCATTGTCGAGAGTATGAATTATGAATTCTTAAACCAATACACAATAATACATTAACATGTGACCTGGTTCTTTTTAATGACAATTATTCACTTTTATTGAACTCTACTGCACTGTAAAACAATATTACAAATTTATAGTTCTGAACACTGATTCAATCACTAATGATGTTAAAATATTTATACAGATCGCTGACAACCTCAGCCTAGGACTGGCCCCAAACTTAGGATATGTTCTGACACAATTGCTCTCCCCTGCAAGCTTTTATATCCCTTATTACATCTGATTGACTTCACCAGTCTTGATTGGTATGTGTATGAATTAAATCAGATTGACTTCACCAGTCTTGATTGTTATGTGTATGAATTAGATGTGATTGACACAACACCCCACTTACTTGCAAATATTTGTCATCCACTTCATCAGCTTGCGCTACAACATCCTCAATATTGTCAACAAATTTACTGATATCCCCACTTAATTCAGTTGCTGCTAAAAATGCATAGCCGTGACTGAAAGATGAAAACAAAATAATGCAAGCCTCTATTCATGATGAAATTAAAATTTTGTCAAAAAATAACAACCAAAAAAATAAAATGTTTCAAAATTAAAATTATCATGAAGTCAATTTCTGTAAAACATCTATTGGAGATAAGCATTTCATTAAGGTCATTTGCCTCCAACGAAATTAACATTATATTAAACGATGAATATAAATTTAACAGCTATTAATGTATCTGACTAAGATTAAGATGTTTTTCCTTAAGGTCAACACTTGATATGTTCCGTTATTATTAAAAAAAAATCGTCCATAACTATATTGCAAATGCACATACTAAAAATAATTTAACTGTACAGTTATTGAATAGCAATATTATTTTAATTTATTCTCTAATTCAATGTCATAATTTTGAGAGGTTCATGCACATCAATAGAAATCATCTTTACAAACTAATTTTATTGTTAGACAAGTATCAAATTACCTCGATGGGGAGTCATCTGTATTAAGGGCTGCTAGTATTGCTTTTGAAACTGCACTGTCATCAGCTACAAGAAAAATAAAATCAGTCTGTTAAGAGGTAGCTTAACTAATGAAAACTGAGATTATCATTTTTGACAAAAGAATTTTACGAAACAATCAAAACCTTAAAAGTTATAGAAATTTATAAAAAATACTTGCAAACAAATTGGAAGGAATAATAAGCCTACCTGGCAGTCCAAGGCTTTTTAAAGCTAGATAAGCAAAAACAATGTCTTGGACACTGGAGTCCTCCTTGATGGCATCTGTTAAAGTTTTCTTAAACTCAGGCACCTCAACCTGAAGAGAAAGATAAATACCTTTATGTTGCCATTTTGGGGAGAAAAACCAAACAACAGTGATGCGTATTACAATGCACAGATGTTAGTGACTGCACAGATGTACCAGGTGTTCCTGTTCAGAGGAAGTGACTGCCCAGATGTATCAGGTGCTGCCTCATCTATAACAATTCTCGATACCTCTGAATAACGGCCTCTCCCATCTAGGTGTGTTTGAATGGGTGCCTATGGAAAATTACTCCTGCTTGTGTTGTACTGTCCCTTCATGTTTTTAACATAGACCCATCAGGTGCAGATGAAGTCCAATGGTATAACTGGAAATTTGGGAGGAGCCTGCCCCCCCCCCCCCCCCAAGAGCAAAGTGTAAAACCTGTCATGTTACACTAACCCAGCTCCTACTTTCCCTTGTCTTTACCCTTCCTACATCCTCTTTCAATGCCCCCCCTCCCAACGGTTGAACCAGAAGTTGGATCCTGATGGATGCATACAACTGACCTGTCATGATGGGAACATACAACAATACTGAGGCAGCCCTTGAACAGACACAACAGAACCAGGATAGCAGCAAAGTCCTTGAACAGACACAACAGAACCAGGACAGCAGCAAAGTCCTTGAACAGACACAACAGAACCAGGACAGCAGCAAAGTCCTTGAACAGACACAACAGAACCAGGACAGCAGCAAAGTCCTTGAACAGACACAACAGAACCAGGACATGACAATCCTCTGTCTAATACTAAAATGGCCTAAACGAACCATGAAATAAGGAGAGCTAGGAGAAAAGTACAGACCCATTACATGATAGCTACAGACAAAACAATAGCATCCTACGTAGGGTATATAATCCAAATATAGACAGATGGGTCAGCTTTTAAAGGAGCACTACATGCAGGCTATCGTGTATGAATAGAGTACTCTGATGTAATAATGAAGCACTACTTGTGTTTAATGGATGGGCTATGGGCACAACAGGAAGATGTGTTTTCCCAAACATGCTTAGTCCCGACCCTATAGATCCAAAAAATGACCCCCAAAGAAATAAACAGTTCATAATCCGTAATTAAAGCTTAAAATATATTGTTTTAATTACACTAATTGTGTTATTAATCTATTTAAAAGCTTTATCGCAGTCAAACTATTTTTTTCATTGGTTAATCATGTGTAAATCTCCACCAAGGCCGCAGCGCACATGCCAAATGGCCACTGGCTCCGAATAATGATGATGTACCCATTTCATTTGATAGGATAAATGTGTATGGAATATTAAATATCCAATTATATGAAGTTCTATCCCATCTGGGTTCTGGTTTAGATTTCGTAATAAGAAAGGCAGTTAACTTACCTTGCAGTTACCTAGAGCTTTAGCAGCTGTTGCACCATAATAAATGGACGCAACATTGCTTCCATCCAACACTTTGGAGATAACTTTACAAGCATCCTGTCAAATAAATTGTTCATATTACTTACTGAGTAAAACCCTAATGATATTAATCTGTTCAATTCTTATATTCCAAAGCACTTTAAGGTTTGAAGAAGTTTAAGTAATATTAGTATAATTAAGCACTTGGTAACAATCTAAACAACTTGTCTTTATTAGTGCAAGTTTGTTGAACTCATCATTGCCAAAAAATCTAATGAAACAGTGATTCAAAGCAAAAGATACATCCCATTTTTTCATCATTGCCAAAAAATCTAATGAAACAGTGATTCAAAGCAAAAGATAAATCCCATTTTTTCATCATTTCCAAAACTTTTTCAGTGGCATCGTCATTTGCATACTTCTATTTGAGGCCCCCACTTCGTTTATTCAGACCTAAAATGCTTAATCATTACAGTGTCACTTTGCCGAAGGTTTTAAACCCCAATTTAGTCATTCAATATTTACCTGTGCATTAGGAACTGTTGCCCCTAGCAACTTCAAGCCAAGAATAGAATAATGAGCTGCCTGAGTATCAGCGTAAGGGGACGCTGCCTCAAAAACAGATTTGAGTCTACTCTGGTCCACAGTTGTAAGGAATGAAGATGGTGTCAGAGCCTGTCCAACAACAGCAATTGCCAACAACCCAACCACCGATAAAACTGAAATATTTTAATGAAACCTATCAGATTATTGTCAAATAAAGTTTAGTGAATCTCCATTCCTCCATCAGAATTACAAAATTTGTGGTGGTCATCTAAAATCATCACTGGGTTAATAAAGATTTTAAGTCCTGCATTGAGACAGAGAGTTTTATTCTATTTATTGAACCATTATTCATGACATAGAATATATTTTAAGCTATGATTTTAAGGTTCGAGCTTTGGATTCTACTTGTGAGCATTTTCAATTATGGCAGGGAAAAAAAGGTTTAAGCATTAAAAATGCTAGATACTTTCTTCTTTATCTCGAGGGCCCACCATCAATGCATTGATCATTCTGGCTCTTTGACTACATACTGTAACTCAACACTGACTGTAGCATCAAGTACAACAAAACTGGTCATATTCCCATAGGTAGTCATTCTTTGTATTGCAGGATAATGTTATTCTATGATATAAGTAGATGTGTAGGCAATTGATACAAATAGGATTTGGAGTAGGCCCATTTGATTATGACCGATTATCTGTGGTAAATTGTTAAGTAATACATAAGGCTAATCAGTAATATTAAATTTCAGTATAAAAGCATTATAAATTAAAGGACATTAATCAGTTAATGCACGGGTCCGCACACAACAACCATTGACTTTGGTTTATCTGGTTCAAAAAACCAATAGTAATTTTGAAGTGCAAAACACAAGAATTAGTGACTGCTGTGAGAACAATAACAGGGGAGGAGATTTTTGAAAAGGCAGACACAACCATCGATCAGTACAATTTAGAATAGATAAAATCAAACAGTGGCGCAGCAAGTGTTGGTAGGTACATGAGAGTCAGAGGATAAGGTACAGTTGGAAAATATACAATGCTTTTTAAAATATTTGCTATTCTAAACCTTAACTACTTTATATTTTAATTCATCAAAAAATAGTGAAAAATATATGGATTAATCTTGTCATGGTACCCGTGATTTTAACACGGAACTTTATAACCCCCCCCCCCCCCCCACCACCACCAATATTCCTAAATTTTCAATTCTTTGCCGGCGTCTCTGTTAATGGAAGGTATTGACAATATGTTTAGGCAGAGAGCTGAGATTTTCTCAAATAAAAAATAAACGCCATAATCTTTTCATTAAAACTAGTGAATTGCTTTGGAAATTTGCTTTTTTTTTTTTTTTGAAGTCTTTCCCAAATATGTGAATGACCTTAAACTCAGATTAGAAGGCAAAAGAAGTTTGTCTCCTACATGTACACCCATGTGAAGGTATTTTGGCAAAAACTAATTCTTTTCAATTCCCAGCTGATGAGTTGCTTCAGTCAATTTTTATACTGTGGAAAATTTGAAAAAAATGCAAGAGACCCATTCCCACCAGAGTTTGTGCAATGAGTAAGTACCGGTACCCTCTGCCTTGAGACAGCGGTTTCAGGACCATTTTCTGATCATCCAGCCTGTGACGCAAAACCAAATATCTTCCAAAACCTAGCTGCAAGCTGAACTTTCAATTGAAGTCACCAGTCTGCAATCCAATGAGATGATGAAAGACGGATACAAAGAAGGGATATTGATAATCATCAATCTATAGATATAGGTCCAAGGTTATATGCTCCTAAATTTACTTCAGTCTTTGGTAAAAATACTGTGTAAGAAGACTGGTCAAAAATTAAATATATGAAATCTTGTTACAGAACAGGCTTATCTAATTAACACTTTCAGACAATTTTAATGACAGAGAGTAGTAACTTTGTGCCTCAAATAAATATTACACAAAAAACAAGTTTCATGCTTCTTACTTATCTAAAACTATTATATTCTATAACAGTGAAAAATTTCAACTAAATACAAGTCACGCAAGTACTAATTTCTTGCTTCATGTTACATTTAGACAAATAAAAAGTATTTCTTGCATGTTTTAAATATTAGTTTTTAGAGAATAAAAAGTGATAAATTCTAAAATTTATAGACCTGCTTAATTTTTGTACAGTCCATCTGACCCCTGAAAGCAGACAAGATCTTCATACTGGCCCTTGTAGAAAAGTTTTGCTTTACCCCGATTTCATGTATCTTTATTTTAGAATATTCATTTATAAATTTCTGTTTCCCTTTCTGGTGAAACTTTAAAACACCAGCCTGTGATTGTGACAGTCACTGAGTCAGTTGTCTGTAGGAGGAGATTCTCAAATCTTGCATGTGTCCAAATGTTAGCCAAGACAAAAATTACTAAAGTAGTAGTTGACGCTTTAGTCACTAACTTAGTGTACAGAAAACAAAAAGGCAAAATAAAAACTGGCCCTGAGCCAGTCTTGGTCTAACAAATATTAAATGTAATAATCAAAGCCAAGCAATTTAATTAAGAAGTGAACAATGCTGAAGTATAACATAATTAGACAAAATACCCAGCACTGCCTAGGATTTGCACTCAGAAAAAACTTTCTACAGCTTTACCAGCTACAATTGAAATTAATGACCAAAAACATTTTTGCCTAGTCAAAACCTTGATTTAAAGACTAATCAAACTTTTAAAAGTTCTCCCATTAAAAAATTATTCCCCAAAGTCAAACATATCATAGGTTTATCACTAAAATTAAAATGGGACCCTTGCAGGGCCATTCAATAACGCACCTTTTTAGTTAGGCTTAAGACTGGAGGCCCCAATAAAATCAGTCAGATAAATAATGGAGTTAAAATTTAAAAGTAGTCCCATAAAATTGGTCGAAAATTGCCAGAGCTCTAGCCCTTTAAATTATCGAACATTCTGGAAAATTTTAGACCGGCCCTACATGCAGTGGATATTATTTAAAATCAATTGATATTTCAATATGAGCTAGTGATGAAGGCCACCATTGTTGCCTAGATTCATCATTCAACCAGCCAGAAGCCTATATTGTTGCCTAGGCATATTGAGTACTGGTATTATATGGCATATATAAGGAAAAATTAAATTGAAAAAGCCAGAAGGGAGTGAATATATTGATTTTAGAACCCATTAGTATTTTAATCTGGATAATAAAGTATAAGTAATTGTATGTGACGTGTTTAAAGTTATTACTTTCTGTCTAGATTGAAATACACCCATCTATCATGCAGTAGCTTTTGTGTGTAATTTTATTTATTATTAAGGTGGTTTTATATAGCGCATGATATTTGCACTTCACATAAAAATTAGCAATTACAGAATATTATACATTTAAAAACAACAATTGGTAAAAAGCTTGACCTCACCCACCCGAGTACTATCTACCCCTGACTAGCCATGAACAGCACCCAACAGCATCGAGCGTTGTTTATCAGTTAGACAGGGGAGAGAATGTGTCAGTATAGTAAAATTTGAAGAGATGGGTCTTGAGGGTAGTTTTGAAGGCTGGGACGGTCGGTATATTGGGGATGTGTAATGGGAGAGAATTCCATTGTTTTGGGGCACATAAAGATCATTCACCATGATTTAGTGTGTGTTCTGGGAATAGAAAGAATAGGCGTGTCTGCGTAGGAATGAAGCTTTTATTCAAAGGGATGAATAGACAGAAAGAAGTTCAGTAAGATAGGAAGGGCAGGAACAAGAGAAACAATTGTGACAGAGAACAGAAAGCCTGAGCTTGTTTGTAATTATTGCGCGCCTGTATAGGAAGCCAATGAAGTGAGTGAAGTAGTTGAGTGACGTGATCATATTGCTCATATAAGTAAAAATGAAATTTAGGCCCCAGCCCACCCCACCCCCTCCCCTATTTTTTAAATGAATATTTTGCCAAGTCCCCCAGGCCAAGTTTGATGGATCCATCAGTCCAAAAATAATGATAGAAACGTATGCAGAACAAACAAACACATTTTCCATTATATATATAAATGATTCTAAAGGGAAATTATAGCATTAATGTTTAGTATTATGTACGTTGAAATGAATTTAGGGTGAGGTATACCGTATAGTATAGTAGTATAGCGCCAGTACCGGCAAGGCCGCCCACCGTGGCAGGATATGGTTGGCACCGGTTGAAGACGATTGTTAGATTTAGTATTATATATAGTACTAAATTTATTTGCAAACAGCACATAGTGAAACAAATAAATGATTGTGGGGTGTTTTGTATAATAATTAACTATAAAATATTAATTAAATTGGTAAAGATTCAAAATGTTCACAGCAAGCCTACCTTTCGCCATGTTTATTGACGTTAGAATAGAACGTAGTCGATTACCGTACCTGGCTCTTTGATTAAAATAGTTTATATTGAAAACCATTCATAATTTATTATTTCATTTTTTTACAGAAATTATATTATTTAATCTCAATTTATTTTTAAAATGAATTTACATTTTTATATTGTTTAATACAATAAGATTAAAATTCAATTCAATGAAAAACAAAAATGATTGATTATATTTTGAATTAAAAAAATACGGTTACGATTTTATGTCGCCGATCTTTGTGTGACACGTTTATACTCATCTCTTGTAGCTAGAGTTTATTATTTTTAATTTCCAAAAAGATAGTTCGCATTCAATATTGTGCGTTTGTTTCATTCTGTTATTTTTTTTTAAAAAGTACTCTTATTTGTCTAAAATTGGTGTTCCACATTAAATTGTAATTTTTCGTTCTCATTCTTACATTGACAAAGAAATTATTTTTACAAGAAAAAAAGGGTGTTCTGTGTTAGGTCAGAGTCGGGTACACAGGGGCGTAACTAAGGTATATCAGATAGCATGGTCTGGTATACTGCACCTCATTTAATATGCATACAGTGTAACTAAAGTAATATTATAAATACATAAGAAAATCAATGGATATTTTATTAGACAATAATTGATACAATTTTTCAGTTTAAAAATTCAGATAAATGCAACATAGTGACAATTAACAGCAAGGAAATTTAAGGGGATTTCTGAAAAATATTTTAATATCCAAGAGCTCCACGTGAAAGACAAATCTGGTTTAGGTGTATCAATAGCGTCACAATATGTGCGCAAGGTACCCTCACCGTGGGGCAGGGTACATACTTATTGGACAATTGCAAATTTGACAGAGCTCGCACGAGTCAGTCTCGTGACAGATCTAAGTTAAATGTAAGAGTAGCGTGCCGCTAGAACGCTTTGCCACCAGAACACTTTGCCACAAGGACCAGCGCTAGTGAACGGTGAAAGGAGTAATCGACCAAGGCCCCGCGCTTGTGGGGACCCCACGCTTACTCTTTATAATATTATATATTATTAATATGGCCAGACATTGCATTATAACATTACATATTATTAATATAACAAGACAGAGCCTATATTCCTAGTTTGTAATTTCCGGTCAACACAATTTTGGGGGATACAAAATAAATCAAATGATCCTAACCCTCCAAGTTCAATGGCGTGATGATCCCAACTCTCCAAGTTTAATGACGTGATTATCCCAACCCTCCAAGTTTAATGACGTGATTATCCCAACCCTCCAAGTTCAATGGCGTGATGATCCCAACTCTCCAAGTTTAATGACGTGATTATCCCAACCCTCCAAGTTTAATGACGTGATTATCCCAACCCTCCAAGTTCAATGGCGTGATGATCCCAACTCTCCAAGTTTAATGACGTGATTATCCCAACCCTCCAAGTTTAATGACGTGATTATCCCAACCCTCCAAGTTCAATGGCCTGATGATTCTAAAATGAATAATGAAGCTACTTGCCTTCCAAGCTATGAGCTGGGGGGGGGGGGTTGACATGTTCTTACGGTAAGAAGTTATGTTGGCTATCTTGCAGACATTAGCAACCCTACTTGATGTAGCCATTACACATATCCAATCTTGCAGATATCGGCTACCCAACTTGATGTAGCCATTACACGTCCAATCTTGCAGATATCGGCTACCCAACTTGATGTAGCCATTACACATGCCCATCTTGCAGATATCGGCTACCCAACTTGATGTAGCCATTACACGTCCAATCTTGCAGTTGCAGATATCGGCTACCCAACTTGATGTAGCCATTACACACGCCAACGGTCTTATAAATTTCCTCACCAAATGCAGAAATAAAGAATGTGTATCTACAAGGACCACTGCAAAAGGAAGTTGCAACAGAAACGAACTTCGATCAAGAACAAAATGATATTAACAGCGCAAAGTTGATGAAAACCGTTACCGGAATTTAGTTCAAAAGAAATTTGCTTGGTGGAAGTTTGTTCAAGTGGAAGTTTCTTTGATGGAAATTTGTTCAAATGGAAATTTTTTCGATTAGATTTTTGTTGAAGTGCAATTTGTTCAAGTGGAAATTTGTTGAAGTGAAAAATTAGTTCAAGTGGATAATTGTTCAAGTGGAAGTTTGTTCGAGAAATTTGGAGAGGGTGACACCACGAAGTTATCATGAAACCATGCGGTTGCGATGAAGTTACCATGAAATCAAGGAGTTACCGCGCTGATTTCACAGACCATAAAGACGTCACTGCTGACCACCACGAGGTTACTGCACTGGGTTACACAAACTCAAATGACGTCATTGTTGACCACCACGAGGTTACTGCACTGGGTTACACAAACTCAAATGACGTCATTGTTGACCACCATGAGGTTACTGCACTGGGTTAAACAAACTCAAATGACGTCATTGTTGACCACCATGAGGTTACTGCACTGGGTTACACAAACCCAAATGACGTCATTGTTGACCACCATGAGGTTACTGCACTGGGTTACACAAACTCAAATGACGTCATTGTTGACCACCATGAGGTTACTGCACTGGGTTACACAAACTCAAATGACGTCATTGTTGACCACCATGAGGTTACTGCACTGGGTTACACTAACTCAAATGACGTCATGTTGACCACCATGAGGTTACTGCACTGGGTTACACAAACTCAAATGACGTCATTGTTGACCACCATGAGGTTACTGCACTGGGTTACACAAACTCAAATGACATCATTGTTGACCACCATGAGGTTACTGCACTGGGTTACACAAACTCAAATGACGTCATTGTTGACCACCATGAGGTTACTGCACTGGGTTACACAAACTCAAATGACGTCATTGTTGACCACCACGAGGTTACTGCACTGGGTTACACAAACTCAAATGACGTCATTGTTGACCACCACGAGGTTACTGCACTGGGTTACACTAACTCAAATGACGTCATTGTTGACCACCATGAGGTTACTGCACTGGGTTACACAAACTCAAATGACGTCATTGTTGACCACCATGAGGTTACTGCACTGGGTTACACTAACTCAAATGACGTCATTGTTGACCACCATGAGGTTACTGCACTGGGTTACACTAACTCAAATGACGTCATTGTTGACCACCATGAGGTTACTGCACTGGGTTACACTAACTCAAATGACGTCACTGCTGACCACCACGGACGTTTTGGTGGACGTTACTTTGCTACAAGTGTCCCACTGAGACAAGCAATGACCCACTGAGACAAGCAGTGATCCACTGAGACAAGCAGTGACCCACTGAGACAAGCAGTGACCCACTGAGACAAGCAGTGACCCACTGAGACAAGCAGTGACCCACTGAGACAAGCAGTGATCCACTGAGACAAGCAGTGACCCACTGAGAAAAGCAGTGACCCACTGAGACAAGCAGTGACCCACTGAGACAAGCAGTGACCCACTAAGACAAGCAGTGACCCACAAGACAAGCAGTGACCCACTAAGACAAGCAGTGACCCACTGAGACAAGCAGTGACCCACTGAGACAAGCAGTGACCCACTGAGACAAGCAGTGATCCACTGAGACAAGCAGTGACCCACTGAGACAAGCATTGACACACTGAGACAAGCAGTGACCCACTGAGACAAGCAGTGACCCACTGAGACAAGCAGTGACCCACTGAGACAAGCATTGACCCACTGAGACAAGCAGCATCACATATCTCTTGAAACAGACCAGGATGCAGTAGGTGACCAGCAGTGTTCTTTCTGTGTCAATGTTAGGTTAGGGTTAGGAAACAGACCAGGATTCAGTAGGTGACCAGCAGTAGTTTTTCCGAGTCAATGTTAGGTTAGGGTTAGTGTTAGGAAAAAGACCAGGATGCAGTGGGTTACCAGCAGTGGTCTTTCTGTGTCAATGTTAGGTTAGGGTTAGGAAACAGGCCAGGATGCAGTAGGTGACCAGCAGTGGTCTTTCTGTGTCAATGTTTGGTTAGGGTTACGGTTAGGGTTAGGAAACAGACCAGGATGCAGTAGGTGACCAGCAGTGGTCTTTCTGTGTCAATGTTAGTTTAGGGTTAGGAAACAGGCCAGGATGCAGTAGGTGACCAGCAGTGGTCTTTCTCTGTCAATAATCTACAGCCAACAGGACTCCATATCCAGATTTAAAATCAGCGTTTGAAGAAGGTAGCAGATCGTGCTACTAACAAATGCTGTCAGACTGAAGACGGTAGCAGATCGTGCTACTAACAAATGCTGTCAGACTGAAGACGGTAGCAGATCGTGCTACTAACAAATGCTGTCAGACTGAAGACGGTAGCAGATCGTGCAACTAACAAATGCTGTCAGTCTGAAGACGGTAGCAGATCGTGCTACTAACAAATGCTGTCAGGCTGAAGACGGTAGCAGATCAGGCTACTAACAAATGCTGACAGACTGAAGACGGTAGCAGATCGTGCTACTAACAAATGCTGTCAGACGGAAGACGGTAGCTAATCGGGCTACTAACAAATTAACTGAACAAAAATTGATTTAAGAACATCTTTGTCTATTGTCTTATAAAAATTATGTTTCATGTCGAGTAATTTTAAGCAGATGGCATCAGCCCTATCGATACCACAAAAGCCGGCCCGGGGGGGGTTTGCTGAATAGTTTAACAGTTATGATGCCATTTAATTTTAGTTCTATTTTTTTTTTTTCAAAATTCAATTATTTTTTTAGCACCAGCAAGCTGCTAGTCTAGTCGTTTTTTCCTGTTAGAGTTAGATTAAGCCTATTTTCACAGATTACGCCTTTTCACGGGTTACGCCTCTTCATTGGTTACAAATTCAAACAGATTCGTTTCTACTCGATTACACGCACGTATTCTTGTCATTAACCGTTAGATATTGAGAGAATGAACATGTTCAAGAGATGTGAACTCTAACCTGGGTGACACTGACGTCACTGACTTACTTCGTTCCCTTGTCCTTTGAACTTTGAACTCCGTGACAGTAAATTAAATGTCTTGAAATAAGGGAAATAACGAGATAAATATTTAGGAAGTTTAAGTTGCCTCCCCTAATTAAATTCTGAAACTCCCTACCACATTCCGGTACCGATACCACCCAAAAAAAAAAAAAAAAAAAAAAAAAAAAAAAAAAGAAACCATATATTAACAAATCCAGGCTTTGCCAGGGCTTTCTACCACGTATTTATTAAGTCTTTTCTTTAGCTAGAGCAGTGGTTCTCAATCTTCCTAATGCCGCGACTCTTTATTACTGTTCCTCGTGTTGTTGCAACCCCCCAAACAAAAAATTATTTCCGTAGCTACTTCATAACTGTAGAGTATATGTGTATTCCGATGGACTAGGCGACCCCTGTGAAAGGGGCCGCGACCCACAAGTTGAGAACCGCTGAGCTAGAGGCTTCACATTTCAACATGAAAACGTATTTTTGTTTTTAACGCAAAGACTCAAAAACGATTGGACCTATAGAGTTGAAATTTTGCACAGATGTTATCTATTATTCTGGAAGTACTGCAGGCTCAGGGCCAGCTCAAGGTCCCGGCAACTCGCCATGTGCTTAGGGCTCCGGCAACCGTGGGACCGGTCCTGCACAGGATGTCACTTTTTTGTCCGAGCTCAAGTTGGCCCACTGCTCACTGCCCACAGGGACCGCAATTTTCTTTTCCCATATACATTTCCTACCGTATATTATTATTAATAATAATAAAGTTCATTTGAAAAATCACACTTCATCCCCAAAGGCTCGAAGTGCGGTACAAAAACAAATCTAGGAGATATTAAGACCTACATAACAGTGGTTCTCAGCCTTCCTAACGCAACGACCATTTAATACAGTTCCTCGTGTTGTGGTAACCCCCAACCAAAAAATTATTTTCATTGCCACTTCATAAATAAGTGTTTTCCGATGGTCTTAGGCGACCCCTATGTAATGTTTTTGGACCCCCAAAGGGGACGCGACGCACAGGTTGAAATCCGCTGGTATATAACGACCTACTGTATATAAAGACCTTATTACGGACCGTTATAAATTGAGAATTTAATCTCTTAATTTTAGACTATGGCTCGTTCTAGAAACAGTCCATAATAAAGGACGATACCAACGTTTAAAAATAATAACAAATAAAACGACAATCAAGGCCAGAGCCAATTACAATTAATAACTTTTTAATTTGTGAACTTCAATTAAATAATAACAGCAAGAGAAATATGATTGAAATTATAAACTTACAGATTTGCTGGTACCGGTACTGTGTGTAAAAATACAATGATCACAAAATTGTACGAGGAAATAGAAAAATCTACACACAACAAAGTATTAAAATAATGACACATTGCACGACTCGTGATCAAAAGAAAAATCTCTCCCCCTCTCTATCGGTCAGCCCTTTTTATAGGCATTTCCTACTAAGGTCTCTCACTAACCATCTAACACATTGTTTTGCCTTCCCGTTTTATCCAGAATCTTCTATTATTTTCGACAGTTCTCCTGACTAGAATAAATGTTGTAAATAATGTATTTCTAGCCACACTTCAAAGGCGGTGACGAGAGTTCACGAGGTGTCATGCACGTGGGACGCGAGATAGGCGTGCTAAAAACACATCATCCTTCATAACAGACCTACTGTATATAAAGACCTACTGTATATAAAGACGTACTGTATATAAAGACGTACTGTATATAAAGACCTACTATATATAAAGACCTACTGTATATAAAGAGCTACTGTATATAAAGACCTACTCTATATAAGGACCTACTGTATATAAAGACCCACTGTATATAAAGACCTACTGTATATAAAGACCTACTGTATATAAACAACTACTGTATATAAAGACCTACTGTATAAAAAGATCTACTGTATATAAACAACTACTGTATATAAAGAACTACTGTATATAAAGACCTACTGTATATAAAGACCTACCTATATAAATACGGTTGTATCACACTGATGTTAGCAATTATACTATTTGAAAAGGCTAAATGGTTAAATCTTTAGCATCTTAACCGATTTTAACAGCACAACTTTGAAGGGTTATTTTGTCTCATCATCCCAACGGTTCTAACGTTAACTACCGACGGGGCTAATTTTAAACAGGTAACCATTTGGGGACCAGCGGTCCAATTTTAATTATTCAAAGGGCTCTTAATTTGATCTCTTTCAACTGACCTTAATGGGAAAACCTATAAAGGTTAAAGGTTAAATTATATATTTATTCATGAATTTAATATGGTTCTCCTTTTAAGTGATACATTAAATGGCAAATATGGATTGGACCCCTACCGCAAACCCCACCCCCTTTAAAAAAATCTAAATTAAAAGATCTATAGATATCTCATTTCGGTTTGGATGTTTCTTGTAATGGAATAACGAACACTCTTTTTTTTTTTAACAAGGTTCTATAAGGTTTTAGAGATAAGGGTGTGCCTTGTAATTTTTAAAATCAGTCTTCTTAATTTGCCTGAATAAGTTTAGGTTAAAGTAGTGGACAAGAGACCAGTTTAAAGACCATAATAACATTACAAGAGACCAGTTTAAAGACCATAATAACATTACATTAACACTAGCCGAGGCAACAGACCCACGTTGCACTTGTAAAACACGGGAAGAGGTGAATAATCTTTTATTGCTTCTGGTGTGTCCTGCTTCCTTTTCACGACCGCCCCCTCTCAATCTTGTTGTATATTAACAGTACTAAGTTGTGGGGGTGGGATGGTGGTGGGGGTGTGGGGGCTGTTACGCAACCAGCGTCATGCGTGACCTGTTGAACTCAGGTAAAAAGGTTGAATTTTATTTCGTATTGGATCATTACCACGGGCTTGACCAACATGAATGGACATCAGTCAAAGTCATGAATGGACATCAGTCAAAGTTATGAATGGACATCATTCAAAGTCATGAATGGACATCATTCAAATTCATGATTGGACATCAGTCAAAGTCATGAATGGACATCAGCCAAAGTCATGAATGGACATCAGTCAAAGTCACGAATGGACATCAGTCAAAGTCATGCATGGACATCAGTTAATGACATGATGATATCAGTCAGTTATGAATGGACATCAGACAATGTCATGAAATGACATCAGCCACAGTCATGAATGGACAACAGTGAAAGTCATGAATGGCCATCAGTCAAAGTCATGTATGGACATCAGCAAAAATTATGAATCGACATCAGTCAAAGTCTTGAATGGACATCAGTCAAAATCATATATGAGCATCAGTCAAAGTCGTGAATGGACATCAGTCAATATCATGAATCGACATCGGCCAACTTCATAAATTGACATAAGTCAAAGTCATGAATGGAAATCAGCCAAAGTCATAAATGGACATCAGTCAACGACATGAATGGACACCAGTTAACGTCATATATGAAAATCAGTCAAAGTCATGAATGGACATCCGTCAAAGTCATGAATGGATATCAGTCAAACATTACAAGAGTCATAAATGGACATCAGTCAATGTCATGAATTGACTTCGGCCAACGTCATGAATTGACATCAGTCAAACATTACAAGAGTCATGAATGGACATCAGTCAATGTCATGAATTGACATCAGTCAAAGTCGTGAATAGATATCAGTACAATAGTGCAAGGGTCATGAATGGACATCAGTACAATAGTGCTAGAGTCATGAATGGACATAAGTACAATAGTGCTAGAGTCATGAATGGACATCGGTCAATGTCATGAATTGACATCAGTCAAAGTCGTGAATGGATATCAGTAAAATAGTGCAAGGGTCATGAATGGACATCAGTACAATAGTGCTAGAGTCATAAATGGACATCAGTCAACTAGTGCAATGGACTAATTAAATAGAAATATTTACTCGGGCAAAATCGATCTAGTGTCCAAAAAGTAGTGAATATATTTTGAAACGTATAACGTATCCGGAAATTTGATCGAAAGAAATTTAGTCGACGGAAATTTGATCGAATCTTTATTTTTTAGTTTACACGTTAAAATTGTGCGTTAAATTTCTTTTTGAACGCATTATTTTGTTTTACTTTATAGTATAGTGCGTTCAAAAAGAAATTTGACGAAAATGTTTACATAAAAATTAGCAATTACAGAAACGTATACATTTAAAAAACATCAATTGGTAAAAAGCTTGACTTTACCCACCCAAGTACTATCTACCCCTGTCTAGACATGGACAGCACACACCCAAGTACTATCTACCCCTGTCTAGACATGGACAGCACCCAGCAGAATCGAGCGTTGTTTATCAGTCAGTGGAGTGAGAATGAGTCGGTATAGTACAGTTGAAGAGATGGGTCTTGAGGGCAGTTTTGAAGGCTGTGATGGTCGTTATATTGCGGATGTGTAATGGGAGAGAATTCCATTGTTTTGGGACACACAAAGAGAAAGATCGTTCACCACATGTTTTAGTGCGTGTTCTGGGAACAGGAAGAATACGCATGTCTGCGGAGGAACGAATCTTTTGAAGGGGTGAATAGAAAGTAAGAATGGCAGGAGAAAAAGTTGTGACAGAGAACAGACAGCTTGTAATCAATGCGTGCCTGTATAGGGAGCCAATGAAGTGAGTAAAGTAGTTGAGTGACGTGGTCACGTTTCTTTGCCTTTAGAACTAAGCTAGCAGCTGAGTTTTGAACTTTCTGCAGTTTTTCTATAAAATGTTTTGGTTAACCTGACAGAGGAGAGTTACAATAGTCAAGACGAGAGAGAACAAGAGCACAGACTAGTTTGTTTTTTTTTGATCCGCTAACTGTGAGGTAGTGGCGGATTTATTCTGGTAATAAGGGTAAATATTATTGATTGTTATCAATTCTAGTTTTTCATACAAGAATGATATATATTTTTAAATGTATAGAAAGCAAAGTCTTGTCAGGGGTTATCAACAAAGGGCTGACAAATTGAACTAACTAGTAACGTATTTATAATTTTCAGTTAATGTCTTTTTTTAAATGAAAGTTTATTAGTCTTAATTCTGAAGTCAAATAAGCGTCACATTTACGGTACAATGAGAGTACTTGGTGCTGCAGTCACAGTGTTTGGTGCGACTGTGCTTGGTGCGACTGTACTTAGTGAGACTGTGATTGGTGAGACTCTGTTTGGTACTACTTTCCTTGATGCAACTGTGCTTCGTGCGACTGTGCTTGGTGCTACTGTGATTGGTGAGACTGTGCTTGGTGCTAATGTGCTTGGTGAGAGTGTGCTTGGTGAGTGTGTGCTTGGTGAGACTATGCTTGGTGAGTGTGTGCTTGATGTGAGTGTGTGCTTGGTGAGAGTGTGTGATTGGTGAGAGTGTGTGCTTGGTGAGAGTGTGCTTGGTGAGTGTGTGTTTGATGTGAGTGTGTGCTTGGTGAGAGTGTGTGCTTGGTGAGAGTGTGCTTGTTGAGTGTGTGCTTGGTGAGAGTGTGCTTGGTGAGTGTGTGGTTGGTGAGAGTGTGTGCTTGGTGAGTGTGTGCTTGGTGAGAGTGTGTGCTTGGTGAGAGTGTGCTTGGTGAGAGTGTGCTTGGTGAGAGTGTGCTTGGTGAGTGTGTGCTTGGTGAGAGTGTGCTTGGTGAGAGTGTGCTTGGTGAGAGTGCTTGGTGAGTGTGTGCTTGATGTGAGTGTGTGCTTGGTGAGAGTGTGCTTGGTGAGAGTGTGCTTGGTGAGTATGTGCTTGGTGAGTGTGTGCTTGGTGAGAGTGTGCTTGGTGAGAGTGCTTGGTGAGTGTGTGCTTGATGTGAGTGTGTGCTTGGTGATAGTGTGCTTGGTGAGAGTGTGTGCTTGGTGAGAGTGTGCTTGGTGAGAGTGTGCTTGGTGAGAGTGTGCTTGGTGAGAGTGCTTGGTGAGTGTGTGCTTGGTGTGAGTGTGTGCTTGGTGAGAGTGTGCTTGGTGAGAGTGTGCTTGGTGAGAGTGTGCTTGGTGAGTATGTGCTTGGTGAGTGTGTGCTTGGTGAGAGTGTGCTTGATGAGAGTGCTTGGTGAGTGTGTGCTTGATGTGAGTGTGTGCTTGGTGATAGTGTGCTTGGTGAGAGTGTGTGCTTGGTGAGAGTGTGCTTGGTGAGAGTGTGTGCTTGGTGAGAGTGTGCTTGGTGAGAGTGTGTGCTTGGTGAGAGTGTGCTTGGTGAGAGTGTGTGCTTGGTGAGTGTGTGCTTTGGTGAGAGTGTGCTTGGTGAGTGTGTGCTTGGTGAGAGTGTGCTTAGTGAGAGTGTGTGCTTGGTGAGAGTGTGCTTGGTGAGAGTGTGTGCTTGGTGAGTGTGTGCTTGGTGAGAGTGTGCTTGGTGAGTGTGTGCTTGGTGAGAGTGTGCTTGGTGAGAGTGTGTGCTTGGTGAGAGTGTGCTTGGTGAGAGTGTGTGCTTGGTGAGTGTGTGCTTGGTGAGAGTGTGCTTGGTGAGAGTGTGCTTGGTGAGTGTGTGCTTGGTGAGAGTGTGCTTGGTGAGTGTGTGTTTGATGTGAGTGTGTGCTTGGTGAGCGTGTGTGCTTGGTGAGAGTGTGCTTGTTGAGTGTGTGCTTGGTGAGAGTGTGCTTGGTGAGTGTGTGCTTGGTGAGAGTGTGTGCTTGGTGAGTGTGTGCTTGGTGAGAGTGTGTGCTTGGTGAGAGTGTGCTTGGTGAGTGTGTGCTTGGTGAGAGTGCTTGGTGAGAGTGCTTGGTGAGTGTGCTTGGTGAGAGAGCTTGGTGAGTGTGTGCTTGGTGAGAGTGCTTGGTGAGTGTGTGCTTGATGTGAGTGTGTGCTTGGTGAGTGTGTGCTTGGTGAGAGTGTGTGCTTGGTGAGTGTGTGCTTGATGTGAGTGTGTGCTTGGTGAGAGTGTGCTTGGTGAGAGTGTGCTTGGTGAGAGTGTGTGCTTGGTGAGAGTGTACTTGGTGAGAGTGTGTGCTTGGTGAGAGTGTGTGCTTGGTGAGAGTGTGCTTGGTGAGAATGTGTGCTTGGTGAGTGTGTGCTTGGTGAGAGTGTGCTTGGTGAGTGTGTGCTTGGTGAGAGTGTGTGCTTGATGTGAGTGTGCTTGGTGAGTGTGTGCTTGGTGAGAGTGTGTGCTTGATGTGAGTGTGTGCTTGGTAAGTGTGTGCTTGGTGAGTGTGCTTGGTGTGAGTGTGTGCTTGGTGAGTGTGTGCTTGGTGAGAGTGTGCTTGGTGAGAGTGTGTGCTTGGTGAGTGTGTGCTTGGTGAGTGTGTGCTTGGTGAGTGTGTGCTTGGTGAGAGTGTGCTTGGTGAGTGTGTGCTTGGTGAGAGTGTGCTTGGTGAGTGTGTGCTTAATGTGAGTGTGTGCTTGGTGAGAGTGTGTGCTTGGTGAGTGTGTGCTTGTTGAGTGTGTGCTTGGTGAGAGTGTGCTTGGTGAGTGTGTGCTTGGTGAGTGTGCTTGGTGAGTGTGTGCTTGGTGAGAGTGTGTGCTTGGTGAGAGTGTGCTTGGTGAGTGTGTGCTTGGTGAGAGTGTGCTTGGTGAGTGTGTGCTTGATGTGAGTGTGTGCTTGGTGAGAGTGTGCTTGTTGAGAATGTTCTTGGTGAGAATGTTCTTGGTGTGATTGTGTTTGGTGAGACTGCGTTTGGGAAGATTGTGCTTGGTGAGAATATTCTTGGTGAGTGTGTGCTTGGTGAGAGTGTGCTTGGTGAGACTGTGTTTGGTGAGTTCGGCTTAACAATAATTGAGGAGACCTGCACCATGTTATATTTTTAATTAATATTTGTAAAAAAATATCATTATTTTAAAGTTTTCATTTTGTCTAGCTCAGCATACATTTCAAGTACATTTAAAACTAAGTTAAAACCCATATTTTAATTTTTAAAAAACATGATGAAATCGTTTATAATTAAGACATACATCTCTTTAAAATTCATGATTTTCTGATGAAATATAAGTTGAAATCAGATTGCTAATGTTTGATACTTAGCAAGAACTTGATAATTATTGACCATTATATTGCTGTCAAGTTTGTTTGATAACGTGTTATTAATAACTACGTTTTTAAACGTCTGCAGTTGCAAACAATAAATAAATAACTCAACAACTCCTAAAGTCAACTGTTTTTCGTATAAATCCTTTATAAAATGTAATATGGAGCAATGGGGGCGGGGCTAATGGAGCAATGGGGGCGGGGCTAAAAATGTGACAAAACATGCCTACAAGTTACGCACTTTATAAGAATCCCAATAAGTTTTTCCGGGTCCGGGTATAGGCCTATGCCGGGTGCCTCATTACTCGGCATTTCCGGGTCAACGCCTGACTCAGCCCTACCATCTAATAAAGCCTAGGACGGACACGCAGGAGGTTCAGTGGCGTAGCTAGAGTGTTTGGCGCCCGGGGACAAGATTCGCGCCCGGGGACAAGATTCATTTTAAAGCGCCCTCTTTTCCTTTTTTCAACTCTCAAACCCATTATTTTCATCAATAAAATAATACCAAAGCACATTTTGGCGCCCCTAACTAGCTGGCGCCCGGGTACATCTGTACCCCCCTGTCCCCCCGTACGCTACGCCTCTGAGGAGGTTCACCACCATATATTACCTATGTAATATATTATGTCATATAATATACAGTAGCCAATACAGAGAGCGAGAGGAGACATAAAATAACAGTGTACATAGTCGAAATGCGTAGATAAATGCTAAGGCAGTGGTCCACAAAGTGTGGTCTGCAAACTCTCACTCACCGGCCCACAGAAAGTTTAAAAAAATTAAAATATAGAAAAACAAATGAATCGATAGGGCACCTGTCATGCTGCACTGAGCCCTGGATAATTATTGCTGATACATCGAGTTAAAAAGTTTGAGAAGCTCTGTGTCAAGGCCAACACTGCCAACAGGGCTAGTGATGTTTCTCATCGCGATGCACTGGGCAGCTCAGCTATGGAGGCCTTGTTAGTAAACAAAATAAAGCAAATCCAAGTATTCGCCTGTCGAAATATATCTATATATATATACCTATAAGCTCATATCGTATGTGTTATTTTAGATCAGTGGTATTTTAAAATGATATAGAATTACAGAACACATTCTTCATTATGTTCTAATCTAAAATTTTCTGTTATTTTCATTTAAAATTAGACTTTTATAAAAATAATATAACTATAGTTAAAGGCTTAAGTTAGCTCAATAGCCTAACTAGGGCCTAGGCCTAGGCTAAAAATTTAGTATATTTCAATACTTTTATTACGATTTACGGGATTAATCATATTTTCATGTGCCAAATATTTTCTTTTCCTTAAATCTGCGAGAATTTGAATGAATGATAAAATAAAACGCAATTGTAAAATTTAATGAGAATGTTAATTGTGTTTGTGTATTGAGACCCTCAGGCAAATAATTCGACCTCATTCATGTAGGCTCAGAGAGGCGGATTTCGTGAAAACCAGCCGGTACAAATGTGGCCTACTTTGCGTAAATGCCAGCTGCTACACAGGTACAAATGCCCATGAACATGTATAGCTAATGCTCGACCATTTAAACTACAGGATTTTAACGAATAAAGAAATATAATTTCAATGATTTGTGACATTCTAGCAATAATAATGATTTTTTTAAAAATTTAATGAACTTTTTTATGTTGATAATATTGCAATATTTAGCATAGAAACTATGGTTAAGTAATCAAATGCGTTCACCGGATACTACTTAAAGTGATGTCATCTCGCGGGAAATACGATTTCGCGCCAAACTCGCGCTTGCTTTGTTACCCACACGGCATCTGTGTCAAACTTTGATGTTACAGGAACCTGGATAAGCCATGAGATGATCCATCTGAATTTATCTTTATCTGTGCTCATCCATATATAAAGCCGAGTGCAATTTACCACTGACATATTTATATAATCTTTCTATACTTTATATATTACATATGTCTCATTACAACAAATTAATATCAATTTAATGTCATCGATGAGAACGGAAGTCGTCAACTGACGCTGAGTGGCAGCTGCTATCAGGGCACTGCAAGCTGACTGATATCTGCAAACATTATTGACACTTTTTAGTTCGATATGCCTAGGAAACAGACATTAGTGGCTAGACGAGATCTACCAATATTTATAAAGCAGGAACCATCAGACATTGGATCTAATTCTCAACAGTTATTGAACCTACCAAGCATTTATCCACGTCAAGGAACACAAGTAGCAACATCCACAACAAAGACTGGTGACTTTTCTGCATACGATAGTATCGACATAAAACAGGAGTATGATCATTCAACACCCCAAGATGCAAATTTATCTGGATTTCAGTTAATTCAAGAACTCGAAAAACCACAGGTAGATTTTAATCATATATTGCATTTTCTTTCTTGGAATGAATGTACATTTTTTTTGGCCCCGCCCACTTTCTCACCCTTTGCCTTTGACTACTTTTGTGAGTGATGATCCTGACATGAATTATGACTTGACTCGATGACAATACTTAATATTACAATCGACATTCACATTTCATTAAAAATATGGATATGGTGTCATCCAACTCACTGTCTAAACTAAATGAGTAACTTATATAAGTTATTCCCCATGGCTAAATGAAACAGTCCAAAATTAAATTAAGTTACAGCATTGGTAATAGCATACCACTGACCACTCTTTTGTCTTTGTGATTGAACTGATTGTCTTTAACTTTGTTTGACCCGTGATTTATTAATATAGTATATAAAATGGGCGAGCCCAAGAGCCTGTCGGTTTTAACTTGATCTTGTCTATTGCATATTAGTAGTATTAGTCTTTAGTTTAGTCTAATTACTCTTAATATAAAAAAAAATAAATGTAGTTTTAGCTTATTCACTTATTCAGCCTACCAAGTTATTAGTATAATTGTTATTATTTAATAACTTAACTGCCTCTTTGTAAGTCTAGTCTATATCACAAATTGACAAGCCTATTATATTTATTATTTGGTCTAATTTTATTAATGATTAATGAAATCTAAATCTAGGCTAATTCTTTGCGAAACTAAATAATACTATACCTCTTCAGTTTTAGTTTTATTTAAGCTTATAATAAAGGTTGCAGAGGTTAACTGAAATATTAAATATTTTTCTTTTGTCTAAGTATGATGGTCTATCATGTACCAAAAAATGTAGCCCTAGTAACTAGTAATATTAATAATAAGGTTTAGTGATATAATATAGAAGTACAACTTATTTAATATTTCATTTTCACATCTGGTCATTATTGATGGATGTACTGCTTTTGTTATCACTAATTAGTTCTAAAATCGGACTAATCCATACTCATGTTTATAAATTTCAATTATTATTTTAAAAGAGCTTGTATGAAAGCTAGTAATTGTAAGGAATATGAATAAATGAATCATCATAAGTGATGTTTTCTGCCAGTTCATTTAAGCTAAGTGGTCGAAGATGTTCCAATAAATGATATGCTGGTCTCAAGGATCACTGTTTTTACTGGCACCTGTAATTTTATTTTTTCAGTATGGACCTCATTGACATGGAAAGAACTCCATACCTTGCCTTGTAATGTTAGCTCTGATTAAGTTGAAATTACAATCAGTTTTATATCTGACATATGTAACTACTTTTAGGATAATTAACTTATTAACCTGACTTTGCAGATGAAAGATTAATTTTGGATAATTGTTTTGTTTCAAATTGTAATTGTAATAATATTAATAAGTAGTTGTTAGTGCATAAGATGATGTTAATTTAGGCTTACTCCATCGTAGCTGACATAACTTTCAGAAAAAATAATTTCAATTTGCATACAGTATGAATGAAACATGCTTTGACCTTTAAGTATGCTTAGTTTACTTATGGTGTTAGGGTCTTAATAGGTAAAAAAAAATAAAAAAAATTTGGAATTGTAACTGACGTAACATGAAAAAGACAACATTTGAGTTTGAGCTAGCATCTTTTTTGTTGTTTTCCTCTAAAAT
This sequence comes from Omphiscola glabra, assembly GCA_964017045.1. Taxonomy (NCBI): domain Eukaryota; kingdom Metazoa; phylum Mollusca; class Gastropoda; family Lymnaeidae; genus Omphiscola; species Omphiscola glabra. The sequence continues at coordinate 406,697 of OZ024806.1, forward strand.
CTACTTTATATGGAATCTATATTTAAAAACTTTTATCTACAGTTTACACTTATCTAAGAATAAGAAAAACCTTCAAATTTTCAAGCCAAGACACCATAATGTAACTGGCTTAATGCACTCGAATGCTGACCATCACAATGTAAATTGTCTATATTTATTATATATAAACCAAATAAAATGTTTTAAAATTCTATTAAAATGTGCAGGCATTTTTAAATTCAGGATGACCACTAGGTCATGTGACACACAAAACAAAGATACTAAAAATGACCCCATACCAAGATGCATGTCATATATTCCCATAGCACCAAATTTTATGCTATTTAAATTTTTACATGGAACAATTACACCACATTCTTATGGACATAGTAATGAATTAGTCTCTATGCCCCATGACTATCCGTGTTATCTCTTGGTTTTAATTCTTGATAATATAGGATGTAAGGGCTGTTTTACTTGTAAAGGCAAAAGCTAATATATTATAATTGGTGTTAATTTTTGATATTAAAGGGGATCAATGGGCTAAAAAAAAACTTATAGGAAGTGAGCCTTGAAGTTACAGGAACAGCCTGAACGTATGTGGTACAAAGAAATTAATATCATCATCATAAATTTATTTTCTACATGCTGATATCCATTGCTCAAACAACGGTGACAATGAAACCCTGTAATATTGATGGGAAGAGAAAAATATAGTTCTATCTCCCCTCACACATGTAGATTCTGTTTGACCAATAAATTGACCTGATAAATAATGCACTTTAAATAGGTCAAGAGAAGACTTGAATTGGATCATGAGATCACAGTGGAAGCGTTCAAGACACCAAAACCTTGTAAGAGAAAAAAGAGCCTAGGAGAGTCACCTAGAGGTAACATTTGAAATAAGTCAAGTAACACTTGTGATCTGTGAGTTGATCACTTTCCCAAACACTTATCTGTCACTAGTTCCTGTAATCCTAACTTGTCGTTATCAAAGATTGCAGTAGTGGATAAGGAGAAATATAAACTTAAGGACAAGATGAGCCTAGCTCTAAGTGATTGTAATGTAATGAGCCAGTTTTCAGATTTATCAATAAGACTTATTCCCTTTTGCATACAATTATATTACTGACGTTCCTGTTTGGTATCTATCTCAGAGTGTTATTCTGGTTGACATTATTTTCTTGTGCAGATACCATAATAATAACAACAGTTGTTACTTTTAGAGGCATTGAAGCTTCTTAAAAAAATAAGTTCAGTTATCAGCTGTCCAACATGTTTGGGCAAGTAAAGACTTTTTCATGATATTTTTATTGGGATTATCAACATTGATATTTGACCACTCCAATTGTTGTGCCTTGATAGGTGCAAGATCACCACTAGAGAAAACACGCTATGATACGTCTCTTGGATTGCTGACCAAAAAGTTTGTTGGCTTACTACGAAGTGCTCCTGATGGGGTGGGTATTTTTTTTCCAATCAAAAAAAAAGGTTCTCAAACTATTACATTTTTTTTTGGTTTAATGTCAAGCTTTAGCTGCACTGTTGAAGTATTTGGTAACATGAAATAATATGCAAATATTCTCTTTGGGTGGTTGGTGTGTGTGGATGTCATTTTCTTACTGGTGAAACAATTTCTTTCTGAATAGGTTGTGGACTTAAACAAAGCCTCAGAGATTCTCGAGGTACAGAAACGACGAATTTATGACATAACAAACGTGTTAGAAGGAATCAACCTCATACAGAAAAAATCTAAAAATAACATACAATGGAGGTGGGTTTTAACATTAATACAAAAGTTCCAAATAGAATTGCCATGCCAGATGTGATTGCTACATTTTGTTTTAAAGATTATGTTTACTTACATTTTATAAGAATTAGTGCTTGTCAAAGCAAGTGTTGAGAGTTTTTTGTGTGTTAATAATTGTGGTGTATACCGGTGTGTTGATTTCAGGGGTGCAGCAAACACGTTCACATCATCAGGAGAGCCCTCTATACCCCAGGTCACACAAATAAGTACAGCCAGCGTAGACTTGCATTCAGGTATTATTTAACATTCCTTTTTGTCTCTGTGGGTAAAAAAAAAAAAAAAAGTAATTTTCTAAGTCAAATAGGTAGCAGGTGTACAGTTGGTACAACTTATCTTTTTTTTTTTTTTTACAGATATGGCCGAGCTGAGGTCCAAAGAAAATGTATTGGACAAATTAATTGCAAACACCACCAGAGCTTTGAGAAATTTAACAGAGGACTCAGAGAATGCTAGATATCCTTTTAAAAAAGTTTTAATAAAATTATTATCTTTATCGATTTAACAAACAAAAATTAATATGACTTTGTTAAAATGGGATCAAAACAACCAATTGTTTGGATCAGTTGAAGACACTTGTCTTTATTTAATCTAAAATATCCACTCTTCTCGATTGACTTTCTAAACTTCAAGATATGAATGTGCCGTACTAACTTAACATTCCTTAACCATCTTACATTGGCCTATGTCACATATCAAGACATCAGAAGTCTGAATTCCCTAAGAGAACAGACTGTCATAGCAATCAAAGCTCCACCTGAGACAAGGTTGGAAGTACCTGATCCTGAGAATGTGAGTCATTTAAAGCCTTATGGGAGATAAATCTTTTATAAATTATTAAAAAAATTAATTCTGTAAGCTCTTGTGTTACGCATTGAACAGAAGGCCCAGCACTAATTAGGCGTGCTTCAAAATTTAAGATAATTTAACCAATTGAAATATAGAATGACACATGTTCTTATTATGGACACTAGAAATATTGTTGTAACAAAACCAACACTTCAGTTGGGTGGGAGTGTGTTATTCAATTTGGTTTTTAAAAAATAAATTTTGGTGGGTTGTATTTGTCTTATGTTTGATTGCTTTATATCTAATTCAAACAATAATCTGACAAATTGGCATTTTCCCAGAACATTCAGATCTGGTTGAAGAGCACCCGCGGTGCCATAGATGTCTTCCTTTGTCCTGATGATTTACCTGGCGATGAGACCACATCCAGTGGAAGCTCTGATTCTACAGCTTCTGCTAGTGATGGGCAAGACGAGGTTTGTTATAGAAGTCTTGAAAAATTGTAACAACACATTCTTCATCCAAAATGTGGCGAGGCTGGAAGCTGCACACTACCTTGATTTATCCCCTTGGAGTCCATTGATTTATCCCCTTGGAGAAATAAAGTCTATTTTGTATGTTTAATCTTATCCAGTTTATCTAATTATCATTTTGAATTCCAGGTTGATGGGCTTTTGTCGAGTGACATTGGTCGTGACAACAATCTTGACCCTGTTAGCAGGCCATTTGGTTCTGGTGAGGAAAGGTTGTCGGATAGGTTAAACAGCAATGAGTCAATCAAACAAGAACTTTTTTCAGAGGAGTCAACATCGGCTGATGACAGTGAGTACAATAATAATTGAAGCTTGTGTGGGTCAAGTTCTATTTGAAACATACTTTTTTTTCTTAGCTAGTGTGACATCACTGAAGCTAGTGTGACATCACTGAAGCTAGTGTGACATCACTGAAGCTTGTGTGACATCACTGAAGCTAGTGTGACATCACTGAAGCTAGTGTGACATCACTGAAGCTAGTGTGACATCACTGAAGCTAGTGTGACATCACTGAAGCTAGTGTGACATCACTGAAGCTAGTGTGACATCACTGAAGCTAGTGTGACATCACTGAAGCTTGTGTGACATCACTGAAGCTAGTGTGACATCACTGAAGCTAGTGTGACATCACTGAAGCTAGTGTGACATCACTGAAGCTAGTGTGACATGACCTGACTGAATTCCTATGCTGCCATCCTCCATTACTTTTAGCAGCTAATCATTTTACATGATGTGTGGTAGTCTGCGTGTCAGCTCTCTAGAAGATGAAAACAATTTGTGTCAGTAAAACAGTGTTGTTCAGCTTTACTTACATTAGAAAGTACATCCTAGTTGTGAAATTACTTTTATTATATTTTTTTTTATTGCCAGCTCTCTTAAGGAGTGAAATTTCTCCCATCTGTGGTTCTTCCTTGCTCCACACAACAACGGACCAGGACATGCCCTTCATGCAGATCAATCCTACATTTAATCTTGACGAGGATTACCTGTTCAACGTCAGTGAAAATAGTTTCAATGAACTTTTGGATGCATATGATCTTGGATTTTGACTGCGATCTTTTTGTGCACCTGTTACGAGTTTTACAAACCTTCTGAAATTATTATTCACCATGTGGGGCTTTAAAACAAAAGCTTGACAATTAAGCTAGCCCTTAAGATTGGCAAATGGATATGATCAAACAGTGCTGATTGGATTGGGAAGTAATAAAGTAATCCTCTTCTCATAGTGAATGCTAGGATTCCATCACATTAATATTTCATGGATTTACAGACGATTCATTTAAGATCATTGCTGAGGTGAGTGTAGCATTGCGTCAGTATTTGGGAATATTAAATTCATACCAGCTAATTAATATCTGGGCTCCACAACAACAAAAAATTGTTGGAAACCGTTATCAACTTCATGTTCATTGTTTATCAACTTCATGTTCATTGTTAACCACTCGATTTAAAAGCACTTGAAACTTTTATTAGTTTACTCCAATTTGATAAGAACAATCCAATCTCTTCTTTTAACTCTAGAGTAAACTTTATCATAAATGTGTTATTCAGAGGAGCTGTGTAATTCATTTAGTATGAACACACCAATTTGTGCCTTAAAGTATTCAAATCTGTCATAAATTAAACATATTTTTAAAAAAACAAATTTTCCACATCTTTTGCAAAAAAATAATTTTTTAAGCCACATTAAATTATGGAGTGAGATTGCCTAATGTGATGTAAGAATAACTTTAAAATTTATTTATTACTTTTGACATTTTTTATTCCCCCCCCCCTCTTTTGTAAGGCTTTCTCATTCTTGGTGTGAAGCTTTTGTTTCTGATCTGAAATCTTCCATGATTTCTTTGCTTGGTCTGAGTTCTTCAGATGTTCAGTTAGAAATACAATATTTTGTCTCTAAGTGACATTAATTACACCGTTCATGGTTAAGATATCCCCCATCGGAATGTACAGCTTATGATGTGATTTATTTTGATTTTCAAAGTATTACAGTAACGCAGTTAAGATTTAAACTAAATGGAAAACCAGATGATTTTAGTTATAAGATATTTTAAATTTTGGCTTCTGTTTTTGTCACAAGTTAAGGTGTTAACATAGGGGTGGGCTAATACATACATAATTTTTATCAATTCAAACACCACTGCAGTCAATTTTTATTTTATATTTCACTAAAATGCTTTTTGATATCCATAATAATTTTTAACCAAAGTTTTATCTTGTCTCTATCTTATTTAAAGATGAATTATGTATTCACATTTCATACTGTCATATATATAGATAGATATAAAAAATATACACTTTTTTCTTACAAGCTTCCAGTACAAGCCATATTGTCAACTAATTTTTAGTATCAAATAGCTGGACTTGGGCAGCAAGTTATTAATGCTTCTTAAATAGTTCTACCTTGCTTGTTTGCTTTCATAACAAATTTTTACTTATTTCAATCCATAATTTTTCTGTTTAAGATCAGCATATTTCATAACACAACTGTAAATTACATTTTCTTTGTATATATTTGTACCAATGTAACATAATTTATGATTAACATGTAAGTGATATGCCTGTTATTTCTTTAAAATATTGCTTTGCTGTATTATTAAAAAAAAAGATGGGGTGGGGGGGGCTATAAGAAGTGGTTGGAGGGGGGCATTAAGAAGCATGTTGGGGTTTTCCAGTGTCGACTACTTAAAAATGCATTTTTTTAAAAAGCATGGAGTGTATATAAGCTATTCTTTAAAGCAATAAGCAGCTCATGATTTTCAGATGGCTGCTAGTGTGAGAGCTCTGGTTGAATATTTGTGTCCTGACTTTTCAATGTTAAATATGTTCTTGTATCTGTTAAAAGTTTTTAGTAGTTCAAACCAAGATGTTTCAATTGGAATAAAATATTTTTTTAATGCCAAAAAACTTAAACAATTTTGTTTACTCACTAGCCCCTGTTTTAAAAATTAATGATTAAATCGGAGATGTAAATGGTACATATTGTCAAGTACAGTAATACCCTGATTTTTTCCCCATTAACAAATTATATTGTCACTCCAGACCAAGGTCTTACTCATGCCTCTGCTGTTCGACAAAGCTGTAGCTTTTAACATTTTATTTTTAAAGTGTACAAGGCAGCTATAGCTAGTATTACTCTTGCATTTGGTTAGGTGCATTACAAGACAGCTGTAACTAGTACTACAATTGCATTTGGTTAGGTGCATTACAAGACAGCTATAGCTAGTATTACACTTGCATTTGGTTGGGTGCATCTAGTATTTTCTGTGCCGTTATATTTCAAGTATGCAGAACAATAAAAGTTTATTTAGGGGCTTATTTGTTAGTGATACAGCACGTAGAAGCTGACCCTGTTCAATCAAAGATCGAGAGAAAGCATTTTAAAATGTGCAGTTTGTAAGCATCCCAGGTCAATAAGAAACATCAATTTAAATAATAGTGTTTATTTACCAAAAAAATGTATCAATATTTTAAAATATATATCTCGATTATTAATGGATTTAATCTTTAACCTAAGCATTTTTTTTTAAATTAAATGGTTTATTCTCCAACCCATTTTGTAAGTTAAGTTATTACAGTGTTGTATGATGGTTCCTATGATTTATATAAATATAGAGCATTTACGTCAAACAGTAATTACTGTATGATGGTACTTATGATTTGTATATTTTATAGAGCATTTACGTCAAACAGTATGTACTGTATGATGATTCTTATGATTTCAGTTTTTATAGAGCATTTATCTGCTTTGAATACAAGGAATGTCGCTAACAAATTTCTTTATTATTGGAGGAGGCTTTCTAGAGTTAACTTAGTTGATTTTTGTATTATGCATTGTCACATATATGGCAGTGCCTTGTGTAATGTCACATATATGGCAGTGCCTTGGGCCATACAAGAGTTAATGCACTCGGAATGAAACATAGTTTTTCTTGTACATGGAGTGAAACCTGGAAATAACGCAAACCTTTGGGACTGAATCAAAAGTAGTGCTACATGATGGGATGGTTCAGTCAGTGTTAATATAATAGAGCTGGCATATGTTTGTTAGATCCAGATTTTACTGTACTTATTTAAAGAAAGACTGCTCTGGTTCAAATGTGTGTTAATAAAAAAATTAATGGATTTTTATCCATGGATCATTGCATGTATATGATTGTGCCATCAATAAAAATGTTTGTTATTGTCTGTAACTTTGATTATGTGATGATCTGATTTTCTTCTTTTTTTTTAAAATATGAATTGCACTTGTGTTATTTATTACGTTTTCATCAATCTGTTCATGAACTGTCTCAAGTTAGAACATTTAGTTCAGAAAATAAGATTCCCTGTCTGACAAATATTGTCCAAAAAAAGATAAAAATGTTCATTGTATTGAAACAGGCATGAAAGAGTTGTCTTTCTGTATTAGTTTCTGAAGGTAAACATTACACCATTAATGTAGTTAGAACTCATTGCTTTCTGATTTAATCTTCCTATGTGTGGCAAACTTTCCCTCTGTCTCTCTCTCAACCTACAGCACAGTATTTTCTATAATCCCCACCCCCTAGAAATTGACTAGTCGTGCACCCCCTACAAATTGACAGGTCTTGCACCCTCTACAAATATACAGGTCTCGCACCCCCTACAAATTGACAGGTCTCGCACCCCCTACAAATTGACAGGTCTCACACCCCCTACAAATTGACAGGTCTTGCACCCCCTACAAATTGATAAGTCTCGCACCCCTTACACATTGACGAGTCTTGCACCCCCTAGACAAAAATCATGCCTTTAAAAAGAAAAGATTTCTTTATTACTTTGGAAAGGTAACTGGAAATTAGAAAATAAATTTGTAACTTTATGCAAAAAATAATGTGTTAATGAATAAATAGTTTAAATTATATATAAATATTTATATCATATCTTAAGAGCTTACGTCTCTTTCTTGGCACCCCCTGAAATGCCATCTTGCACCCCTGTGCATGCTGACACCCCAGGTTGGGAAACATTGCATAGCACTTGTGGGTCACTCAGGTTGGTGGTTGTTATAAGAATGACATGGGTTGGGTTGTGTTCTTGACATGACTAAGGATGTTCTTGTTTAGCTTGGCTGTGTAGATTTCTGATCTGATGGGGGAAACAAAAGGGTTTGGGGATTATTGAATTGAATGCCAATGAGTGCAAAATTCATTGGTGCCATAGTGGTACAATATGTTCAGTTCAAGGATCACCATGCTTTGTTGTTACACCAACATCCTGCCTCCTGTGTACATAATGATTTCATTGATATATTTATCTGGGTTTGTGAATGCCTGTCAAGATTGATAAATATGTGTATATATATATATATATTAATGATGAGTGCAGGGGAAAGGAAGGAGGTATGTGTTAAGTATTGTCTAAGCATAAAGGGAAGCAGCACTCACAACTGTATGGCATCTGCACTTGTACTATATGGCATCTGCACTTGTACTGTATGGCATCTGCACTTGTACTATATGGCATCTGCACTTGTACTGTATGACATCTGCACTTGTCATGCATCATTTGATTGAATTAGACCACACTGACCAATTCCATAAATATGATTTATTTTACTGTTAACACGCAAACAGCAAACAGCGGGACCAAATGGTAAGAATGGAGCAGCTATTTTTAAGTTTATTTTATTTTGTGACCTAATTTAATTTGGACAATCTATATTTTTGTAACTGTTCAATTTTTTCATCTAGGATATTCCATTATTTATTGCAGTTTTGATGGCTGATAGAAGGTTTGCATGCTAGATAATGCAGTCTTATATTTTTCTATGTAATTTAAAGAATGGGGTATTCCCGTAAATTTATATTTCCAGGGAATTAGAAGCAACAAAATGTTTCTGGGAAGTGGTGGGGCTGGTGGGACTTTCTTTATTTTTAGACTTTTCCTGAGGGTTATGTCTAGTTGATTGATTCTAAGAATTCTCAGTTTGATTATACTCGTCAATTAAACCATCCATTTTTTAAATTATTTATTTCAACTTGATTCATATTTAATCTCATGAAACAGTTGGTTTCCAAAAGTTCATTTCTGTTTTAGAAGAATGTCAAACATTTTTGTTCATTTTATAGCTATTAATACTTTTTGTATGTTTGTAAATGCATTATTTACACAATTTGAGTTTCACAGTGGCTGCTTTCATTCTTAGGGATTGACCATCAGTCATCGTAAGTTTGGGTGTGTTATTCTGTTACTGTGTTCAACCTCTTTTGTGTTCAACCTCTTATGTGTTCAAGATCAACTCATTTAAAAAAAAAAATATTTATAAAATCGCATCAGACGAGAGATGTCGACCTTTTTAGCTTAATTGAAGATGTTATATTTTGTCGTGTTATTAAAAACTGCAATTCTTTGAGTCATCCCCAAGTGTTCATGGGAGCATTTATTTTTATTTAGTTATTTTTATGCATCAATTTAGAAAAATTTTAACTGTAGACACTAGAGCGCATGTCATGCGGATGTATTGGATAGACGGTAGACACTAGAGCGCATGTCATGCAGATGTATTGGACAGACGGTAGACACTAGAGCGCATGTCATGCGGATGTATTGGATAGACGTAATAAACTGCTGCCAACATTTGTTTTACAAGAATGCAGTGCTAGGCAGAAATGTGTCACATGAGGGATGTGTGCTGTGTCATGTGATGTTGTGTGAGGGAATGTGTGCTGTGTCATGTGAGGGAATGTGTGCTGTGTCATGTGAGGGATTAAGATGTCATGCCAAGGATTAAGATGTGTGCTGTGTCAAAAGACGAACTCTATCTTGTTGATATTTCATTTTTAAAATGCTGGGTATAAATGAGTCTTTACTCTAAGTCTACGTATAAATAGTCTTTACTCTAAGTCTAAGTATAAATGAGTCTTTGCTCCAAGTCTAAGACATCATGACTGTTATGTTAAATTTTAATCTTCATAACTGTATGATGATTGGTCAATCTCTGCTGTATTTCAATATTATTGGCCAATTTCATCTGGACGTTTGTATGTAAAATATATTTTTATACATAGGATCTAGGGAGAATGGAGATGGTATAGTATTGTCTTATTATAGTAGATGGTATAGTATTGTCTTATTATAGTTAGCTTCTTAAATCACATAACTATATTTTTATAGAAACTATTACAGCATAATGTTTTAGTGTAGCTTGAACAATATATTCTTCAGTGGCAACCAACCATTTTCTCTCTCCCATACTCCTTGGTTAGACTTTTATTTTTTGAGTACCCCTCCCTATATTGACCTACATTGAAAGGAAGGGGATGTAGCATAGCACATGTTGGGAGCCACTGATAGACATTATAACCATTGATAATGTGGGTTAATTTATTATTACTTGGTTTAGGCTGTGGTGGCAGCATTTATCTTTTTCATCTTCTTATTTGGAGCATAATGGTATACTGAGTTATGAGTATATTACTTTCATAAGGTAGTTGGATCATTTTCTTTCCATTAAAATTAAATTTCCATTGTTCGTGGTATGTGTGTGAGGGTAATTATGTGATGTGTGTGTGAGGGTAATTCAGTGAACTGTAAAGGATCACACTCTGTATTACTTTGTGAAAATGTTAGCCCCGAGTTAACATTTCAGTGAAGTGGATGTAACAGCTTCTACTACTTTTCAGTGAAGTAGGTGTAACAGCTTCTACTACTTCTGGCCTCAAACACCTTGATAGGAGTGGCTCCTCTCAAACCTTGATAGGAGTGGCTCCTTTAACACCATGATAGGAGTGGCTCCTCTCAATAGTTATAGTAATAGTATATATGTGAAAAGTCCCCTCTGGTAGTTATTGGTCTGTAGTTATAGTATAGCTGTGAAAAGTCCCCTGTGGTAGTTATTGGTCTGTAGTTATAGTATAGATGTGAAAAGTCCCCTCTGTTAGTTATTGGTCTGTAGTTATAGTATAGATGTGAAAAGTCCCCTCTGTTAGTTATTGGTCTGTAGTTATAGTATAGCTGTGAAAAGTCCCCTCTGGTAGTTATTGGTCTGTAGTTATAGTATAGATGTGAAAAGTCCCCTCTGGTAGTTATTGGTCTGTAGCTATAGTATAGATGTGAAAAGTCCCCTGTGGTAGTTATTGGTCTATAGTTATAGTATAGATGTGAAAAGTCCCCTCTGTTAGTTATTGGTCTGGCAATTGCTATTTTGCTGAACCATGGTGTAAGGTGAGGGGGTGGAGGAGAAATTTTGTCCCATTGTACCAACCTGACAACTTCCTCTGTAATTTGGGTCAATGAAATGTCATGAGGCTTAAGTTGATTAAGTTCCTATGATTTGACAGCTCCTGCAGGCACTTGTCATTTCGATTCTGTCAAATTGCTGAAGTTCCTCACATGTTAAATTTAAATCCCATAGATTCCAAGTAAGAAATTTTGGTAAACACTTTGGTAAGATTTATCATATGTTCTGGTCAACCAACGGAGACCTCTGTCCAGCTGTTCATATTTTATTAATGGAGTCAAAGACATCATCCAATGTGTATTTAAATCAAAGGGTCTCAAATGCGGGTTCTGGGTTGTATAATTTTGATGGTCCCAAAAGTTGCAACACACGTGCATACATTGATCAAAAGTTGCAACACACCTGCATACATGACACATCTGCATACATGATTATTAATTAAAGTTGTCTCATCAGTTTGTAGCCACAACCATTTTGATACACCTTGACCTTGCAGAATAGCAAGGTTTCACCTTTGGTCATTACAATGTGTATATTGTTGTTGGCAAATTATAATTCTATAAACATTTTGTACCTATATATCTCATTAGGAAATGGCGTCAGCGGGCCGTCGAGCTCGCGCTCCTTATGCCCTCCCTGGCGCCCACCCACACCTGCCATGCGCCGGGTTTCCCCGGCGTCAGGCCGTGCGGGGGAACGTCAGAGACCTCCCCGGGCGTGAAACGTCCCCACCAGCAACCGTTCAATCGGGTTTGCTGATGGAGACCTCCCCCGCCCGGAGACATCTGGTCGACTGAAGACGCGTCCGCAGTCCACTTTCCTAGGGGCCGGGACGGTAAATTAACGTCCTAATATCTCCCCCCACCCGTCCCGGGGAAGCATCGGACGCCCTAAGAGGGATTCTACAGTGGGTTTCCACCTCGCAACTAATTCGCGAAGTAGCTGGGACGAAACGGTTGCCTAGGAGCAGCTTTCTCAGGGCTGCATATATAGAATCATAGGCTTCCACCACAGCCTATCGCCTCATATCCCTTAACGGCAACTTGTAATCATGATCCTTACCCTGTGTTTGCCTTTTCTTCCCCCTGTGAAGTATCACAGGTGGCAGCCCTGTAGGAGCCGTTTATTCCAGCAACTACCATGCATGTCCCTGTCTGCCACGCGGGACACGCAATGGTGGTAATGTGTCCCGGGTTAACGCCGAGGCGGTCGGTGGCCAGCGCTTCCAAATCGGCAAGCCACTACAGACTTGTCGACCGGAACCCCGGGAAGTTTGTACCTATAAGAATGTCTCATTTACCTCAACTTTATAAAAATATGATAAAAATTCTTTATCAAGTGTTTTCTAGCTATTACTATGGCACCTGCAATTACTAAACCATTATTTGGGCTGGTACTGGTACAGTGTCATGTTGACATGCAGTTGCTCAGAGGTTCTATGAATGTCTGAAATGGCTCTTATTTTGTTGTAAATGATTGCGTTTTTAACAATGATGTTGTAACATTGTGCGTTTCTGATATAATAACAATGTATTGTAATATCCTTTGAACTCTTTCAATAGATGAGACTATCAGAATTTATAAACTGGAATAAAAAACAAATGCTTTGATACTTACAAAAATCTGTTTTGTCTTTTTTCTGTGGTCTAGTTGGTTGTTGCTTTATGGGTACAGCTAATCTTGTTGTACTGTGTTGACATATTTATGGGTACAGCTAATCTTGTTGTACTGTTTTGACATATTTATGGGTACAGCTAATCTTGTTGTACTGTGTTGACATATTTATGGGTACAGCTAATCTTGTTGTACTGTGTTGACATATTTATGGGTACAGCTAATCTTGTTGTACTGTGTTGACATATTTATGGGTACAGCTAATCTTGTTGTACTGTGTTGACATATTATTATTAGCAAGATTTGTTTTAGTTAAAACTCTTGTTCTCATCATATTTAGCCCGAAGCATTACTCACAAATGAGTATTAAGTTACATTAAAAGAAAAAGTATTTGACGGTCCTGGAGATAAAGCTTTTTACTTATTTTTAAAGTTCATAAAAATAATGTCCATGAATTCATTTTCAGCACATACATAAATAACGGCACATATTTAAACCAAGACATTTTACAATAATTATAACAATTTAAACTCGAGACTGCCAAAGAGTAGAAGTCAGCCATCGATGATGACTTGCTGTTTAATAACTCAATAAGTAGTCCACAATTCTTTTTTTCATACACTCTGCCCTCTGCTCTAAAGAGGAAAATTTATTACTTCCGGTGGTTCATATGTGAAAAATCCCATCTTGAAGACGTTTTTCCGCAATTTCCTCTGTACATCATTTATCAAGAGTATTCCTCTACCCGCCTCCTAACCCATTACGATCTCCCAAAATAGCAATTTCCCCCCTACACCAACACACAGCCCTAACTACCTGTTCCAACCCCGCCAACACACAGCCCTAACTACCTGTTCCAACCCCGCCAACACACACTTCACACAGCCCTAACTACCTGTTCCAACCCCGCCAACACACACTTCACACAGCCCTAACTACCTGTTCCAACCCCGCCAACACACACTTCACACAGCCCTAACTACCTGTTCCAACCCCGCCAACACACACTTCACACAGCCCTAACTACCTGTTCCAACCCCGCCAACAACCAAAATGTCCCTTTTCTACTCACTATGTCCCTTAATCACCTACCCTGTATCCCTAACTGCCATCAACCACCTCATACCTCTACATACCCTCACTCCCATAACCCTGCCCACTCATTCTCCCTTAGCCCCACCAAACCATTGGGCAAACCATTGGGCAAACCAGTGGACAAACCCTTGGGCAAACCCTTGGACAAACCCTTGGACCAATGACAAAACATGATACCTAAGGAAAAGAGACAGATTTAGTGAATCTCAGAAAGGTGACCAATAAATATGTGATACTGTTAGCCAAGGCCACTGTCTGGCACTTTTAAGAGACACGCATCTTGGACCGTATCAAAAGTGACACACACCAAAATCAGGCGGCCAAGGCGTGTGGCAGTGTGTGCTGTCACCGTGTAGGAAAATAAACCGTTTGTGTATTGGTTACAGTCTGGCACAGTTGCTACTGCTACTCACGTGCAAACCCTGGCCAAGTGGTCGTGTTGTGTACCACTAACAGAACATCATCATTGTTTTGTTTTTAAAAAAATTGATTCTCCCTTTATTTAGGACATTTGCATTTGGGTATCGTTGGTTTACAAATATTTCTTTTTAATTTATTCATTTTAAACACATTTTAAAAGCCTTTAGAATAAAATAAAAGCTAACAAAAAAATTGTTTTTTTGGTTATAAATGAAATTTAAAATCAACATGCCATTGAGGCCATTCATTCTTTTAATTTTTAAACTGCTAACTTTTGTTTCATGTTTATGCTAACATTTAAACTACACAAATCAATACGTTCAGATCAGATTGCTGTCCGTAATGATCTAGAACCAAATCTTCAAAAAATCGATAACATATGTGTGTCTCAAACAATGTTGTGTAGACGTCAGCATTCATGGCCCTGATTATATAGTACAGCAATTTATATAATATGTAGGATAGGCTATATGTGTAGGTGTCCTAAAGTATGATAAGTTATGTGTACTAAATGTATGATGGGCTGTGTTAAATTGTGCGTGCTGTTTTTAAAATATTGGAATGTTTAAACTTTAATGTGTGATGGGCTATGTTAAAATTTGAAATGGGCTTTGTGTAAATTGTATGATAATCTGTCATTCTTATACCAGTATATGATATATGTAATATGGGCTTTGTGTAAAATGTATGATATGCTATTTGTGATTGGCTAAATGTAATATGTGTGATAGGCTATATGTAATATCTCTGATTGGCTATATGAAATATGTATGATAGACTGGGTCCTGCCGTATGTGTGATAGGCTATATTGTGCTACCGGGTATTTTTGTTAGGCTATATGTAATATGTGATGGGCTATTTTTAATAGGGGTAGGGGAGGTTATGTAGAGGGTTGGGGTAGTGAAAGATGGGTGGGGTAGGGGAGGATGGGTGGGTAGGTGGAGGATGGTAGGTAGGTGGAGGATGGGTGGGTATGTGGAGGATGGTGGGTATGTGGAGGATGGTGGGTAGGTAGTTGTCCAGCAAGAATATTCACTTGTAATTGTTCAGCACCAAATTTTGTGTTATTGTGCAGTGTGTTTTCGTGTGTGGTGTGTCTTACTGAACATGGTGTGTCTTGTGTGTTACTGTGCATGATGTGTCTTGTGTGTTACTGTGTGCAGTGTGTCTTGTGTGTTCTCCTGTGCATGGTGAGCTACGGTGCGTGGTGTAACTTGTGTGGCTACTGAGTGAGTTGTGTCTTGTGTGTGTTACAGAGCACAGTGTGTCTTGTGTGTGTTACAGAGCACAGTGTGTCTTGTGTGTGTTACAGAGCACAGTGTGTCTTGTGTGTGTTACAGAGCACAGTGTGTCTTGTGTGTGTTACAGAGCACAGTGTGTCTTGTGTGTGTTACAGAGCACAGTGTGTCTTGTGTGTTACTGAGTGTGGTATGTCTTGTGTTACTTTGGGTTGCCGCTGATTCATGACAGGGCACAGCGACATATTATACAGTAACTCACTTAAGTACCAATGGATGACCCAAAAGTTGAATTAATGTTTATTTTAACATCTTAAAGTTTAATGAAGATCTATTATAACATCCTAAAATAGTACTTGAATTTAGATTGATCTAGTGATGGCTTCAGCATACCTGGGCCCAGAACGCCACAGACCTTTGGCGGTGATTTCAGAGGGCTACCAGACCAGGCTGAGCACAGCCTGCCCTGGGGGCGGGGACAGGTTCAGCTTTGGGCTGGAGTACGAGAAGAAACTGCAGACATTGTTGGACCAACATCTGGAGCTGGGAACAACAGACAGACTGGTAAAATGGCAGTTCTAGTACAGTATAATTGTAATTTAGTCTTAGGATAGGTGTTGTCTAATTATGTTGCTGTAGTTTTCAAGAGTTGAACTTTAAGACTGGACTCAAATTGACACGCTTTTTAGATTCACATATTAAATGATCACTTGAACACTTTGCTAAAATTCATGAAGGAATTTCTTTATTTTTTCATATGAAGTGCATACAGTAATTTGGCAATATAAAATGACATGGTGGGGGGGAGGTGAAGCCGGGGTAGTGGGATTTAACTTGACGTCACCAGGCTTAACTCGTGGTACCCCCCCCTCCAGACCTCCCACGGACTTCCTCCAAGTCTACTTGCTCTGGAGGGAACCTACTCTAGTGGTACTTTGTTTCTGTGGCAACCTATTCTAGTGGTACCATGTTCTGATGGCAAGCTGCTCTGATGGGACTCTTCTCTTGTATTTCACAGAGTTCTGTTGTTAAAAAACAACTCTTTAGAACAATGGGCGTCACCTCCTTTTGAGGGTGTCACCTCCTTGTGAGGGCATCGCCTCCTTGTGAGGGTGTCACCTCCTTGTGAGGGTGTCACCTCCTTGTGAGGGCATCACCTCCTTGTGAGGGCATCACCTCCTTGTGAGGGTGTCACCTACGTGTGAGGGTGTCACCTCTTTGTGAGGGAATCGCCTCCTTGTGAGGGTGTCACCTCCTTGTGAGGGTGTCACCTCCTTGTGAGGGTGTCACCTCCTTGTGAGTGTGTCACCCGGTGCTATCACCTAACATAAGCACCAACCTACCACAATCCTTGGTGACACAATAGAATGTGCACTCAATCCTTGGTGACACAATAGAATGTGCACTCAATCCTTGGTGACACAACAGAATGTGCACTCAATCCTTGGTGACACAACAGAATGTGCACTCAATCCTTGGTGACCCAACAGAATGTGCACTCAATCCTTGGTGACACAACAGAATGTGCACACAATCCTTTTTGAGGTGAATATTGTAGGTCACCCCTAAGTGACGTCACAATGATGCCAGTTAGCTTCGTGTGAGTCCGAGGCTCCTATTGCTAGTAAAGTTGTGCCCCTGAGTGACACCCGACCTCTGAATAACCCTGACCCTTCCCACCGTCGAGTTCTACATTGACCATTTATTGATTGCTGTATGTGTACATTTTTTTGCTTTCATTACCAGATGTACGTAGGAGATGCTAGGGGAAGTCTTGCACAGACAATATCTGACAGATTTTGTCTGATCCATCCAGTCCAAACAGTCATACCTGGCCACTTTCACTATGCAGAGACAGAAGACGGATACCATGTTGTGCCAATTAGGATATCTCATGTTGGTGCGGAGGAGTTCTTTCGGTAAGAAAAACAAGACACACATTATTTTAGCCTTGTGACTTTTGGTTCCCTGACAGTAAACTCAGCTTTGAGACTATTGGTTCCCTGACAAGAAACAGCCTTGTGACTATTGGTTTGCTGACAAGAAACTCATCCTTGTGACTATTGGTTCCCTGACAAGAAACAGCCTTGTGACTATTGGTTTTCTGACAAGAAACTCATCCTTGCGACTATTGGTTTGCTGACAAGAAACTCATCCTTGTGACTATTGGTTCCCTGACAAGAAACAGCCTTGTGACTATTGGTTTGCTGACAAGAAACTCATCCTTGTGACTATTGGTTCCCTGACAAGTAACAGCCTTGTGACTATTGGTTTTCTGACACGAAACTCAGCCTTGCGACTATTGGTTCTTGGACAAAAAACTAATTTTATAAACGACAACTTTATAAATTCAACTTAGCACAGGCTTCTCTTGTTTTTATTATTATTTTTTTTAAAGAAACCAAAATGGTTTTCACAGAAACTTGTCAGAAGATGCATCAACGGACAAGCCAAAATATGACAGAATGTTGGTTGACGATTGCGTGAGGTACCTGGCCGAGCCACAAGTCACATACAAAAATATGACTGCCAGTTTGGCCTCAGATGGAAAAATTTTGATAATTCACAGACCTGGCGAGCTGAGTACTTTACCAATCTTCAGTGACGCCAAGCTGAGGTAAGATTTGTACGGATGGTTTACCTTCCCATCTAAATTTCTGTTTATGATACTGTAAAACTTTTAAAGACTTATTAAACCCTCCATCAAATTTAAAAAATCAAATACATTTAATTGTTTTATTATCATGATAGATTGAACAATCCTACATGTAATGGGTGGATTGATACTGTGAACAATCCTACATGTAATGGGTGGATTGATACTGTGAACAATCCTACATGTAATGGGTGGATTGATACTGTGAACAATCCTACATGTAATGGGTGGATTGATACTGTGAACAATCCTACATGTAATGGGTGGATTGATACTGTGAACAATCCTACATGTAATGGGTGGATTGATACTGTGAACAATCCTACATGTAATGGGTGGATTGATACTGTGAACAATCCTACATGTAATGGGTGGATTGATACTGTGAACAATCCTACATGTAATGGGTGGATTGATACTGTGAACAATCCTACATGTAATGGGTGGATTGATACTGTGAACAATCCTACATGTAATGGGTGGATTGATACTGTGAACAATCCTACACTTCATGGATGTGTTGATAATGGCGACGTATATGATTTCCCCCAGGCTGACCAACAGTGAGATCCCGTACACGGACATCATCAAAGACCTACAAGCCTGCAGACTAGACGTGTCCTGGGAGCTTGAGAGCCTGCCCGTCCTGATGCCCAAGAAAAAATGGCTGTCTATGGTCAAGGAGAAATTCCCCACACAGATGGAGATCCTAAGTCAATTGGAGATAGAGGCTGGGATAAGGGAGCTAACTGAGGGCATATTGAAATATGAAGGGGATATGGTGAGTTATCTCCTGGACTTAAAAAACAAGCGGTGAGGACACAAATATGGGACCAGGATACACATGCACAGATATCTCAGCATAGTCAGGGTTTCTGCAGGCATAACTCCAGGGGGGGCACTGCCCCCCCAAAGGAAAGTCAAGTGCTACCCCCACCCGGATAAAATGTGTAAAACAATATAAAAATTATATATTTTTAAAAATTAAAAACAACTAAATTTTCTTTTTTTAAAGTTTAAAAATATTAATATTTGGTGCCTTTTACCACTTACAATTAGTGGACTCTATGAAATATCGCTAAACTTGATATATTTGATGATCTGTATATTTAAGACTAATCTTGTTATTGGCGTATAGTATTCGATTATAAATATCGCACTGGCCACTCCAGATTATAAGCCGATGTTTTACTTACTGTAGTTCGCATATATCAGTATTTTTGTTCATTTATTTTTTGCAACTTAACAAGTTTAAAGATTTTAATAACATTGTATTTAATAACCTTTACATTAGTTTACATGAATACACAATTTTAATAATAGTTCCTGCTAAGTATCAAAGATGCACAACCTCTTTTCAAATTATATTTCGTCATAAAAGCATTACTTTTATAGTAGGGATAGGTGTTAATTATACATTGTATGATGGAGTTATCGTAAGGGTTGCTGGATGCACACGATGGTTCTAAGGTTAATTAACACCTACATTTTTTTAGCTAAGATCTCTTCCATTGTTCTCCAATTAAGTGTAGAATGTTGCAGAACTAAATTCAGATACAGTGGAACCTCTCAGAATGAGCATAATTTGTTCCAGAATTTTACTCGTTAGGCAAAACACTCGTTAAACGAAACAATTTTTCCCTTGACAAATCAATGTAAAATACGATAATGCGTTCCATGCTGAAAAAATACTCATTTTTCAAAAAAATTTATTGACATTTATTCAAATGACTTATGAATTGTTGATGAGTGTAACAACTTGGAATACAATTTAGATTTGAAACAAAAAACGTAAATAAAAATATGAAATTATGACAAATAATTCATCTTTTTTAACTAGAAAACTGTCTAAAGACATTTGTTTTTGCCGCGCTTCAAAATTTGACGAAAATGTGTCATAGCATAATCATTAAATAAATTTGTAGCACGAATAGCGACCTCCTTATTAGGGTGATTCTTCTCAATTTACGATGCAACAGTTTCCCATGCTTTCAGCATTTCTCTTAATGCGCTAGAAGATTGCTGCTCTGCTACTTCCTCCTGCATTAATAATAATAATAATAATAAAGTTCATTTGAAAAATCACGCTTCATCCTCAAAGGCTCGAAGCCCTGTACAAAAACGAAGCTGGGAGATAATAACTAGCTGGAAAAGATGGTAGAAAACTTCACCCCAGAATGAGTTTTTAAATTTGTTTTGAAGGACTCCAGCGTCTGGCTGTTTCTGAGAGCGTCAGGAAGGGTGTTCCAAATGGTTGGGCCAGCAAATGCGAACGTGCGCTTTCCGTAAGTCTCAAGGCGAACACGCGGTATCGAAAGTTTGCCACTATCGGATGAGCTCTCCTCCATAATTTCTTGCTGTGAAACACGATGCAATTCCATAAGCTCTTCGGTGGTCAACTCTTGACTGCTCTTTCACAAGCTCTTCAATATCATTGTTGTCCAGCTCGAGTCCCATGATATTGGCCAATGACGCAATCTCGTTACTGTAGACTCCACAGGTACAGTTTCAAAATCACATTCAACAACACTCTTTGACCAAAGTTTTTTCCAAGCAGAAGTAAATGTCAGGAAAAGGGGACTTCCACTGTCTGCGTCACTCGTTATGCGAAATGTCGCTTGTTAAGGGAGCAACTTCTTCACATTTTTTTTTGCTCGTTATGCGAATTGCTCGTTATGAGACGTGCTCGTTATGAGAGGTGCTCGTTATGAGATGTGCTTGTTATGGGAGGTGCTCGTTATGAGAGGTGCTCGTTATGAGAGGTGCTCGTTATGAGAGGTTCCACTGTATGTGATAAAATGCATTCATGTATTTTTAATTTATAAAAAAATTCTGGGGATTATACAGATTTAAGAGGCAAGAATAATCTAGGGCAAGAGCGTACCCCCAAGGGTGACACAACTAGAATGAATTTAGTTAACGTCCCACTGGTGCGGAATTTAAGATGTCTTTGATCAATATTATGGCTAATTTTGGCACTTACCACCCGAAAGTTTGAAAAAGTTTGCCCCACTGTCTTTAGCACCTTAAATTGCTACACCAACTTCACTCACGTTGATCAATGGTACAGTAGGCGTTTAATTAAAAGCTTGTGCCAAATGCTTAGTCTGGGGCACGCCACAAACGGAGTGAATTCAGATCATGTATGGCACTGGGCGCATTAATGCCTATCATTAAACCTTAAAAATGTCTTTCCCCGTTCGTGTCATAGAAACATCGAATTGTTTGAATTCATTTATACTCAAAAATAAACCACTTGATTTTGAAATAATAAAAACATTTTCTGGGGATCAAGATTTATCGGCGCCCCCAATTTCTGCCCTACTTCCCAATGAAAATGATCGATAGATACACTGCATAGTGGCATAGCATTATTAAAGCCATGGGCGGCAAATATTTTTGCCGTCCCCATTTCACGATACAAACTCTGCAGTTGTCCGAAAATGCCACACCTTCATACAGAGTCGTTCTTAGGCATAGGTAAAGTATGTGACCGCTTATGGTCCCGCTGCCAAGGGGGTCCATCCAGTCCGTTTATTTCAGTAGCACATATTTATCAATAACCTTAGTGTTTACACGCGAGCAAAGAGTAAAAAATGACGGAGGCAAAGTGGGGGGGGCCGCAGTGGGGGTGCCGCAGTGGTGGGTCCACCCTTGTGTCCACCCTTAGTTTACCTTTTGTCCACCCTAAGTTTACCTTTTGTCCACCCTTAGTTTAACTTGTGTCCACCCATAATTTACCTTGTGTCCACCCTTAGTTTAAATTGTGTCCACCCTTAGTTTACCTTTTGTCCACCCATAGTTTACCTTGTGTCCACCCATAGTTTACCTTGTGTCCACCCATAGTTTACCTTGTGTCCACCCTTAGTTTACC
This sequence comes from Omphiscola glabra, assembly GCA_964017045.1. NCBI lineage: Eukaryota > Metazoa > Mollusca > Gastropoda > Lymnaeidae > Omphiscola > Omphiscola glabra. The sequence continues at coordinate 428,907 of OZ024806.1, forward strand.
TTGTGTCCACCCATAGTTTACCTTTTGTCCACCCATAGTTTACCTTATGTCCACCCATAGTTTACCTTGTGTCCACCCATAGTTTACCTTGTGTCCACCCATAGTTTACCTTGTGTCCACCCTTAGTTTACCTTGTGTCCACCCTTAGTTTACCTTGTGTCCACCCTTAGTTTACCTTGTGTCCACCCTTAGTTTACCTTTTGTCTACCCTTAGTTTACCTTGTGTCCACCCTTAGTTTACCTTTTGTCCACCCTTAGTTTACCTTGTGTCCACACATAGTTTACCTTGTGTCCACACATAGTTTAACTTATGTCCACCCTTAGTTTACCTTGTGTCCACCCTTATTTTACCTTTTGTCCACCCTAAGTTTACCTTTTGTCCACCCTTAGTTTACCTTGTGTCCACCCTTAGTTTACCTTGTGTCCACCCTTAGTTTACCTTTTGTCCACCCTAAGTTTACCTTGTGTCCACCCATAGTTTACCTTGTGTCCACCCTTAGTTTACCTTGTGTCCACCCTTAGTTTACCTTGTGTCCACCCTTAGTTTACCTTGTGTCCACCCTTAGTTTACCTTGTGTCCACCCTTAATTTACCTTGTGTCCACCCTTAGTTTACCTTTTGTCCAACCTAAGTTTACCTTTTGTCCACCCTTAGTTTAACTTGTGTCCATCCTTAGTTTACCTTGTGTCCACCCTTAGTTTACCTTGTGTCCACCCTTAGTTTACCTTGTGTCCACCCTTAGTTTACCTTGTGTCCACCCATAGTTTACCTTGTGTCCACCCATAGTTTACCTTGTGTCCACCCATAGTTTACCTTGTGTCCACCCATAGTTGACCTTGTGTCCACCCTTAGTTTACCTTGTGTCCACCCATAGTTTACCTTGTGTCCACCCATAGTTTACCTTGTGCCCACCCATAGTTTACCTTGTGTCCACCCATAGTTTACCTTGTGTCCACCCATATTTTACCTTTTTTCCACCCTAAGTTTACCTTTTGTCCACCCTTAGTTTACCTTGTGTCCACCCTTAGTTTACCTTGTGTCCACCCTTAGTTTACCTTGTGTCCACCTATAGTTTACCTTGTGTCCACCCTTAGTTTACCTTGTGTCCACCCTTAGTTTACCTTGTGTCCACCCTAAGTTTACCTTTTGTCCACCCTTAGTTTACCTTGTGTCCACCCTTAGTTTACCTTTTGTCCACCCTTAGTTTACCTTGTGTCCACCCTTAGTTTACCTTGTGTCCACCCATAGTTTACCTTGTGACCACCCATAGTTTACCTTGTGCCTACCCATAGTTTACTTTGTGTCCACCAATAGTTTACCTTGTGTCCACCCATAGTTTACCTTGTGTCCACCCATAGTTTTCCTTGTGTCTCTGTTGATGAGGTTTGCATTTGATGGATAAACTTGTCCTCAACACCAGGTGGAGTTTGTTGACCGCCTGATGTTCATCACTGCCACCCCCTGTCGTCAACCAGCCAAGCTCCCGACGTTGCACAGAAGTGGAGCAGAGCTGATGACAGAGCCACAAGAAACGCCCCTGAAGTTTGTCATGAAAATAAGTCCAGAGAAACTGAAGGAACTGAGACGCAAAGCTGAAGATGATTTGTTAGACACATTTTAATCTTTGATTCTTTGATATTTGTAACAAACATTTGTATTATGAGTGTATTTGATTTCATAATCATGTCAATATCATGCCAAGACTAATTCCATAATCTTGTTGATAATCCGTCCTTTCTATAATTAAGTCAATAGTCATGCCAAGACTCATCCATAATCATGTAAATAGTCATGCCAAGACTCATCCATAATCATGTAAATAGTCATGCCAAGACTCATCCATAATCATGTCAAAAGTCATGCTAAGACTCACCCATAATCATGTTGATAATCCGTTCTTTCCATAATCATGTTGATAGTCATGTACATAATCATCCATAATAATTTAAAAAATTAGGTCCAATGTCGTATCCATAATCATATCCATTATTTTAAATTATATTTATCTAATCTACTTTTCACTGAACAGCTTCCTGTTCTTTTCTATTGGACCTAGTTTTATTTGACCTAGTTCTATTTGACCTAGTTTCCTCAATAAATGTCAGGATTACAGGACGTTGCAAATGTCTAAAAATAATAACACAATTCCATTGGATAAATCAGATTTTTTTCACACAGTCTGTGTCTGACATGACAGAAAGAGTGACAGTGTGACATGACAGAAAGAGTGACAGTCTGACTATTTGATGAACCTGGGCACTTAATATTGGCTGTTAGATGAACCTTGGTGTCTCAGTCATCACTTGATGTTGGCTGTTAGATGAACCTTGGTGTCTCAGTTATCACCTAATGTTGGCTGTTAGATGAACCTTGGTGTCTCAGTCATCACTTAATGTTGGCTGTTAGATGAACCTTGGTGTCCCAGTCATCACTTGATGGGATAATGCCTTGGTAGGGATGCTCGTAATAGGGTGTCTGGGATAAACCTTTCTTTGCCAGGCTTGTGATTTCATATTTCATGAGATTTCATATTTTATGAGATTTCATATGTTATGAGATTTCATATTTCTTGAGTCGTAGAAGCATCCTCTGAAGCCTGGGTGGTGCAGATAACAATGGCTTTTTGGTTTATCACTTCCAGTGGCTTGTGATCTGTCTCTGACATGATCACTTCAAATGGCTTGTGAACTGTCGCTACTGTGAATACTACGGCAAGCATGTCTTTTTCTATTTGAGCAAATCTCATTCCAGACACAATATTACAAGCATCCTTACCAAGAAAGAATGCATGAGAGCAGTCATGTGATGTGTCATGTGATGTGGCATGTGATGTGGGGTGTAAAAAGTATGTAGGATTGAGAATAAAGCTAGTTGTTACACAGCCCACAGACTTGAGTTGGTATCTTATTATATTATTACATGGTGTCAGATGTCTCCCCCCCCTCCCCGACCACAACAGCTTTAGAATAACATGAAGAGAAGTTAGCTGTCATTTACAAGACAGGCTGTGGAAGAGAAGTAAGCTGTCATTTACAAGACAGCCAGTGGACTGGATACCAAGACTATAAAGGTGAAGCCTTTGACTTTACTGCATGTGATAGGTCATGTGACTAGGTCATAAAGCATATGATAGGTCAGTTGATCGGTCATAATGAATGTGATTGGTCTCGTGATAGGTCATGATGCATTTTGTAGGTCATGATGCAATTGAGATTTTTAATATGTTCCAGTGGAGTGACGAAGAATGTGACAAAAATTAGTTTTCTATTCAGTCATTGTATTTTGAAGGAATTCTAAAGCTACTGCTATCCACATAAGAATGTAACAATTGAAAGGCAGCTATCCACATAATGTAACAATTGAAAGGCAACTATCCACAAAAGAATGTAACAATTGAAAGGCAACTATCCACATAAGAATGTAACAATTGAAAGGCTTGTCAAAGTTATGGAGACACTTCTGATAGTTTTTTTACTGACCTCAAACTCAAGGTCACGTCACTTCGAATGTCTGGTCGATAAAGGACAGAATTGTAGGAGGTATAAAGAGTGACAACGTCAGAGCTAGACTACTTAGAGAGTCTGACCTGACGTCAGAGCTAGACGACTTAGAGAGTCTGACCTGACGTCAGAGCTAGACGACTTAGAGAGTCTGACCTGACGTCAGAGCTAGACGACTTAAAGAGTCTGACCTGACGTCAGAGCTAGACGACTTTAAGAGTCTGACCTGGCCCTCATTAAGGCAGAAAACATATGTAGGGCAGTGGAGACAATGGCGTGAAGAAGATGGTGAACAGGCAAGGACATCAAGAAGTCAGTGGAGTAGCACGTCAAACTAGTGAGTGAAGAAGATGGTGAACAAGCAATAAGTCAGTGGAGTAGCACGTCAAACTAGTGAGTGAAGAAGATGGTGAACAAGCAAGAAGTCAGTGGAGTAGCACGTCAAACTAGTGAGTGAAGAAGATGGTGAACAAGCAAGAAGTCAGTGGAGTAGCACGTCAAACTAGTGAGTGAAGAAGATGGTAAACAAGCAAGAAGTCAATGGAGTAGCACGTCAAACTAGTGAGACTTTGTACATTGCACTATTGAATAAAGATGTTTTTCTTAAAAGGAAGGCCATTTTTTTTAACTGAACTAACCAACTCCTAAAAGCAAAGTTGTTCGCATAAATCCTTTATAAAATGTAATATCAAGCAATAAATCCTTTATAAAATGTAATATCAAGCAATAAATCCTTTATAAAATGTAATATCAAGCAATAAATCCTTTATAAAATGTAATATCAAGCAATAAATCCTTTATAAAATGTAATATCAGGCAATAAATCCTTTATAAAATGTAATATCAAGCAATAAATCCTTTATAAAATGTAATATCAAGCAATAAATCCTTTATAAAATGTAATATCAAGCAATGGGGGAGGAGCTGAAATTTTGACAGGACATGTATACAAGAAAAGTTACACACTTTATCATCATCATGTTGGGGCGCCACAGATGACAATCCTCCATTCCTCTCGGTCTTCTGCACTACGCATAGCATCGCCTAGTTTTAATCCCGTCCACTCTTTGGTGTTATCTTCCCATCCTTTTCTCTGTCTTCCTCTCCATCTCCCTCCTCTAGTTGTGCCCTGTATGATTTCTTTGGAGAGCCCTTATTTTTCGGTCACGTGACCATGCCCCTCAAATTTGCGCTTTTGTACAGACACCAGGAGGTCATCATACTGCCGAGTTGCTTGACGAATCCTTTTTTATTTACTTGTTCATTGTTTTGTGGCATCGCCACTGAAATTAAGGTCGGGGAGGAAAGATTAGAGACAGTTGGCAGCTTCAAGTACCTCGGAGCAAAAGTCTCGGAAGAAGGTTCCAAGCACGAAATGATGGCCAGGAATGCGCAGACCACAACAGCTCTAAAGAGGCTCAAGAAAATATGGAACGACAAAAATATAGCCCCCAGCACCAAAATCAGGCTGATGCGCTCACTAGTCCTCTCCATTTTCTTATATGCCTGTGAGTCCTGGACATTAACAGTAACAGCAGAACTTCAAAAGAAAATAAAGGGGATGGAGATGCGATGTTTCAGAAGCATTCTTGGCATCTGCTATAGAGACCATATCTTGGCATCTGCTATAGAGACCATATCTTGGCATCTGCTATAGAGACCATATCATGGCATCTGCTATAGAGACCATATCTCCAATGAACATAACGCACTTTATAAGAACTCTAATTAGTGCTTCACCTCCATCCCCCCCCCCCTTTTTTTTTTCAAGGCTGGAAACCTCACATTTTTTCACGCCCCTGAAATATTAATATTCTAATGACACCCCCCCCCCCCTTTTTCCGCTTTTACACAGCAGATTTATTTCATCAACATTTTTAAAAAGAAAAACAGAAAGAAAATATTACACTACACACTGGCGATATTTCTTAAAAAGAATCTCATTTAGCGAAGTTATCGGGAATTTTATTTCGTGAAATCAGTGACGTCATATTTCCTTCATATTCCCCTTGAATAACAAGAAATACTGATTGTTGGGGTTGGGGCTAAAAATTTGATAGAGGTTGTTTTCACCGGCAAGCTTCAGCCCGATAGATTGAGGGGACGTGGGTCAGTGAGCCGTCCGAAGATTTTGCCAGCCAGCCACGAACAAAAGTTAATATATAAAGAATTTAAATATAAGACGTTAAATGTAAAATATTTCCGTAAAACAAAAGAAAGTATCGTCTTCAAAGACACTTGCTGTACTTTTAAAAATACCATTTAGCGCAATTATACTAATCATACTATTGCACTCACCATTACGTCATACTTTCTTCCATGCCTAGAGAATTATATAGACAGTAGATTGATAAATTATAAATTTGTTTTAAAAAAAAACAAACACAAAACACAAAAAAAAAACACACACAAATTAATGGGGTCCGTTACAAGAGAAATTAATCAGTTAGTCGGTCAAACTTATGAGGTCAGTAAAACTTGTGAGGTCAGCTGGCCATCAATCAAAATCAAACACCCTTGCATTAATTTAAAAAAAAAAAAATAAACATGATTTATAATACATTACCTGGTACACAAATCAAGGGAAATTAATGGTTTTATCAAGGGAGCTAATAGGAATGTGGTGTAGAGACGGCATATTAGTCGAGCTACCCCCCTTTGACGCCGGAACTTTCTAACCGTTTGTGTGTGTGTGTGTGTGCTAACACTGTACTCTATTTAACCACTAACATCTTACATTGCTATTTTAAACCATTGGTTGCAAATGTAGCTACGAATAGATCCCACGATTAGTTTAAAAATATGAACGAACAGAAGCCAAAACTCTCTAACAGTCTCTCTACTTTTCTTTTTTTTTTAGTTTCCCGCGAGTGCTCTATCGATTATGCAATGTGCACGAAAACACAATGATCTGTGCAAGCCCTCGCCACACACCTCGCACATCTTCATGGCGATGAACTCAGTTTCATGTTCTCTCGTATTGCTGTGTTCGTGATAACGGTCGGCTGTCCAGTTTGTGACGTGCCGTTTCACTGGAATATCCTGGATATATTGTGATCAAGTAGGTAAACACTAGTGGACGACGCTCTCTCAATCTCGGGGTGTTTATTTTTGTCCATTCCCTGTCGTCTGGAGGCCCGTCCTGCTCCAGATGAGCTTACTGGGTCATGGCCGATAGTCGAAAAAAAATCAAAACAAAGGGAAGAAATTTCGGTCTTAGTCCGTAACTTCTGTGTCCGTTTGTAATGAACCTCTGTAAATTCTATGAACAATTATATGTAAGAGTCGCGTCTCGGGACAGCAGGGATTGTCGGAGTACAGTAGACTACACACTAAATAAGACTACGCACTGAGTAAGACAGACTACACACTGAGTGGTGCAGACGGTCGTTAAGTTGTAGTTGTGTTCTCAATTCTCGTCGTGTTGATAAGTTATCACGAGTCTGCTTATCACAAACATTTTTTTTTGGGATTATTATCGAGTGTTGGCGAGGAATGTTTCGCCGTTTGAACGTCACTGTGGCAATGGCAGTGATGGCAGTGATACCATTATTCAGCAATGGCATGGCACTAATGACAGTGACATGAATTCAAACTACAGTCTACTACATACACAGATGATGTGCTGTGAACGTTAAGTGTGTAATACACAGTATTGTATTCTTGTATTCCGTTAGCAGAAAGCCTTCTAAGGTCTAAGCCTATAGGATATGATGTGTAATATTAGTTCGTGCTACTACCGCTACTGTTGTATGTTGTATCTAAATCTAGTAGTGTAGTCACTGTAGTAGTGTAGTCACTGTAGTAGTGTAGTCACTGTAGTAGTGTAGGTAGTCATGGTAGATATCCCCCCACCCCATCATTTAAACCTTTGGTGTCTGGCTTGTTAAATTTTCTCTTGACCCTTCATTGCCTTCGCCTTCATTTTCATAAGTCCAAGTTATCCTAAAAAATATTGACTTATAGTAGGCCTACTACTATGTCCAATGTTCATAGTGACTAACACTCAGGTCTGTCATTCTGTAGTGTGAGTGTGTGTGGGGGGGGGGGTCAGTGTGTTGTTGGGTCAAACAATAATAGCAGCAGAGCACACACTACTTCAGTCATCTCACAACTCACAGTAGAGGATTAGTTGTGTAGAGGTTTAGTTATAGAGGTTGTTGTGTAATTTTATAAGCTGGAGATTGTTGTAGTGTCTGTCTGTCTTTCTGTGTGTCTGTGTGAGAATTCAGTAAAAAATCTGTGATGGAATTCTCAACTTGGATTCTGTACTTGATCATTTGAGGTTCTCCTTAGGAGAGACATTCAGAGACACTAAACATATATGTTGGTATGTTAATGCGTTAGTATATTCGTATGACATATTGTGGGCACATGTAGTGATTGGATTGACTCACTCAAATAAAAGAGGCATCTTCTTTCATCAATTAATTATAAAAATGACCACTACATCGTCTACATTCAGGGCCATCAAGGGCCCTGCGACCACTACATTGTCTACATTCAGGGCCATCAAGGGCCCTGCGACCACTACATCGTCTACATTCAGGGCCATCAATGGCCCTGCGACCACTACATTGTCTACATTCAGGGCCATCAATGGCCCTGCGACCACTACATTGTCTACATTCAGGGCCATCAAGAGTCCTGCGACCACTACATCGTCTACATTCAGGGCCATCAAGGGTCCTGCTGAGTTTTTTCTTCTTCTTATCATTATTATTCTTATAATTATTATTATCATTACTATTATTTATTCTTTTTAGTTAATATTCTAACAACTTTGTATATTTTCTCTTTAAATTATAGATTCAAATAAAACTAATTGGGTTAATTATATATAATTAAATATAATTTTTTTAAATTTCAATTTCAATTTTGGGGTAAATTAAGGCTTGTGACAATTTGAGAACCTCTGTTCTTAGACAGTGTCAGGGTTATCTTAGACGGTGTCAGAGTTATCTTAGACAATTTCAGAGCTATCTTAGACAGTGTCAGAGCTATCTTAGACAGTGTCACAGTTATTTTAGACAGTGTCTGAGTTATTTTAGACAGTATCAGAGCTATCTTAGACAGTATCAGAGCTATCTTAGACAGTTTCAGAGCTATCTTAGACAGTGTCAGAGCTATCTTAGACAGTGTCACAGTTATTTTAGACAGTATCAGAGCTATCTTAGACAGTATCAGAGCTATCTTAGACAGTTTCATAGCTATCTTAAACCGTGTCAGATCTATCTTAGACAGTATCAGAGCTATCTTAGACAGTGTCAGAGCTATCTTAGACAGTGTCAGAGCTATCTTAGACAGTGTCACAGTTATTTTAGACAGTGTCTGAGTTATTTTAGACAGTATCAGAGCTATCTTAGACAGTTTCAGAGCTATCTTAGACAGTGTCAGAGCTATCTTAGACAGTGTCACAGTTATTTTAGACAGTGTCTGAGTTATTTTAGACAGTATCAGAGCTATCTTAGACAGTATCAGAGCTATCTTAGACAGTGTCAGATCTAACTTAGAGAGTATCAAAGCTAACTAAGATAGTGTCAGAGCCATCAGGTTGTGAAAAGGTGGGGGGGGGGGGGGTTTGAACTAAAGCAAACCCAAATGGAGAGCAAGTATGTAGCTAGTATGTGGCAATAATGTGACTTTTTTGTGGATAGTATGTGGCTATAATGTGGTAATATGTGGCTAGTATGTGGCAATTATGTGACTATTATGTGGCTATTATGTGGCAAGAATTTGACATTTATGTGGCAGTAGTGGAAATAATGTGACTATTATGTGGCTAGTATGTGGCAATAATGTGACTATTATGTGGCTAGTATGTGGCAATAATGTGAATATTATGTGGCCAGTATGTGGCTATAATGTAACTAGTATGTTGCAATAATGTGGCTAGTGTGTGGCAATAATGTAAATATTATGTGCCAAGTATGTGATTATATAATGTGACTATTATGTGCCAAGGATGTGGTTATATAATGTGACAATTATGTGCCAAGTATGTGGTTATATAATTTGACTATTATGTGCCAAGTATGTGGTTATATAATGTGACTATTATGTGCCAAGTATGTGGTTATATAATGTGACTATTTTGTGCCAAGTATGTGGTTATATAATGTGACTATTATGTGCCAAGTATGTGGTTATATCATGTGACTATTATGTGCCAAGTATGTGGTTATATAATGTGACTATTATGTGCCAAGTATGTGGTTACATAATGTGACTATTATGTGCCAAGTATGTGGTTATATAATGTGACTATTATGTGCCAAGTATGTGGTTATATACTGTGACTATTATGTGCCAAGTATGTGGTTATATAATGTATCTATTATGTGCCAAGTATGTGGTTATATAATGTGATTATTATGTGCCAAGTATGTTGTTATATAATGTGACTATTATGTGCCTAGTATGTGGTTATATAATGTGACTATTATGTGCCAAGTATGTGGTTATATAATGTGACTATTATGTGCCAAGTATGTGGTTATATAATGTGACTATTATGTGCCAAGTATGTGGTTATATAATGTATCTATTATGTGCCAAGTATGTGGTTATATAATGTGATTATTATGTGCCAAGTATGTGGTTATATAATGTGACTATTATGTGCCAAGTATGTGGTTATATAATGTGACTATTATGTGTCAAGTATGTGGTTATATAATGTGACTATTATGTGCCAAGTATGTGGTTATATAATGTGACTATTATGTGCCAAGTATGTGGTTATATAATGTGACTATTATGTGCCAAGTATGTGGTTATATAATGTGACTATTATGTGCCAAGTATGTGGTTATATAATGTGACTATTATGTGCCAAGTATGTGGTTATATAATGTGACTATTATGTGCCAAGTATGTGGTTATATAATGTGACTATTATGTGCCAAGTATGTGGTTATATAATGTGACTATTATGTGCCAAGTATGTGGTTATATAATTGACTATTATGTGCCAAGTATGTGGTTATATAATGTGACTATTATGTGCCAAGTATGTGGTTATATAATGTGACTATTATGTGCCAAGTATGTGGTTATATAATTTGACTATTATGTGCCAAGTATGTGGTTATATAATGTGACTATTATGTGCCAAGTTTGTGGTTATATAATGTGACTATTATGTGCCAAGTATGTGGTTATATAATGTGACTATTATGTGCCAAGTATGTGGTTATATAATGTGACTATTATGTGCCAAGTATGTTGTTATATAATGTGACTGCTGGCATCCGTCTGTCACAAGTGGAATTCGCAGGACAAAATTTACAAGGCCTGGGATTATTCTTCCAGGATTATAAGCTGGTTCCCAACAGCAAATCACTTCTCTCCACGACGCTGGATAACCCAAGGGAACATCATGTGGATGATACAGCTTGGCACCAGTGGCATCGCAGGAGTTTCATTGTGTCAATGTCATCCGCCTACGGGACTCCATCTCCGGGTTTGAATTCAGAGTTTCCTTCTCTTAGATGAGTTGCCGTCCAAGGTTAGCGAGTCCCATCCACCCGGGGTGCTGGTGGTGTAACGGGTCCCATCCACCCGGGGTGCTGGTGGTGTAACGTGTCCCATCCACCCGGGGTGCTGGTGGTGTAACGGGTCCCATCCACCCGGGGTGCTGGTGGTGTAACGTGTCCCATCCACCCGGGGTGCTGGTGGTGTTTTTGCCTGACCGGGCTTTGGCGGGGATTGAACTCCAGACCATCAACTTGAGATTTGCTCAGTTTAGAGCAGTCTAAAATGTGACTAGTATATGGCTATAATGTGACTAGTATGTGACTATAATGTGGCTAGTATGTGACTAGTATGTGACTAGTATGTGACTAGTATGTGCCTATAATGTGGCTAGTATTTGACTAGTGTGTGGCTATAATGTGGCTAGTGTGTGGCTAGTATGTGGCAAGTGTGTGGCTATAATGTGGCTAGTGTTGTAAATGAGTTGTAACTTAAGAACAATTTATTTATTATTCAAGCCAATTTATTATTAAAGGTCTTTTACAGTAAGACCACTTTTTAGGCAAGTCCATTGTTGATAACCCCAGTTGTTAAAAAGCCGAGTTGTTGGAAAGCCCAGCTTTTGGCAAGCCCAGTGGTTGACAAGCCCAGTGGTTGACAAGCCCAGTGGTTGACAAGCCCGGTGGTTGACAAGCCCAGTGGTTGACAAGTCTGGTGGTTGACAAGCCCAGGGGTTGACAAGCCCAGTGGTTGACAAGCCCAGTGGCTGACAAGCCCAGTGGTTGACAAACCCAGTGGTTGACAAGCCTAGTGGTTGACAAGCCCAGTGGTTGAAAGGGTGGGGAAAGCCCAGTGGTTGAAAGAGTGGGGCAAGCCCAGTGGTTGACAAGCCCAGTGGTTGAAAGCGTGGGGCAAGCCCAGTGGCTGACAAGCCCAATGGCTGACAAGCCCAGTGGCTGACAAGCCCAGTGGCTGACAAGCCCATTGGCTGACAACCCCAGTGGTTGACAAGCCCAGTGGTTGACAAGCCCAGTGGCTGACAAGCCCAATGGCTGACAAGCCCAGTGGTTGGCAAGCCCATTGGCTGACAACCCCAGTGGTTGACAAGCCCAGTGGTTGACAAGCCCAGTTTTGAAGGATATAACCAGGATTTGAAAGTAGATCACCGTTAGAATGACGGAGGAGACAACTCCCATGTTAAATATGGCAACACATTATTGATTCTCACTGTCTCGCTATTTATCCTCTTTAGTCTAGCTTTGAGGGCTAAATATAGATCTATTGCAGGAGATAGAGCTATGAGCTTTTGATATACTTGTCTAATGATGTATAGATGGTTTGTCAAGTGGTTTATAGATGGTTTGTCAAATGGTTTATAGATGGTTTGTCAAATTGTGTATAGATGGTTTGTCAAATTGTGTATAGATGGTTTGTTAAATGGTGTATAGATGGTTTGTCAAATGGTGTATAGATGGTTTGTTAAATGGTTTATAGATGGTTTGTCAAATGGTTTATAGATGGTTTGTTAAATGGTTTATAGATGGTTTGTCAAATGGTTTATAGATGGTTTGTCAAATGGTTTATAGATGGTTTGTTAAATGGTTTATAGATTGTTTGTTAAATGGTGTATAGTTGGTTTGTTAAATGGTGTATAGTTGGTTGTCAAATGGTTTATAGATGGTTTGTCAAATGGTTTATAGATGGTTTGTTAAATGGTTTATAGATGGTTTGTTAAATGGTTTATAGATGGTTTGTCAAATGGTTTATAGATGGTTTTTCAAATGGTTTATAGATGGTTTGTTAAATGGTTTATAGATTGTTTGTTAAATGGTGTATAGTTGGTTGTCAAATGGTTTATAGATGGTTTGTCAAATAGTTTATAGATGGTTTGTCAAATGGTTTATAGATGGTTTGTTAAATGGTTTATAGATGGTTTGTCAAATGGTTTATAGATGGTTTGTCAAATGGTGTATAGACGGTTTGTTAAATGGTTTATAGATGGTTTGTCAAATGGTGTATAGACGGTTTGTCAAATGGTTTATTGATGGTTTGTCAAATGGTGTATAGACGGTTTGTTAAATTGTCAAATGGTGTATAGACGGTTTGTTAAATTGTCAAATGGTGTATAGACGGTTTGTTAAATGGTTTATAGATGGTTTGTCAAATGGTGTATAGACGGTTTGTCAAATGGTTTATTGATGGTTTGTCAAATGGTGTATAGACGGTTTGTTAAATTGTCAAATGGTGTATAGACGGTTTGTTAAATTGTCAAATGGTGTATAGACGGTTTGTTAAATTGTCAAATGGTGTATAGACGGTTTGTCTAATGGTGTAGGGATATTCTGTGGTACAAAACATTAAGAGGATTATCTTGACGCGAAGGAGTTGACATAGACCCCCTTTACAACCAAACAACCCACAGGGGCACCAAACAACCCACAGGGGCACCAAACAACCCACAGGGGCACCAAACAACCCACAGGGGCACCAAACAACCCACAGGGGCACCAAACAACCCACAGTGACAGACACGGGTGAGTGACAGTGACATACACGGGTGACTGACAGTGATAGACATGGGTGAGTGACAGTGACAGACACGGGCGAGTGACAGTGACAGACACGGGTGTACATTTGTACACATTGAAACATTGTTGCGTCCTCAGCTTAACCTTAAAGTCATCACTTATCTCCTCTCTATGGCATCTTTCCCCCCTACTGTGTGTACGCCACTGCTGACTGGTTTGAGATGTTACCTTAGTGTAACCCCTCCTTTATACGCCACTGCAGACTGGTGTGAGATGTTACCCCGGTGTAACCCCTCCTTTATACGCCTCTGCAGACTGGCGTGACATGTTACCCTGGTGTAACCCCTCCTTTATACGCCTCTGCAGACTGGCGTGAGATGTTACCCTGGTGTAACCCCTCCTTTATACGCCACTGCAGACTGGCCTAAGACGTTACCCTGACATTACCCTGTGTGTAAAGCTGACCTAATCAATAAAAGAGAAAATGAAGTAAAAAATGGGCTCCTGGTCCCCATACTGGTCCCTTTCAGCCCTCACCGAATCCTCGCTTCCTAGCAGCACTGGGCGCCATTTTGTTTGTTCTTGAGAGCACTAACTACATGCCACACGGGATGACGGCAGTCGAACAACGTGACTTTCTTTTTAAGTCACGTAACGTCATCTCGTTTACAGACCGTTAACAGGTCTTCATATCGTCTGCTGGCCAAGTGTTCAAGTGACAGTCCAGTTGACTCAGTCGTCATATCGTCTGCTGGCCAAGTGTTCAAGGGACAGTCCAGTTGACCCGGTCTTCATATCGTCTGCTGGCCAAGTGTTCAAATGACAGTCCAGTTGACTCGGTCGTCATATCGTCTGCTGGCCAAGTGTTCAAGTGACAGTCCAGTTGACCCGGTCTTCATATCGTCTGCTGGCCAAGTGTTCAAGTGACAGACCAGTTGACTCGGTCGTCATATCGCCTGCTGGCCAAGTGTTCAAGTGACAGTCCAGTTTTAACCGGTCGTCATATCGTCTGCTGGCCAAGTGTTCAAGAGACAGTCCAGTTGACTCGGTCGTCATATCGTCTGCTGGCCAAGTGTTCAAGGGACAGTCCAGTTGACCCGGTCTTCATATCGTCTGCTGGCCAAGTGTTCAAGTGACAGTCCAGTTGACCCGGTCTTCATATCGTCTGCTGGCCAAGTGTTCAAGTGACAGTCCAGTTGACTCGGTCTTCATATCGTCTGCTGGCCAAGTGTTCAAGTGACGGTCCAGTTGACTGGGGGGGGGGGGGAGGTGATAGCGTCATGTTCAGTTATAACGTCTTTAAGCGGCACAATTTCCCCCACTGTCTGAAGTGCAAACAAAATTATTAAAAAGTATAAACTAAACAGACATTTCTAATGGATTCACATCTTTTTGCGAGTGTCCAGGTGATTTGTGTTGGTGATTACTAGGATGATTATTATATTGTTGGTGATTACTAGGATGATTATTATATTGTTGGTGATTACTAGGATGATTATTATATTGTTGGTGATTACTAGGATGATTATTATATTGTTGGTGATTACTAGGATTATTATTATATTGTTGGTTGTAACTAGGATGACTTTTATATAGTTGGTTGGTGCTAGATCCAACTAGGCATAGGTCTAACTGTGCATAGATCCAACTGTGCATAGATCCAACTGTGCATAGATCCAACTATGCATAGGTCCAACAGAGCATAGGTCCAACTGTGCATAGGTCCAACTATGTATAGATCCAACTTTGCATGGATCCAACTTTGCATAGGTCCAACTCTGCATAGGTCCAACTCTGCATAGATCCAACTTTGCATAGATCCAACTTTGCATAAATCCAACTTTGCATAGATCCAACTTTGCATAGATCCAACTTTGCATAAATCCAACTTTGCATAGATCCAACTTTGCATAGATCCAACTTTGCATGGATCTAACTTTGCATAGATCCAACTTTGCATAGATCCAACTTTGCATAGATCCAACTTTGCATAATCCAACTGTGCAGTGGTCCTGTATAGTCAAGAAATAATACGTTTACATAAACTGTCCTCAAATTCATATTTTTAATATTAACATTAATTTAACATTTCTGTACTCCCCAGATCCTCGGTCAACAACAGTAGAAAGCAGAACTGCAAGCATTCTTCATCTCGTGAGTGTCAACATACAGCACGGGGGTGTCAACATACAGCACGTGGGTGTCAACATACAGCACGTGGGTGTCAACATACAGCACGTGGGTGTCAACATACAGCACGTGGGTGTCAACATACAGCACGTGGGTGTCAACATACAGCACGTGGGTGTCAACATACAGCACGTGGGTGTCAACATACAGCACGTGGGTGTCAACATACAGCACATCCTCCTGAATTATAAACTGGTGAATTTGTGTGAATTAAAAACAGAATGGAATTCCACTCAAATGGCCCAAATCTAAAAGTTTGGCAATAAGCTGTAGTTGGATATAGTTAAAAGTGCGTTATTTGGTCTGTATTAAATTAAGCCAACTTTACGGTGAGTGTAGGCGAATTGTGTCTTAGAAAAGACCTTTGGGGGGTTCAGCCCTCGGCAGAGTCAATGGATTAACTAAGAGCTCAGATCGAGTATTGTGTGATTTGGAACCCTAAGGGCCCTACAACACTTCCCGTTTCACTTCCGGTTTAACATGCCCTGGAACTGATGCCAAAGAGTTATGGATCCTATGACGAGAGTTAAGGAGGAGAAGCCCCCGACTCCGCAACAACACCATCATCACCAACAGCAACAGCAGCAGCAACATCAATCACAGAATTACCAGACCCAGCAGCTTCAGTCTCAGCAGCATCAGCAGCAACAGCTGCAACAACAGCAACAGCTTCATCAGTACCAGCAACAGCTGCAGCTCCAACAGCAGCAGCAGCTTCATGCCTTGCTGTCAGCCTCACAGTGAGTACTTTGTTTTAAAACTGTTGTGTAATGTTTTATTATATATATTTCCCTCTCTCTTTATTCCTGAAGCTTGTATAAATCTGTTACAATCTGATGGGGTCACTTAGTGTCTGTTTATCGAATGACATCAGCCACTCTATGGTGCAATCAATGTCATGTGACACACTAGCCTCTAAAAGTGATCTGTATGGTAAATCATTTATGAACAAATTTAGAATTTCCCATCTGACTTCTACAACATGATATCTGATTTATAATTGGCTTGGTCAATACCCTTTACATCATATGACAAATCTGATTTATAGTTGGCTTGGTCAATACCCTTTACATCATATGACATAGCTGATTTATATTTGGCCTGGTCAATACCCTTTACATCATATGACATATCTGATTTATAGATGGCTTGGTCAATACCCTTTACATCATATGACATATCTGATTTATAGTTAGCTTGGTCAATACCCTTTACATCATATGAAATATCTGATATATAGTTGGCTTAGTCAATACCCTTTACATCATGTGGCATATCTGATTTATAGTTGGCTTGGTCAATACCCTTTACATCATATGACATATCTGATTTATAGTTGGCTTGGTCAATACCCTTTACATCATGTGACATATCTGATTTGTAGTTGGCGTGGTCAATACCCTTTACATCATATGACATAGCTGATTTATAGTTGGCCTGGTCAATACCCTTTACATCATATGACATATCTGATTTATAGATGGATTGGTCAATACCCTTTACATCATATGACATATCTGATTTATAGTTAGCTTGGTCAATACCCTTTACATCATATGACATATCTGATTTATAATTGGCTTGGTCAATACCCTTTACATCATATGACATATCTGATTTATAGTTGGCATGGACAATACCCTTTACATCATATGACATATCTGATTTATAATTGGCTTGGTCAATACCCTTTACATCATATGACATATCTGATTTATAATTGGCTTAGTCAATACCCTTTACATCATGTGGCATATCTGATTTATAGTTGGCTTGGTCAATACCCTTTACATCATATGACATATCTGATTTATAGTTGGCATGGACAATACCCTTTACATCATATGACATATCTGATTTATAATTGGCTTGGTCAATACCCTTTACATCATATGACATATCTGATTTATAATTGGCTTAGTCAATACCCTTTACATCATGTGACATATCTGATTTATAGTTGGCTTGGTCAATACCTTTTACATCATATGACATATCTGATTTATAGTTGGCTTGGTCAATACCCTTTACATCATATGACATATCTGATTTATAGTTGGCTTGGTCAATACCCTTTACATCATATGACATATCTGATTTATAGTTGGCCTGGTCAATACCCTTTAAATCATATGACATATCTGATTTATAGTTGGCTTGGTCAATACCCTTTACATCATGTGACATATCTGATTTATATTTGGCTTGGTCAATACCCTTTACATCATATGACATATCTGATTTATAGTTAGCCTGGTCAATACCCTTTACATCAATTTATGAAGATCTCGAGGATTTACCTTCAAATTAATTAAAGGACTAACAAGAATAAATATTTATACAGCTTATTTATTACCTCACTATCTCCCTACCCGTGACCACTTTTGTCCACTGTTGCTTGGCCCTTCTACCTGTGTTTTAATTTACAGGTATGGTTAAATCTGTTGCTAGGTGGCTATTGTTAAATCTGTTGCTAGGTGGCTATTGTTAAATCTGTTGCTAGGTGGCTATTGTTAAATCTGTTGCTAGGTGGCTATTGTTAAATCTGTTGCTAGGTGGCTATTGTTAAATCTGTTGCTAGGTGGGGCAGTTGTTATTTTAAGAATACAAATTAACCTTGCATGACCTCCACGTCTGATCGTCTGCTATGATGTCTACCAAAATGCACCGATGGCGTTGTTCCTTATTTACATTTACACACGACACACCTACAACATGCAGACGACACACCTCTACCCTTTTGGCGACACACCTACACCCTGCAGGCGACTCACTACCGTCTGACCCAGTGATGGAACTGTCTGACCCAGTGATGGAACTGTCTGACCCAGTGAAGAAACTGTCTGACCCAGTGATGGAACTGTTTGACCCAGTGATGGAACTGTCTGACCCAGTGATGGAACTGTCTGACCCAGTGATGGAACTGTCTGACCCAGGGTGTTCCTATGGTATTGGACCAGATACGGCTAGAAACCACCCATGGCCCAATACCTTACGTGTGCGAACCATTGCTCTAACCACCCACGACCCAATACCTTACGTGTGCGAACCATTGCTCTAACCGCCCACTGCCCAATACCTTACGTGTGCGAACCATTGCTCTAACCACCCATGGCCCAATACCTTACGTGTGCGAACCATTGCTCTAACCACCCACTGCCCAATACCTTACGTGTGCGAACCATTGCTCTAACCACCCACGGCCCAATACCTTACGTGTGCGAACCGTTGCTCTAACCACCCACGGCCCAATACCTTACGTTTGCGAACCATTGCTCTAACCACCCACGGCCCAATACCTTACGTGTGCGAACCATTGCTCTAACCACCCCACAATGATCACCAAGCAAGTGAAAGATAAGGAAGCTCACAGCTGTTCTGTGTGTGTCTGCTGGTCACAATGACCTACATTTGCATGCCAACTCAGGCTGATGTTACGGGCGTGTTGTAATGAGCACTCGCACCCGCCTCGTAACTCGTAGTTCTAGATCTCCGCTTGCACAACAAAACTCCGCCAGGATTTCCATGTTCTCTTCAAATAAAAGTGAATAATTATTGTACTCTCAATGTGCCATCTGCCCATCATCTGCCCATCATCTGCCCATCACCTGCTCATCTGTTCATGAACATTTTCTTGTCGATTTTTTACCCCCCCCCCCCCCCCCATTGTCACACATCGTCACAAAAAGTTAGCCCCCCCCCTCAAATGTAACGTCACAAATCCCCCCCCCCTCCCCTATAAAAATTCCCTGTGTCCACTAATGACCTTTCCTACCCCTTGAGACATTCAGCTCCCGTGTATATCAAATTACTTCACCTGTGTCAAAAACATTTCACTAGAACAGTGGTTCTTAACCAGGGGTAAAAGTAACTCCCCATTCCTGAGGGGTGGAAGACCAGAACAATGTATTCAGGGGCGTAGCTAGGAGGTGCGGACCGCACCGGGTGACACTATCTCAAGGTATGACACCAAATTGAAAATTGTTTATTTACACTGCTCGGTCTAACCGAAATCCACAAACGGATTACAGATGGATGACACGACTGTGACACACGGATTACAGATGGATGACACGACTGTGACGCAACTGTAACACGTATTTTTTCCACCCATGTAACCAATCAAAATGCTTGTTTTATTAAAATGTCAAGGTTGATGCGTCAGCAATTAGGTTACCTTATTAATAGGTCAGAAACACACGTTTGACCATGTTTCAACGCCGATTGAAGTGTTCGGTAACAGGACGCCTCTGATCAAGTTACTGTAACTTGATCAGAGGCGTCCTGTAACTTGATCAGAGGCGTCCTGTAACTTGATCAGAGGCGTCCTGTAACTTGATCAGAGGCGTCCTGTAACTTGATCAGAGGCGTCCTGTAACTTGATCAGAGGCGTCCTGTAACTTGATCAGAGGCGTCCTGTAACTTGATCAGAGGCGTCCTGTAACTTGATCAGAGGCGTCCTGTAACTTGATCAGAGGCGTCCTGTAACTTGATCAGAGGCGTCCTGTAACTTGATCAGAGGCGTCCTGTAACTTGATCAGAGGCGTCCTGTAACTTGATCAGAGGCGTCCTGTAACTTGATCAGAGGCGTCCTGTAACTTGATCAGAGGCGTCCTGTAACTTGATCAGAGGCGTCCTGTAACTTGATCAGAGGCGTCCTGTAACTTGATCAGAGGCGTCCTGTAACTTGATCAGAGGCGTCCTGTAACTTGATCAGACCTCGCATATCTGATTCTCTCAGTTTAAAAGTAAAATAATTGTAAAAAAGAAAAATGGTAAAAATGTCTGTGATTTAGGGTTATTAAGTGCAATTCTGTGCTACAAAATTCCACTTTTCATGTGACGTCACATCGCTTGAGCGCCCCCCCCTCTCGTCACACATCGTCACAAAAATCTGCCCCCCCCCCTTTTTTTTAGACGCGTGACGTCAATTATGGATGGGCCCCCTAATGGTAACACGTCCATAACCAAAAAACATCTTTGATGAAATGTAAACCTCAGAACACCACCCCCACCAACTCCACCCATACCCCACCCCACTCCCACCCACTCCATTCCACCCACCCTCACTCCCCCCACCCCCGCCGTGTTGAGTTCATTTAATCCCATCATGCCTTTAATAAAATTTGTCCAATTAATTAACGTCCAGATGGTGCTTCTAGCTTTGCATCACCCTCAGCTTTATATCACCTCCATCATTGCATGATCTCCATCTTTACATCACCTCCAACTTTACATCACCTCCAACTTTAAATCACCTCCAGCTTTACATCAGCTCCAACTTGATATCACCTCAATCTTTACATTACCTCCATCTTTACATCACCTCCATCTTTACATCACCTCAATCTTTACATTACCTCCGTCGTTACATCACCTCCGTCTTGACATCACCTCAAACTTTACATCACCTCCATCTTAACATCATCTCCATCTTGACATCACCTCTTACTTTACATCACCTCCATCTTGACATCACCTCTATCTTTACATCATCTCCGTCTTGATATCACCTCAATCTTTACATTACCTCCATCTTGAGATCACCTCAATCTTTACATCACCTCCAACTTTACATCACCTCCAGCTATAACAAAGTCCGTCACCAATGGCTGGTTGTCAGCCAACCACAACAAACTGGTATCCTTAAGACGTGTAGCTGATCATGAAAAGGAGACCACTGCTCGTGGCGGCGAAGGTGGCAGATGTTTTCCGATGCATGGCCTGAGAGACGAGGCTCGTACACTTTAACGTGGAGGGCTTTCAAATTTGTTTTACATTTATTTGTTATGGTGATTTCTCGCCCCCTCCCTCCCCTTATCCAACGGCGGGCCCGCGAGCTCGGTCCTCCACTACCCCACTACCATAAACGGCCTATTCTCGGCTTCCATGGTATCCATTACCATTGAGGACACAAGGACTTCAGTATGAGTAGCGGCGTTCAGCTTTGGTTTACACAATGACGCCCCCCATTCCCCCCCTCTATTTCCCCCTCCACTCCCCCCAATCCAGAAATACGTGATAAATAATTTGTGACCGAAAAACTGATCTGCAGCAAGTCGCATTAGGGGGAGGGGGTTATAAGGGGGAGGGGTATTAGGGGCATGAGGTTTAAGCCAAATTTTCTCTCAATTGTACACAGTATGTGTTGGTCAGTTGTACACAGTATGTGTTGGTCAGTTGTACACAGTATGTGTTGGTCAGTTGTACACAGTATGTGTTGGTCAGTTGTACACTGTATGTGTTGGTTGGTCAGTTGTACACACTATGTGTTGGTTGGTCAGTTGTACACACTATGTGTTGGTTGGTCAGTTGTACACACTATGTGTTGGTTGATCAGTTGTACACACTATGTGCTGATCAGTTGTACACACTGTGTTGGTTGGTCAGTTGTACACAGTATGTATTGGTCAGTTGTACACACTATGTGTTAATTGGTCAGTTGTACACACTATGTGTTGGTCAGTTGTACACAGTATGTGTTGGTCAGTTGTACACACTATGTGTTGGTCAGTTGTACACACTATGTGTTGGTTGATCAGTTGTACACATTATGTGTTGGTCAGTTTTACACAGTATGTGTTGGTCAGTAGAATACCAAGTGTCTTTCTCCCCTGCACTGTGTGTCGTGACTAATTGGTGGTGAGTAGCGAGTGGTGAGTACCGGGTGTTGAGTACCGGGTGGTGAGTGTCGGTTGGTGAGTGTTGGGTGGTGAGTGCCGGATGGTGAGTACCGGGTGGTGAGTACCGGGTGTTGTGTACCGGGTGGTGAGTGCAGGGTGGTGAGTACCGGGTGGTGAGTACCGGGTAATGAGTTCCACTTATAACGTCATTCCAACACTTATAACGCGAAGGTGTCCTAAGACATCAAATGGCAGCTAATGACAGGCTATCGAATGTCAGCTAATGACAGGCAATCGAATGTCAGCTAATGACAGGCTATCGAATGTCAGCTAATGACAGGCTATCGAATATCAGCTAATGACAGGCTATCGAATGTCAATGGGGTTGACAATAGAAGTTATCTGCCCACATCTGTCGCTGGTGTTCTTGTGTAGGCTATGTTCTTGATTTTCTTGTTTGGGTCATGTTCTTGTTTGGGTCATGTTATTGTTTAGGTCATGTTATTGTTTAGGTCATGTTTTTGTTTAGGTCATGTTATTGTTTAGGTCATGTTATTGTTTAGGTCATGTTCTTGTTTGGGTCATGTTATTGAGTAGGTCATGTTATTGTTTAGGTCATGTTTTTGTTTAGGTCATGTTATTGTTTAGGTCATGTTATTGTTTAGGTCATGTTATTGTTTAGGTCATGTTATTGTTTAGGTCATGTTATTGTTTAGGTCAAGTTATTGTTTAGGTCATGTTATTGTTTAGATCATGTTCTTGTTTAGGTCATGTTCTTGTTTAGGTCATGTTATTGTTTAGGTCATGTTCTTGTTTAGGTCATGTTATTGTTTAGGTCATGTTATTGTTTAGTCATGTTATTGTTTAGGTCATGTTCTTGTTTAGGTCATGTTCTTGTTTAGGTCATGTTCTTGTTTAGGTCATGTTATTGTTTAGGTCATGTTATTGTTTAGGTCATGTTCTTGTTTAGGTCATGTTATTGTTTAGGTCATGTTATTGTTTAGGTCATGTTCTTGTTTAGGTCGTGTTCTTGTTTAGGTCGTGCTCTTGTTATAGTAGTGCTTATTCTTGAGCGACTTTATGTTACATTCAAAATGCGTGTTTTAATTAGCCACTTGCTGATCACGTGATCATGTTTGTTTATGCTTATATCTCAACTTTCAGACATTCGACCGCTCCACCCCCTCCACCCCCAATCCCTGGACTACAGATTGTGGAGTCCTTGGTTTTTTTGACTTAGAAACAAAAACATTTAATATTGTATTTTTTGTATGAGTTTGTCTGTCCATTTGGACTTTGTTCATTACTGTATAAATAGTAAAAGAGCAATATATTGGACTGTATCAAAATGAAAGAGCAATATATTGGACTGTATCAAAATGAAAGAGCAATATATAGGACTGTATCAAAATGAAAGAGCAATATATAGGACTGTATCAAAATGAAAGAGCAATATATAGGACTGTATCAAAATGAAAGAGCAATATATAGGACTGTATCAAAATGAAAGAGCAATATATAGGACTGTATCAAAATGAAAGAGCAATATATAGGACTGTATCAAAATGAAAGAGCAATATATAGGACTGTATCAAAATGAAAGAGCAATATATAGGACTGTATCAACAATGAATGAGAAGTAAATTTGAGCCTGTTACTACACCCCCCCCCCCCAATCTCCTCCATTCTCTCTCACGTCGAATACACGTGCATTATTTCGGGATTATTTATGTCAGTGAACTCACCCGTCCAATGATGACGTCCCCTACCCACACCCAAAATCTGCCCCAACATGCACACGTTTTGACCGTTTCAGACAATGCCAACTGCCAGGCCCCACAACGTCTGTTGCCGATGACCGATGGTGATTGAACAAAAGATCTTTGCATGTCAGAGTTGGACGGCATGGTTAGTCAACACCGGGAGAACGAGAGAAGATGGAAAGAAAGAGAGCAAGGGAAGGTCCCCCAAAGTAGAACAGGTGTGTGGTGTGGTCAGCGGAGGACAGTCCACAAAGCTTCACGTCAAGGTGTGCCGCTCGGCCTGTCCTCAGATGGAAATTTGAGTTAGGTAGCCATCATGAGATCTTGTTGTCTTGTGAGGCGGACGTCACTCCGAGATTTACTCGTGTTCCTTTGGACGTATTGTTGGAATGTTAGGGGTGGGGAAGTGGGGGGGGGGTGTGTGGGGGAACTAAGAGGGCGTTAATTTGTGCTCTCGAAAAAAGACGGGTGGAGGTGGTGTTGAGGCGTGGCGTAGGGAGAAGTTTGGTTCCCAAAATGTACAGATAGCATCACGTGATCTATACAACTGCGCGTCACGTGATAGAACGCGAGGCCATTTACATAAACGAAGTGGCTATTCGTACCCGGGTACCAGAAGTGAGAGGCTGGAATTTAAAAAAAAATATTTAAAATATTATTGTTGGGTGACAAACTATTATCTAGACATTATCTAGAAATGACAATTGTCATCTAGAAATGACAACTATCATCTAGTAATGACATCACGAAATGACAACAATCATCTAGAAATGACAACCATCATCTATGAAACAATGAAAGGCAAGGCTTTTAGGCAGGAATGCACCTTAAGGGGAAAACATGGCAACTTTTGGATTTAATGTAAAATAAATAAAGCTTTATTATTAGTTTTGGTGATGTGTTTGTACACTTTGTGTGTGTGTGTTTGGGTGGTTTTAGCTGATCATTTTTTACGACGTTGACACAACTGTAGTGCGACACATCTGTGGTGCGACACATCTGTAGTGCGACACATCCTTTACGGCCGATGAATGAATGAAACTAATGCCACCGCGATAATTTCAGCTGTGATGGCGGGAGTATGTACTTTGAGACGTGACCCACTTTAAGTTATCCTTGTCGGAAACACAACGCTCGCGAGGATAGCTCACTTTTGTCAGC
Organism: Omphiscola glabra; assembly: GCA_964017045.1. NCBI lineage: Eukaryota > Metazoa > Mollusca > Gastropoda > Lymnaeidae > Omphiscola > Omphiscola glabra. Next base: position 454,148 of record OZ024806.1, read on the forward strand.
CGAACGTCACGATGGCTTGTCCACCCTCGTGTGTTCTCCCCTCGGCGTGGCCTCGCGTCTGAAGTTTGCTGAGCAATGTACTCTAAGCCAGAACATTAGATGCCACTTTCTGTGTTCAATGTGATGATTCTTTGATTGCTGTTTAACTGCCTGGAGAAAAATGTTAGGCTCTGATCCAGAAAAGAATGCTGGATATGGATTAGCATTACTTTATTAGTATAATTATAATTAACATTCTTTCCTGAAAGTGTTTATTATTGTTAGAAAACTGACGAAGAGTCTGGACATGTCCTCCCTCCTCCCGTACACGCATTCAATTGCCAGTCGTAGATGTTCTGAGTAGATACACACGTGTATGTTGTGAGACAGTGAGTAGACACACACGTGTATGTTGTGGGACAGTGAGTAGACACACATGTATGTTGTGAGACAATGAGTAGACACACACGTGTATGTTGTGAGACAGTAAGTAGACACACATGTATGTTGTGAGACAGTGAGTAGACACACATGTGTATGTTGTTTGACAGTGAGTAGACACACACGTGTATGTTGTGAGACAGTGAGTAGACACACACGTGTATGTTGTGAGACAGTGAGTAGACACACGTGTATGTTATGATACAGTGAGTAGACACACACGTGTATGTTATGATACAGTGAGTAGACACACACGTGTATGTTGTGAGACAGTGAGTATACACACACGTGTATGTTGTGAGACAGTGAGTATACACACACGTGTATGTTGTGAGACAGTGAGTATACACACACGTGTATGTTGTGAGACAGTGAGTAGACACACACGTGTATGTTGTGAGACAGTGAGTAGACACACGTGCATGTTGTGAGACAGTGAGTAGACACACACGTGTATGTTGTGAGACAATGAGTAGACACACACGTGTATGTTGTGAGTAGATGACCATGTGCATGTTCTGGGACAGAGAGTAAAGTTCAATTGCCTGATAACTTGTCCCAACATTGTAGGCCGTGGCTAACAATCCCGTAGGCCGTGGCTACAATCCCGTAGGCCGTGGCTAACAATCCCGTAGTTCGTGGCTAACAGTCCCGTAGGCCGTGGCTAACAATCCCGTAGGCCGTGGCTAACAATCCCGTAGGCCGTGGCTAACAATCCCGTAGGCCGTGGCTAACAATCCCGTAGGCCGTGGCTAACAATCCCGTAGGCCGTGGCTAACAATCCCGTAGGCCGTGGCTAACAATCCCGTAGGCCGTGGCTACCAATCCCGTAGGCCGTGGCTAACAATCCCGACCTTTCCTTTGATTTACGCCCTACTTGACTTTCCGCCCAAATTTTACTTTGGGCTTCTTGTTGCTTCAGACTGTGTTCCATTGCAGGGAAACTTTGAATTGGTAAACACATCACTAGTCTCCCCCAAATCACAAATATCACCAAATCACTAATATCACCAAATCACTAATCTCATCAAATCACTAATCTCTTCAAATCACTAATCACGCCAACACAAACCATCAGTTGCAATGACATTCTTGTGACACCAACCTTGAGCCCTACAACCACTCACACAAGACTTAAGAACCCTCGATCGTTCCTTGGCCAATCAGAGTCGCATTCAAAGCCCTGGGGGGACTGTGACAACAAAATACCTTCTTTTGACAATTGCCAGTCAACTCGCGCCATTTCAAGTCACAAGCGTCTTCTCACAACGTAGCCGGACTTCCATGACAACTCGAGAGCCTTAGATCGAGATCTAAAGGTGATGAGTGGCTCCACTGCTACAGCGAGAACAGTTTGGAGGTTTTTGTTTGCTCAAATAATAGGAACCGTTGGAAGAGGTTGGTGCCCCGTATTTTGGACGTAACAAAACCAAAATAGGGGCTCGCCGGTTGTTTAATGAATAGCCCAGGGATTCTCAACAAATTGACACAAGAGTTTCCCAGCAGTAAATCATAAATCAAATCAAGAGAGAGACGGACTGAGAGAGAAAGAGCGAGAGAGAGAGAAAAGTTGGAGAGAGAGAAATAGAAAGAGAAAATGTTATATATATATATATATGATATCATTTACTTTTAGACTCAATATGAGAGAAAGTGAGAGAGAGAGAGGGTGAGATGAAGAGATAGAGAGATGGAAAGAGATAACTTGGGAGTTGTTGAAAGAGTCTGTTTGAGACTTATGTTTATAATCTAGGAGTTCTTGTAAAGAGTCTGTTTGAGACTTAAGTTTATAACTTGGGAGTCCTTGAAAATAGTCTGTTTGAGACTTATGTTTATAACTTGGGAGTCCTTGAAAAGAGTCTGTTTGCTACTTATGTTTATAACCTAGGAATTCTTGAAAAGAGTCTGTTTGAGACTTATGTTTATAACATGGGAGTCCTTGAAAAAAGTCTGTTTTAGACTTATGTTTATAACATGGGAGTCCTTGAAAAGAGTCTGTTTGAGACTTATGTTTATAACATGGGATTCCTTGAAAAGAGTCTGTTTGAGACTTATGTTTATAACATGGGAGTCCTTGAAAAGAGTCTGTTTGAGACTTATGTTTATAACCTGGGGTCCCTTGAAAAGAATTTGTTTGAGACTTATGTTTATAACCTGGGGTCCCTTGAAAAGAGTCTGTTTGAGACTTATGTTTATAACCTGGGGTCCCTTGAAAAGAGTCTGTTTGAGACTTATGTTTATAACCTGGGGTCCCTTGAAAAGAGTCTGTTTGAGACTTATGTTTATAACCTGGGGTCCCTTGAAAAGAATTTGTTTGAGACTTATGTTTATAACCTGGGGTCCCTTGAAAAGAGTCTGTTTCGACTCCTGTGCATGTAGATTTACATAATAGGCGGGGTTAAAATTAGCAAATGATCTGCACAGTCTGCCTCACATCAACCGTCCTGTTAGCACAGTCTGCCTCACATCAACCGTCCTGTTAACACAGCCTGCCTCACATCAACCGTCCTGTTAACACAGTCTGCCTCACATCAACCGTCCTGTTAACACAGCCTGCCTCACATCAACCGTCCTGTTAACACAGCCTGCCTCACATCAACCGTCCTGTTAACACAGCCTGCCTCACATCAACCGTCCTGTTAACACAGCCTGCCTCACATCAACCGTCCTGTTAGCACAGCCTGCCTCACGTCAACCGTCCTGTTAGCACAGCCTGCCTCACGTCAACCGTCCTGTTAGCACAGCCTGTCTCACATCAACCGTCCTTTTAGCACAGCCTGCCTCACATCAACCGTTCTGTTAGCACAGCCTGCCTCACATCAACCGTCCTGTTAGCACAGTCTGCCTCACGTCAAGCGTCCTGTTAGCACAGCCTGCCTCACATCAACCGTCCTGTTAGCACAGTCTGCCTCACATCAAACGTACTGTTAGCACAGCCTGCCTCACGTCAACCGTCCTGTTAGCACATCCTGCCTCACGTCAACCGTCCTGTTAGCACATCCCGCCTCACGTCAACCGTCCTGTTAGCACATCCTGCCTCACATCAACCGTCCTGTTGGCATACATTAGTTATCAAAATCGGCATCAAGGGTGTGTACAGCCCCCCCCCCCTTTCCCCTTTCCGCCAGCACTCTCCAGCGTCGATTTAAAAAAAAATTTTTGCACGATTTAATTTATTCATCATGGTCCAACTTTCCCCTTGATGAATTGATCAGCCGCCGCCCCTGGTGTTGTGTGCGCTATTAAAAGTACTTGAGTCCATAGAAACAGTGTTCCTGTAAATGGGTCATTAGTCTAATCGCCATCATAATTTGGCCAATATGCAAACCAGGCAGCTGTGCAAAGGCCTGGATGATTCTATGATGGGGTTGGTTGATTGTATGATGAGATTGGTTGATTGTATGATGAGGTTGGTTGATTGTATGATGAGGTTGGTTGATTGTATGATGAAGTTGGTTGATTCTATGGTGAGGTTGGTTGATTGTATGATGAGGTTGGTTGATTGTATGATGAAGTTGGTTGATTCTATGGTGAGGTTGGTTGATTGTATGATGAGGTTGGTTGATTGTATGATGAAGTTGGTTGATTCTATGGTGAGATTGGTTGATTGTATGATGAGGTTGGTTGATTGTATAATGAAGTTGGTTGATTCTATGGTGAGGTTGGTTGATTGTATGATGAGGTTGGTTGATTGTATGATGAGGTTGGTTGATTCTATGGTGAGCTTGGTTGATTGTATGATGAGGTTGGTTGATTGTATGATGAGATTGGTTGATTCTATGGTGAGCTTGGTTGATTGTATGATGATGTTGGTTGATTGTATGATGAGATTGGTTGATTGTATGATGAGGTTGGTTGATTCTATGATGAGGTTGGTTATTCTATGATGGGGTTGGTTGATTCTATGATGGGGTTGGTTGATTCTATGATAAGCTTGGTTGATTCTATGGGCAACTGTTGCTAGCTGGGATTATAACACTAAGAAACAAACAAGCATAAGAGGACCACGTGGGGACCTAGGACCAAACAAGCATAAGAGGACCACGTGGGGACCTAGGACCAAACAAGCATAAGAGGACCACGTAGGGACCTAGGACCAAACAAGCATAAGAGGACCACGTGGGGACCTAGGACCAAACAAGCATAAGAGGAGCACGTGGGGACCTAGGACCAAACAAGCATAAGAGGACCACGTGGGGACCTAGGACCAAACAAGCATAAGAGGATCACGTGGGGACCTAGGACCAAACAAGCATAAGAGGACCACGTGGGGACCTAGGACCAAACAAGCATAAGAGGACCACGTGGGGACTTAGGACCAAACAAGCATAAGAGGAGCACGTGGGGACCTAGGACCAAACAAGCAAAAGAGGACCACGTGGGGACCTAGGAACAAACAGGCTTCAGAGGACCACTTGGGGACCTAAGAACAAACAGGCATCAGGGGAACACGTGGAGACCTAGGACCAAATAGGCATCTGAGGACCACGTGGAGACCTAGGACCAATCAAGCATAAGAGGACGACGTGGAGACCTAGGACCAAACTAGCATAAGAGGACCACGTGGGGACCTAGGACCAAATAGGCATCTGAGGACCACGTGGAGACCTAGGACCAAACAAGCATAAGAGGACCACGTGGAGACCTAGGACCAATCAAGCATAAGAGGACCACGTGGGGACCTAGGACCAAATAGGCATCTGAGGACCACGTGGGGACCTAGGACCAAATAGGCATAAGAGGACCACGTGGAGACCTAGGACCAAACTAGCATAAGAGGACCACGTGGGGACCTAGGACCAAACAAGCATAAGAGGACCACGTGGAGACCTAGGACCAAACTAGCATAAGAGGACCACGTGGGGACCTAGGACCAAATAGGCATCTGAGGACAACGTGGGGACCTAGGACCAAACAAGCATAAGAGGACCACGTGGAGACCTAGGACCAAATAGGCATCTGAGGACCACGTGGAGACCTAGGACCAAATAGGCATCTGAGGACCACGTGGAGACCTAGGACCAAATAGGCATCTGAGGACCACGTGTGGACCTAGGACCAAATAGGCATCTGAGGACCACGTGGGGACATAGGACAATTGAGGACCACGTGCCGCACCAGAACGTAATGACAGTGGGGCATTAATATAGGAGAGAGGGGGGTATAAAATAAACGATAAGATTGAGGGGGGTACAAAATAAACGATAAGATTGAGGGGGGTACAAAATAAACGATAAGATTCCGTTCATTAGATAAGAGTTTTGAGAGAAAATACAATGTAATTATTGCTTGCCAAAAATATAAAATAATGGTCCATTCACTGCGGTGCTGTAATTGTAACTGTTTTTACTTCCTACTCTGACCCATTCACTGCTGGACTGTAATTTGTAGTTAGATCGAATGTGACGGCTTTCTGCCTGTGCTACTGGTGACTACTCGTGAACTTCGATGATAACTCCAAAATTTCACGGCCTTGATGACGTCATTGTCTTCTATTCACAGTAGCATTATTCCCCAATTAGTGTTGCTTCAGATAAGGGTTAACTTATTTCGTTTTTGAAAGGGCAAATCTTTAAATATTTATGGCGCGGCGGGCCAGTAAGCAAATGAAGCGTCTATATTCAATGGGCGCTTTTGACATTTGCCAACCATCCCTTCCCAGGACGAAACCGGAAACTGAGCTTACATGTTTTTCAAACATACTTTTAAAATGACCAAATTAGTCTTTGATGACCCAATTAGGCTTTTATGACCCAATTAGTCTTTGATGACCCAATTAGGCTTTGATGACCCAATTAGACTTTGATGACTCAATTAGTCTTTGATGACCCAATTAGACTTTGATGACTCAATTAGTCTTTGATGACCCAATTAGGCTTTGATGACCCAATTAGTCTTTGATGACCCAATTAGTCTTTGATTATTTTCTTCTTTACAAACAAAACTACTGTCTCGTGTGGTTAACTAGTGTCTCATGAGGTAAAATGGTGTCTCGTGTGGTAAACTACGGTCTCGTGTGGTAAACTAGTGTCTCGTGTGGTAAACTGGTGTTTCGTGTGGTAAACAGGTGTCTCGTGTGGTAAACTACTGTCTCGTGTTGTAAACTAGTGTCTCGTTTTGTAAACTACTGTCTCGTGTGGTAAACTACTGTCTCATGTGGTAAACTAGTGTCTCGTGTGGTAAACTAGTGTCTCGTGTGGTAAACTAGTGTCTCGTGTGGTAAACTAGTGTCTCGTGTGGTAAACTAGTGTCTGGTGTGGTAAACTAGTGTCTCGTGTGGTTAACCACTGTCTCGTGTGGTAAACTAGTGTTTCGTGTGGTGAACTACGGTCTCGTGTGGTAAACTAGTGTCTCGTGTGGTAAACTGGTGTTTCGTGTGGTAAACAGGTGTCTCGTGTGGTAAACTAGTGTCTCGTGTGGTAAACTAGTGTCTCGTGTGGTAAACTAGTGTCTCGTGTGGTAAACTGGTGTCTCGTGTGGTAAACTGGTGTCTTGTGTGGTAAACTGGTGTCTCTGGTGGTAAACTGGTGTCTCGTGTGGTAAACAGGTGTCTCGTGTGGTAAACTAGTGTCTGGTGTGGTAAACTATGTCTCGTGTGGTAAACTGATGTCTCGTGTGGTAAACTGGTGTCTCGTGTGGTAAACTGGTGTCTCGTGTGGTAAATTGGTGTCTCGTGTGGTAAACTAGTGTCTCGTGTGGTAAACTAGTGTCTCGGGTGGTAAACTAGTGTCTCGTGTGGTAAACTAGTGTCTCGTGTGTAAACTAGTGTCTCGTGTGGTAAACTAGTGTCTCGTGTGTAAACTAGTGTCTCTGGTGGTAAACTAGTGTCTCGTGTGGTAAACTGGTGTCTCGTGTGGTAAACTAGTGTCTCGTGTGGTAAACTAGTGTTGTGTTCATCCACGTTAAAGAAAAACAAAAAACAACTTCCAGTTACAATTAAAAATAAATAAACAAACATTCCAGTTGTAAACTAGTGTTTAGCCAACTCTGTGTGTGTTTAGCCAACTCTGTGTGTGTTTAGCCAACTCTGTGTTAGTTAAGCCAACTCTGTGTGTATTTAGCCAACTCTGTGTGTGTTTAGCCAACTCTGTGTTAGTTTAGCCAACTCTGTGAGTGTGTGTTTAGCCAACTCTGTGTGTGTTTAGCCAACTCTGTGTTAGTTTAGCCAACTCTGTGAGTGTGTGTTTAGCCAACTCCGTGCGTGTTTAGCCAACTCTGTGTGTGTTTAGACAACTCTGTGTTAGTTTAGCCAACTCTGTGTTAGTTTAGACAACTCTGTGTGTATTTAGCCAACTCTGTGTGTGTTTAGCCAACTCTGTGTTAGTTTAGCCAACTCTGTAAGTGTGTGTTTAGCCAACTCCGTGCGTGTTCAGCCAACTCTGTGTGTGTTTAGCCAACTCTGTGGGTGTGTGTTTAGCCAACTCTGAGTGTGTGTTTAGCCAACTCTGTGTGTGTGTTTAGCCAACTCTGAGTGTGTGTTTAGCCAACTCTGTGTGAGTGTGTGTTTAGCCAACTCTTGTGAGCGTATGTTTAGCCAACTCTGGGTGTGTGTTTAGCCAACTCTGTGAGTGTGTGTTTAGCCAACTCTGTGAGTGTGTGTTTAGCCAACTCTGTGAGTGTGTGTTTAGCCAACTCTTGTGAGCGTGTGTTTAGCCAACTCTGTGAGTGTGTGTTTAGCCAACACTGTGCGTGTGTCTTTAACCGACTCTGAGTGTGTGTTTAGCCAACTCTGAGTGTGTGTTTAGCCAACTCTTGTGAGCGTGTGTTTAGCCAACTCTTGTGAGCGTGTGTTTAGCCAAAACTGTGCGTGTGTGTTTAGCCGACTCTGAGTGTGTGTTTAGCCAACTCTGAGTGTGTGTTTAGCCAACACTGTGCGTGTGTGTTTAGCTAACTTTGTGTGAGTGTGTGTTTAGCCAACTCTTGTGAGTGTGTGTTTAGCCAACACTGTGCGTGTGTGTTTAGCTAACTCTGTGTGAGTGTGTGTTTAGCCAACTCTGAGTGTGTGTTAAGCCAACTCTGTGTGAGTGTGTGTTTAGCCAACTCTTGTGAGCGTGTGTTTAGCCAACTCTGTGGGTGTGTGTTTAGCCAACTCTGAGTGTGTGTTTAGCCAACTCTTGTGAGCGTGTGTTTAGCCAACTCTTGTGAGCGTGTGTTTAGCCAACTCTGAGCGTGTGTTTAGCCATCTCTTGTGAGCGTGTGTTTAGCCAACTCTGTGTGTGTGTTTAGCAAACTCTGAGTGTGTGTTTAGCCAACTCTGAGTGTGTGTTTAGCCAACTCTGTGTGTGTGTGTTTAGCCAACTCTTGTGAGCGTGTGTTTAGCCAACTCTTGTGAGCGTGTGTTTAGCCAACTCTGAGCGTGTGTTTAGCCATCTCTTGTGAGCGTGTGTTTAGCCAACTCTGTGTGTGTGTGTTTAGCCAACTCTGAGTGTGTGTTTAGCCAACTCTGTGTGTGTGTGTTTAGCCAACTCTTGTGTGCGTGTGTTTACCCAACTCTTGTGAGCGTGTGTTTAGCCAACTCTGAGCGTGTGTTTAGCCATCTCTTGTGACCGTGTGTTTAGCCAACTCTGAGTGTGTGTTTAGCCAACTCTGAGTGTGTGTTTAGCCAACTGAGTGTGTGTTTAGCCAACTCTTGTGAGCGTGTGTTTAGCCATCTCTGAGTGTGTGTTTAGCCAACTCTTGTGAGCGTGTGTTTAGCCAACTCTGAGCGTGTGTTTAGCCATCTCTTGTGAGCGTGTGTTTAGCCAACTCTGTGTGTGTGTTTAGCCAACTCTGAGTGTGTGTTTAGCCGACTCTGAGTGTGTGTTTAGCCAACTCTTGTGAGCGTGTGTTTAGCCAACTCTTGTGAGCGTGTGTTTAGCCAACTCTTGTGAGCGTGTGTTTAGCCAACTCTGAGCGTGTGTTTAGCCATCTCTTGTGAGCGTGTGTTTAGCCAACTCTGTGTGTGTTTAGCCAACTTTGAGTGTGTGTGTGTTTAGCCAACTCTGTGTGTGTGTGTTTAGCCAACTCTTGTGAGCGTGTGTTTAGCCAACTCTTGTGAGCGTGTGTTTAGCCAACTCTTGTGAGCGTGTATTTAGCCAACTCTGAGCGTGTGTTTAGCCATCTCTTGTGAGCGTGTGTTTAGCCAACTCTTGTGAGCGTGTGTTTAGCCAACTCTGAGTGTGTGTTTAGCCAACTCTGAGTGTGTGTTTAGCCATCACGCTATCGCCTTAGAAGTATAACAAGCGACCTTTCGAAATGTTGTATTAAACAAAAACTGTTTGTCTTACAGCGAGGGATGATGATGGCATGAGCACTGACACCATTCAATGACATCATTCACTGACACTATTCAATGACACCATTCACTGACACCATTCACTGACACCATTCACTGACACCATTCACTGACACCATTCAATGACACCATTTAATGACACCATTCACTGACACCATTTAATGACACCATTTAATGACACCATTCAATGACATCATTCACTGACAAATTTACCGAAACCACCCAGTGACACCATTCACTGACACCATTCAATGGCACCATTCAATGACTCCATTCAATGACTCCATTCAATGACACCATTCACTGACACCATTAAGTGACACCATTCATTACAAGACAATTATGTGAATCATAACAAACCACGTGCACTGCCGGTTTGAGTTTGTTTTTTTTTTGGGGGGGGGGGGGGGCTTCTGCCACCAAGGCGCCAGGAATGGCTGTACCAGTCGCGTGTTCTGTGTCGTGTTAGGGGATTGGTGTGCTGGTTTCTCTGTTTATCCCAGACGAGGAATTCTAGCGAGGGCACAATGCGAGTGCTAATGGTAACAATAAGAATAACAATACTAATCGAAGAATTTGTTTCGCCGCCGCCATAACACACGACGTGTTTTGAAAAAGCTGAAAAGAAGAAAACAAAAATGTTATTGGCGCCGCTCGGCTCATTTGGGAATGTTTGTTTGAACTGTGTGGGATTTCGCAGGCAGTCTCTCGTTGGAATGGTTTGTGTGAATTCTTGGACTGTGAGGTGAGGTGTTAAGACCGGGTTCTTCACTACGCCTGGTGTAAGCTGTGCGGGCAAGTTGGTTACCGGGAAGTGGAATAGTTGGGGGTAACAAATGTAGACCTTGGCCTTCGAATTTCGGTGTGAACATTTTTTGTTAGCCATTGTTTGAGTCAGGGGCGGAAACAGTTGATCCAGATGTGGGGGCGAGATGGCTTGGCAGGGCGTATTTCCAGATTTGCAATGTAACTCAGGTACTCATTTATAGTGGTCATTTACAGTGGTCATTTACAGTGGTCATTTACAGTGGTCATTTACAGTGGTCATTTACATTGGTCGTTTATAGTGGTCATTTATAGTTGTCATTTACAGTGGTTATTTATAGTTGTCATTTACAGTGGTCATTTATAGTGGTCAATTACAGTGGTCATTTATAGTGGTCAATTACAGTGGTCATTTATAGTGGTCAATTACAGTGGTCATTTACAGTGGTCGTTTATAGTGGTCATTTATAGTTGTCATTTACAGTAGTTATTTACAGTTGTCATTTACAGTGGTCATTTATAGTTGTCATTTACAGTGGTCATTTACAGTCGTCATTTACAGTGGTCAATTATAGTGGTCATTTATAGTGGTCATTTATAGTTATAGTGGTCATTTATAGTTATAGTGGTCATTTACACTTACAGTGGTCATTTATAGTGGTTTGCTACAGTGGTCAATATTTAGTAGTCAGCTGCAGTGGTCAATTTTAGTAGTCAGCTGCAGTGGTCAATTTTAGTAGTCAACGGCAGTGGTCGGCCACGGTGGTCAATTATGTTCAATTGATGATTACATTCCTAATTACATACCTGATTACATTCCTGACTTATTGAAGTTGTTGCATCTCTTTGTAAGAAGTCTACTCAGAATCCAATAACTTACATTGGACCTCGTGTCAAAGTCTGTTGAGAACCCTTGCGCTGGACCTCGTGTCAAAGTCTGTTGAGAACCCTTACGCTGGACCTCGTGTCAAAGTCTGTTGAGAACCCTCACGCTGGACCTCGTGTCAAAGTCTGTTGAGAACCCTCACGCTGGACCTCGTGTCAAAGTCTGTTGAGAACCCTCACGCTGGACCTGGTGTCAAAGTCTGTTGAGAACCCTCACGCTGGACCTCGTGTCAAAGTCTGTTGAGAACCCTCACGCTGGACCTCGTGTCAAAGTCTGTTGAGAACCCTTACGCTGGACCTCGTGTCAAAGTCTGTTGAGAACCCTCACGCTGGACCTCGTGTCAAAGTCTGTTGAGAACCCTCACGCTGGACCTTGTGTCAAAGTCTGTTGAGAACCCTTACGCTGGACCTCGTGTCAAAGTCTGTTGAGAACCCTCACGCTGGACCTCGTGTCAAAGTCTGTTGAGAACCCTCACGCTGGACCTCGTGTCAAAGTCTGTTGAGAACCCTTGCCGTAAAGCGTTAGCCTGTAAATAGTATTATTCAGAACCATTGTCATTACACATAAGACACATCTGGATGTTGTGTTGTCATTACACATAAGACACATCTGGATGTTGTGTTGTCATTACACATAAGACACATCTGGATGTTGTGTTGTCATTACACATAAGACACATCTGGATGTTGTGTTGTCATTACACATAAGACACATCTGGATGTTGTGTTGTCATTACACATAAGACACATCTGGATGTTGTGTTGTCATTACACATAAGACACATCTGGATGTTGTGTTGTCATTACACATAAGACACATCTGGATGTTGTGTTGTCATTACACATAAGACACATATGGATGTTGTGTTGTCATTACACATAAGACACATCTGGATGTTGTGTTGTCATTACACATAAGACACATCTGGCTGTTGTGTTGTCATTACACATAAGACACATCTGGATGTTGTGTTGTCATTACACATAAGACACATCTGGCTGTTGTGTTGTCATTACACATAAGACACATCTGGATGTTGTGTTGTCATTACACATAAGACACATCTGGCTGTTGTGTTGTCATTACACATAAGACACATCTGGCTGTTGTGTTGTCATTACACATAAGACACATCTGGCTGTTGTGTTGTCATTACACATAAGACACATCTGGCTGTTGTGTTGTCATTACACATAAGACACATCTGGCTGTTGTGTTGTCATTACACATAAGACACATCTGGCTGTTGTGTTGTCATTACACATAAGACACATCTGGCTGTTGTGTTGTCATTACACATAAGACACATCTGGCTGTTGTGTTGTCATTACACATAAGACACATCTGGCTGTTGTGTTGTCATTACACATAAGACACATCTGGCTGTTGTGTTGTCATTACACATAAGACACATCTGGCTGTTGTGTTGTCATTACACATAAGACACATCTGGCTGTTGTGTTGTCATTACACATAAGACATATTTGGCTGTTGTGTTGTCATTACACATAAGACATATTTGGCTGTAGTGTCATAAAAAATGCTATTCATATGACTGTGACCTTTTGTAGATCACATATTTAAGCACTACATTATTGTGGTTAAGGGCTGTCGGCAATAAGTTCATGTCGGAAATCAGCCCCATGTCGGAAGTCAGCCCTATGTCGGAAGTCAGCCCTATGTCGGCATTTATTCCCATGTCGGCAATCAGTCCCATGTTGGCAATAAGCCAAGTGTCGGCAATCAGCTAAGTGTCGGCAATCAGCCCCATGTCTGCAATCAGCCCCATGTCGGCAATCAGCCCCATGTCGGCAATCATTCGCCTGTTGTCCGTCCCTCGCCACATGGCTCCATAAATGACTAACAGACAGAAAGGACTGACTGAATAATTCGTCCACACGTTAACGTAGCTTTGCTACAGCACCCCCTCCAACCTCCCTTACCCCCGTACCGCCCCTACCCTCGTACCTCCCTTACCCTCGTACCGCCCCTACCATCCTACCTCCCCCCCACTTCTGTCCATTCAAGGCCAGTGTATATTTGGCTTATGTCAGTTAAGCTGTGTTGCGCAAGGTAGCTGTGTCTTTAACAATATATTTTGAACTTATATGCTATTTATGCGTTGTGTCAGACCACAATGCTGGACCACAATGCCGGACCACGGTGCTGGACCACAGTGCCGGACCACAGTGCTGGACCACAGTGCCGGACCACAGTGTCGGACCACAGTGCCGGGGAGGGGGGAGAAGCTAATGGTTCATTTGTTGTGTCGGACCACAGTGCCGGGAGGACGCTAGTAGTTCATTTAATGTGTCGGACCACAGTGCTGTGTGAAGCTAGAAGTTCATGTAATGTTTCGGACCACTGTGCTGTGTGAAGCTAGAAGTTCGTGTAATGTGTTGGACCACAGTGCCGTGTAAAGCTAGAAGTTCATGTAATGTGTCGGACCACTGTGCTGTGTGAAGCTAGAAGTTCAAGTGTCTGTATTAGTTTGTACTTGGTATGTATAAGTCTGTACTTGGTATGTATTAGTCTGTACTTGGTATGTATTAGTCTGTACTTGGTATGTAGAAGTGTGTCATTGGTCCGTAGTAGTGTGTCATTGGTCCGTAGTAGTGTGTCATTGGTCCGTAGTAGTGTGTCATTGGTCCGTAGTAGTGTGTCATTGGTCCGTAGTAGTGTGTCTTGTTGTTGATTCCCAAGTTTTATTCAAAGGTTTTCATGGGTTCATTATATATTCATATTATTTTTTGTGTTTTAAATCTGGTGAAGTGTTGACGCCATTTTCCACAGCACTCGGTGCGCATATTGACGCCATTTTCCATGTTGACGCCATTTTCCATGTTGACGCCATTTTCCATGTTGACGCCATTTTCCACAGCACTCGATGAGAACGATTAAAAAACAAGCTAGTCGCGTTTTAATGAACGGAAGCCTCAGCCCCTCGTGTGTCACCTGTACAGGTCAAGGCCTATGGAAGCCTCGTGTGTCAGCTGTACAGGTCAAGGCCTATGGAAGCCTCGTGTGTCAGCTGTACAGGTCAAGGCCTATGGAAGCCTCGGCCCCTCGTGTGTCAGCTGTACAGGTCAAGGCCTATGGAAGCCTCGGCCCCTCGTGTGTCAGCTGTAAAGGCCAAGGCCTATGGAAGCCTCGACCCCTCGTGTGTCAGAAGTACAGGTCAAGGCCAATGGAAGCCTCGGCCCTTCGTGTGACAGCTGTACAGGTCAAGGCCTATGGAAGCCTCGGCCCTTCGTGTGTCAGCTGTACAGGTCAAGGCCTATGGAAGCCTGGGCCCCTCGTATGTCAGCTGTGCAGGTCAAGGCCTATGGAAGCCTCGGCCCCTCGTGTGTCAGCTGTACAGGTCAAGGCCAATGGAAGCCTCGGCCCCTCGTGTGTCAGCTGTACAGATCAAGGCCTATGGAAGCCTCGGCCCCTCGTGTGTCAGCTGTACAGGTCAAGGCCTATGGAAGCCTCGGCCCCTCGTGTGTCAGCTGTAAAGGCCAAGGCCTATGGAAGCCTCGACCCCTCGTGTGTCAGCTTTACAGGTCAAGGCCTCTGGAAGCCTCGGCCCTTCGTGTGTCAGCTGTACAGGTCAAGGCCTATGGAAGCCTCGGCCCGTCGTATGTCAGCTGTGCAGGTCAAGGCCTATGGAAGCGTCGGCCCCTCGTGTGTCAGCTGTACAGGTCAAGGCCAATGGAAGCATCCGCCCTTCGTGTGTCAGCTGTACAGATCAAGGCCAATGGAAGCCTCGGCCCCTCGTGGGTCAGCTGTACAGGCCAAGGCCTATGGAAGCCTCGGCCCCTCGTGTGTCAGCTGTACAGGTCAAGGCATATGGAAGCCTCGTGTGTCAGCTTTACAGGTCAAGGCCTATGGAAGCCTCGGCCCCTCGTGTGTCAGCTGTAAAGGTCAAGGTCTATTCGAGTCGAACAGAAACTGAGAAACGCCAAATAATACGCTGTTATTTCACAGTGCCTGCTGGGTTTCACAGTGCCTGCATGGTTTCACAGTGCCTGCAGGGTTTCACAGTGCCTGCAGGGTTTCACAGTGCCTGCAGTGTTTTACAGTGCCTGCAGGGTTTCACAGTGCCTGTAGGGTTTCACAGTGCCTGTAGGGTTTCAAATGAAATGCTGTTATTTCACAATGCCTGTAGGGTTTCAAATGAAATGCTGTTATTTCTCAGTGCCTGTAGGGTTTCAAATGAAATGCTGTTTTTTCACAGTGCCTGTAGGGTTTCAAATGAAATGCTGTTATTTCACAGTGCCTGTAGGGTTTCAAATGAAATGCTGTTATTTCACAATGCCTGTAGGGTTTCAAATGAAATGCTGTTATTTCACAGTGCCTGTAGGGTTTCAAATGAAATGCTCTTATTTCCCAGTGCCTGTAGGGTTTCAAATGAAATGCTGTTATTTCACAGTGCCTGTAGGGTTTCAAATGAAATGCTGTTATTTCACAATGCCTTTAGGGTTTCAAATGAAATGCTGTTATTTCACAGTGCCTGTAGGGTTTCAAATGAAATGCTGTTATTTCACAATGCCTGTAGGGTTTCAAGTGAAATGCTGTTATTTCACAATGCCTGTAGCGTTTCAAATGAAATGCTGTTATTTCACAATGCCTGTAGGGTTTCAAATGAAATGCTGTTATTTTACAGTGCCTGTAGGGTTTCAAATGAAATGCTGTTATTTCACAATGCCGGTAGGGTTTCAAATGAAATTCTGTTATTTCACAATGCCTGTAGGGTTTCAAATGAAATGCTGTTATTTCACAGTGCCTGTAGGGTTTCAAATGAAATGCTGTTATTTCACAGTGCCTGTAGGGTTTCAAATGAAATGCTGTTATTTCACAGTGCCTGTAGCATTTCATTTAAAACCCTACTATTTCGCACGACTTTCATCTTCTAGTTATTTTTTAATTTTCGACAAAAATGTTGAAATTTTCAGTGCAGACCTTTTGCCAGAAGTTATCATCTATCAGGTTCTGTCCACTCTAACAATTACAGTTTTCATGGGTCTGTCCACTCTAACAAGTGCAGTTCTCATGGGTCTGTCCACTCTAACAATTGCAGTTCTCATGGGTCTGTCCATTCTCGTATCCGGATATTTGAACATTTCCGTCTATCAATTTTCCGTCGACGAAATTTCTTTCGATCAAATTTCCGGTAACCGTCCATTCTAACAAGTGCAGTTCGAAAAAACGGATTTTCCAATATTTTTTTCTGAGTTGGTGCGCAGTATGAGAACCTCTGAGTTGCCCCATGGCTGGCAGTCTGAGAACCTCTGAGTTGGCCTGCAGCTCGCAGTCTGACAACCTCTGGGTTGGGCTGCAGTCTGAGAACCTCTGACTTGGCCCGCGGCTGGCAGTGTGAGAACCTCTGAGTTGGCCGGCGGCTCGCAGTGTGAGAAACTCTGACTTGGCCCACGGCTGGCAGTGTGAGAACCTCTGACTTGGCCCACGGCTGGCAGTCTGAGAACCTCTGAGTTGGCCCACGCCTGGCAGTCTGAGAACCTCTGACTTGGCCCGCGGCTGGCAGTGTGAGAACCTCTGACTTGGCCCGCGGCTGGCAGTCTGAGAACCTCTGAGTTGGCCTGCGGCTCGCAGTCTGACAACCTCTTGGTTCGCCCGCAGTCTGAGAACCTCTGACTTGGCCCGCGGCTGGCAGTGTGAGAACCTCTGACTTGGCCCGCGGCTGGCAGTTTGAGAACCTCTGACTTGGCCCACGGCTGGCAGTGTGAGAACCTCTGGGTTGGCCACATCCCCCTAATTGACCGGTTTGGAACGGGTTTCTGTATTTCATAAATGAAGTATGAAAACTGCGATCATTTCATCATGAAATTATCATGAAATCTTATCTAAGATGATATTGCCGCCCCCCTTCATCCTCCCTCATTCTCTCCCCCCCCCCCAATTCTCCCCCACACCCATTCTCGCCCCCCCCCCCCCGGCCTTCTTGATGCACTGCAACCCTCTCCGTCCTCTCCGCTAGTATTTCATCAACGAGAAATCATATCACGTGATATTGATTGGGATTTTGCTGTCCGCGTAAAAATACTGGATTCTCTGAAACGGATCCCACCCCCCCCCCCCAACCCCACCCCCATTTTTTTGCTCTTCTCCAAACCTGATGGTGGGTCTGAATGATGGGTCCGAATAGCCAGTCTGAATGATGGGTCTGAATAGCGGGCCTGAATGATGGGTCTGAATCGTGGGTCTGAATGATGAGTCTGAATGATGGGTCCGAATAGCCAGTCTGAATGATGGATCTGAATAGCGGGCCTGAATGATGGGTCTGAATAGCGAGTCTAAATGATGGGTCTGAATAGCGGGTCTGAATGATGAGTCTGAATCGCGGGTCTGAATGATGAGTCTGAATGATGGGTCCGAATAGCCAGTCTGAATGATGGGTCTGAATAGCGGGTCTGAATGATGGGTCTGAATGATGGGTCTGAATAGCGGGTCTGGATGATGAGTCTGAATAATGGGTCTGAATAGTGGATCTGGATGATGGGTCTGAATAGCGGGTCTGAATGATGGATCTGAATAGCGGGTCTGAATTTTATTGTGATCACCACCAATACATTCATGTACTCAGTTATTCATTGGACTTTGACCCTCAATGAACATCGTATCCGGAAATTTGATCGAATGAAATTTCGTCGACGGAAAATTGATCGACGGAAATTTGATCGAACGGAAATTTCGTCGAATCTTTTTTTATAGTTTATACGTTAAAATTGTGCGCCAAATTTCTTTTTCAACTCATTATTTTGTTTTACTATATAGTATAGTGCGTTCAAAAAGAAATTTGACGAAAATTTTAACGTCTGAACTGAAAAAAAGATTCGACCAAATTTCCGTTCGATCAATTTTCCGTCGATCAATTTTCCGTCGACGAAATTTCTTTCGATCAAATTTCCGGTAACCAATGAACATTCATTTGGACTTTAATCCTCAGTGCGCAATTATGTTTTTCCTCTCGCTGGTGTTGTATTATTGAGGGGATCGCGAGGTTACGACGCGGCGTGACGTCATCAATGACGCGGGGATGATAAGTGATGTACACAAGATAACAAGGATAGTTGAGTCGTGTTGTTTTCTTTGTGTTTGGGGGGGTGGGGAAAGTGGAAATTTCCCCCCGAAAATTGAAGTGGGCATTTTGTGAAAAGCTGTGACCTTGTTTGTAACCAGTGTTGACCTTGGCTTTGAAGTATCCTCTTAGTGTGTCGGCCATCTTAATGGACTTTGAATCGGTGAATATTTCTCTTCTTGGGCGTTAATTCTTTTGGACTGAACCTGGTGGCAGCGATGACTTCCCTGGTCAAATGCGCTCAGTGCACAGGGTGCCTGCACTTGGTGGATGTTAGGTCATCGTGTAGGTCAAGGACCTTATGTGTTACGTACCGTTATCAATATGGAGAATTTAATCTCTTATTTAAGTGTGTGGCTCGTTCTAAAACGGTACACAACAAAAGACGATACCTAATGATAACTACACTAGCAAAGAATACAATACTTAAACCAGGTCTAATTACAATTAATACGTTTTAATGTGTTCATTTTAATAAATGACAAAATCAAAAGAAATATGATTAAACAAATGACTTACAGTACATTGTTTGGCTGGTACCGGTACTTACAGTACATTGTTTGGCTGGTACCGGTACGATGTTAATACAAATACATTGTGCAAAAATGGAGTAGATCTCAACCTTTGAACTCTCTGGATCTCTGTTCTATAGAATGCCTGACCTTTGAACTCACTGGGTCTCTGTTCTATAGAATGCCTGACCTTTGAACTCTCTGGGTCTCTGTTCTATAGAATGCCTGATCTATGAACTCTCTAGAATGTCATGTTAAAGAATGTCATTTTAAAGAATTTCTTGTTAAAGAATGTCATGTTAAAGAATGTCTTATTAAAGAATGTCATGTTAAAGAATGTCATGGCATATAATGTCTTATTAAAGAATGTCATGTTAAAGAATGTCATGTTTAAGAATGTCATGTTAAAGAATGTCATGTTTAAGAATGTCATGTTTAAGAATGTCATGTTAAAGAATGTCATGTTTAAGAATGTCATGTTAAAGAATGTCATGTTAAAGAATGTCACGTTAAAGAATGTCATGGCATAGAATGTCATGTCATAGAATGTCATGGTAAAGAATGTCAAGAGTGCACTCCGTATGACTTGTTTCTGTGTCCATCCACACTGGGAACTCTCATTAGGGAATGGGATGAAGAGCGAAGCGTCTTTAAGGATATATGTTTGGAAATTAGTTCTTTTAGATTAGTGGTTCTCAACCTTCCTAATGACTCTACCCGTTAATACAGTTCATCATGTTGTGGTGACCCCCAACCATAAAATTATTTTAGTTTCTAAATAAGTGTTTTCCGATGGTCTTAAGCCACCCCTATGGAATGGTCGTTCGACCTAAAAGGGTTGCGACCCACAGGTTGAGAACCCCTGTATTAGTTATTCGGGGGTTTTGGAACAATTTTTAGAGGTTGCAGAATATAGAAATTACATGAAAACCCTAAATAAATCATATGACGTTAAAGAAATGCCAACTTTTTGTCATAAATCCTAAAACGTTAAAGAAATGTCAACTATTTGTCATAAATCATGTAACGTTTAAGAAATGTCAACATTGTGTCTTAAATCACAAAGCGTTTAAGAAATGTTAACATTTTGTCTTAAATCACAAAGCGTTTAAGAAATGTTAACATTTTGTCTTAAATCACAAAGCGTTTAAGAAATGTTAACATTTTGTCTTAAATCACAAAGCGTTTAAGACATGTTAACATTTTGTCTTAAATCACAAAGCGTTCAAGAAATGTTAACATTTTGTCTTAAATCACAAAGCGTTTAAGAAATGTTAACATTTTGTCTTAAATCACAAAGCGTTTAAGAAATGTTAACATTTTGTCTTAAATCACAAAGCGTTTAAGAAATGTTAACATTTTGTCTTAAATCACAAAGCGTTTAAGACATGTTAACATTTTGTCTTAAATCACAAAGCGTTCAAGAAATGTTAACATTTTGTCTTAAATCACAAAGCGTTTAAGAAATGTTAACATTTTGTCTTAAATCACAAAGCATTTAAGAAATGTTAACATTTTCCAATGAGTAGACATCTTTCAGTTTCAAGCTTTAGGTGTTTACATTTTCGTTCACTAAGTGCACTTTAAAAAAAATATCATCCATAAATGTTCAAGTGAATTTTCTGAAATGTTCAAGTGAATGTTCTGAAATGTTCAAGTGAATGTTCTGAAATGTTCAAGTGAATGTTTTGATGTTAAAACATGATTTTAACGGAAACCCTTTTTCAATACATCATTTTTTGATCTGGAAATGTTCTTGGATGCTCTTTTTCAATATTCTTTTTTGTTCTTCTATGTTCTGGCTTTAAGTCGTACGAAGATACCTGATTAGTTTCTATTGCGGAAGTTAATTTCAACGTGATGACGTTGGCTGTCCTGTAATTCATGGTTCATTGTTTATCCATATTTGCAATTCTTGTTTTCACGCTGTCTTGTTCAATATTGGTTCAAGTTGGTGCAAAGTTGGTGCAGAAATTGGTGCAAAGTTGGTGCAAAGTTGGTACAGAAATTGGTGCAAAGTTGGTGCAGACGTTGGTGCTGCATAACGCTACAACAATGTACATGCTAATCAAATATTAGGAGTGACGTAAGGTAAACAATTGTTTAGGAAGACCTCACCGCCAGGGGATGGGGAGATGTCAGTGGTGGGGGGAGGAGGGCAGTACTCATACAACCTCCTCATTTAATTAATGCTCGTCCACGTGATTACATTCGACGGAAGTGAAACAAGGGAGGACATTTTGTTAACTGCTTCCTGTTTAGTTCGGAGAGTTCTCTTTAACTTTTGGGCCCAGGTGAAGTCTGCTGGGGGGTCGGGGGTTGGGGGTGGGGTCGGAGATGATTGGGGAGAGTACTCTTTAACTTTTGGCCCAGGGGAAGTCTGCTGGCGGGCTGGGGAAGAGTGAGTGGGCAAGAAGGCAGAAGGCAGCTTAGTCATCCAATACAGGTGGACGTGGATGTAGTTTAGATGGATAAGATGTTTGCATCCAATACAGGTGGCTATGGATGTAGTTTAGATGGATAAGATGTTTGCATCCAATACAGGTGGCCATGGATGCAGTTTAGATGGATAAAATGTTTGCATCCAGCACATGTGGCCATGGATGTAGTTTAGATGGATAAGATGTTTGCATCCAGTACAGGTGGCCATGGATAAGATTGATAAGATTTGCGGGTCCGACCTATTGCGTGTTGTCCTTGGAGATGTTATAAAAAGCCTAAAATTTTATAATCGAACTTTAAAATATCGTATGTAAAATATTTTAAAATATTCTGACATTCTGTCTTACCTGTCTGTCGGTATCGTCTTACCTGTCTGTCGGTATCGTCTTACCTGACTGTCGGTATCGTCTTACCTGTCTGTCAGTATCGTCTTACCTGTCTGTCAGTGTCGTCTTACCTGTCTGTCAGTATCGTCTTACCTGTCTGTCGGTATCGTCTTACCTGTCTGTCGGTATCGTCTTACCTGTCTGTCGGTATCGTCTTACCTGTCTGTCGGTATCGTCTTACCTGACTGTCGGTATCGTCTTACCTGTCTGTCGGTATCGTCTTACCTGACTGTCGGTATCGTCTTACCTGTCCGTCGGTATCGTCTTACCTGTCTGTCAGTGTCGTCTTACCTGTCTATCAGTATCGTCTTACCTGTCTGTCAGTATCGTCTGCCAAATCTCTTCATTTGTTCAAGGTCATGGTCGGGTATTATGACCGGTTATCTCGTAAAACCTATTCTAACATTTGTTTCAAGTACAACATGTTGTAATGTGTGTCAGCAGTTTGTCCATCTTTAGTGATGTGTCCATCTTTTGGGATGTGTCCATCTTTAGCAGTGTGTCCATTTTTATCAGTTTGTCCATCCTTAGTTGTTTGTCCATCTTTAGGGGTGTGTCCATCTTTAGGGTTTTTTCAATCTTTAAGGGTGTGTCCATTTTTAGCAGTGTGTCCATCTTTAGGGGTGTGGCCATCTTTAGAGGTGTGTCCATCTTTAGCAGTATGTCCATCTTTAGCAGTGTGTCCATCTATTGCAGTGTGTCCATCTTTTGTGGTCTGTCCATCTATTACAGTGTGATTTGTTAATGGATTTTGAACAGTATTGTCTCGCACTTAACAAGATTGCATCTTCTTGCAGTCAACAAAATACGTTATTGTCTTGCAGTCAACAAAATACGTCATTGTCTTGCAGTCAACAAAATACCGTTATTGTCTTGCAGTCTACAAAATACGTCATTGTCTTGCAGTGAACAAAATACCGTTATTGTCTTGCAGTCAACAAAATACGTCATTGTCTTGCAGTCAACAAAATACCGTTATTGTCTTGCAGGTATGTCAAATCCGTATCGTATTGCTGTAAAATTTGATATCGTAATCGTATTGCTGTTAAGTCGTGATATCGGTATCCTTTCGCAGTAACATGGTATCGGTGATTTGAACAATTTAATTACGACAGCCCAAGACCGCCAGTGTACTTAGCCTCTGAACTGACTAATAGGTCTCCACGGGTCGCCCTCTAGTGACTATTTTTGGTGGTGCCCTTGCGACTTCAGTTCCTGTTACTTGGTAGCGCCGGAAATGTGATTGACTCCCCCTGGATGATGACGTCCATCACGAGTTCTGATGACGTTCATCGCGAGTTCTGATGACCACGGTATTTTTGTTTCCGTCTCCTCCTGTGTGTTGGCGATACTGCAGAAAGTTTAAATGTACTTATCAATGTATAGCCATGCTACCCGTACGACGGTGTCAAGGCCAACAGTGAGTCAGTCAGTGGTAGCTCGTCTGCCAAGGTGATCGCATGGGGTGACGAGGAGAATATGGTGACACCGTTATTTCAATGGAGGACCTACCATCATGGGACGCGTCACCCGAAGAGGATCATTTAATGTCCTCGTACCCCAGTGCTTTAATGTCGACCAGAGGTCAAACTCTTCCTTCACACCCTCGTCGCCATGCACCATCATGTAGGGTGTACGGCCCCCGGCCCTCGTCGTCAGCCGCGGCGTCTGACGTCACGGGCAGTCTTCTTGGCATCGAGGATATTTCTGACGATGATGACATCGAACACACTACGTCAGGATTAAAGTTTTCCTTCGACTCGTTTATGGATGGAGTGTACGAGGACGATGTGAGGGCGACCAGGGCCAAACCAGATAAGAAGTTGAAAGGTGACGTCAAGAGCGTGTGAGTACACTTCATGTCAATCTTGTCTTGTTTTTAGTCCAATCCTTCCAATTATTATTCAAGGAGAAATGAATCAAAGTTGGGGAAAACCCGATGAATCAAAGTTGGGGAAAACCCGATGAATCAAAGTTGGGGAAAACCCGAAAGAAAGACGCAACAAAATTGAAACGGCCATCGTTTCTCAAACTTTTGTGAAAACTTAGAGATGAACGATGAACCGAAGTCCTGAAACGAATTTCTTTAGGTCCTCTGACCCACAATCTCTGGTGAATCAGATTTGGAAACGCTTACATGGATATGACATGTAGAGCATAGATATGAAATGTAGAACATAGATATGAAATGTAGAACATAGATATGACATGTAGAACATAGATATGACATGTAGAACATAGCTATGACACGGATACCATAGATATGACACGTTAACCATGTATATGACATGTAGACCATATATATGACATGTAGACCATGGAAATGACATGTAGACCATGATATGACTTGTAGAACATGGATATGACATGCAGACCACATATATGACATGTAGACCATATATATGACATGTAGACCATGGATATGACATGTCTACCATAGATATGACATTAATTACGTGTGATACATATGAACGTGCTCTAACGTAGAGCATCCGTATTAAAGTGAAACTCATGTGTTGAAGTGAAACACATGTGTTATGAAAGTCCATACTATGTTATCATTAAATGGCACACAGTGATTCTTAACTCACCACAGATGTTTGTATTCAGTGATGCAAACCTTCTCTCTCTCATCATTCGAGTGTTTTCGTATGTTTGGAATACCCCAAGAATAGATATGCTAATCACGTCATCAATACGTGTGTGCTGCACGTCATCAATATTGGTGTGCTGTACGTCATCACTATGTGTGTGCCGCACGTCATCAATAAATGTGCCGTTCGTCATCAATATGTCTGTGCTGCACATGGCGATTAAAAAAAAATCTATGATCATGGTCGCAATTAATTGAGGATGCATTATTTGTGTCCAAATTATTTGAGAGTGTTTTCTCCATCAAGATTGAGATGTCTCACTCTCCCACGCATCCATGTCATTACTGGAATGCTTTCAGTTTGTCATGACTTACTACCCCGACTGATTTCCCCCCACCTCCCTCTGTCCTATTAAACGATGCTGCCGGGTGCCGTCCATGGCCTGACATGTGAATAGTTCTGGGCTATGCGTAGGTCGCGGGATGAATAATATATGTACATATAAATATTTTGTTGTTGTTAAACAGCCGTTTGTTCATTAAATAACTGTATGTTATTTTTTTATGTCAGGATAATGTTTGCTAATATGTTTATGTGCAACGTGGTGAGTCCAGCCCTAGGCTGTGGTACTGCGCTATATAAAACCACTGTAATGATAAGAATTATAATGGTTATCAAAGGAATACATTCATTGTGCCCTACTAAGCCTGCTTATCAAAGGAAGACATTCGTTGTGCCCTACTAAGCCTGCTTATCAAAGGAAGACATTCGTTGTGCCCTACTAAGCCTGCTTACCAAAGGAAGACATTCGTTGTGCCCTACTAAGCCTGCTTATCAAAGGAAGACATTCGTTGTGCCCTACTAAGCCTGCTTATCAAAGGAAGACATTCGTTGTGCCCTACTAAGCCTGCTTATCAAAGGAAGACATTCGTTGTGCCCTACTAAGCCTGCTTATCAAAGGAAGACATTCGTTGTGCCCTACTAAGTCTGCTTATCAAAGGAAGACATTCGTTGTGCCCTACTAAGCCTGCTTATCAAAGGAAGACATTCGTTGTGCCCTACTAAGCCTGCTTATCAAAGGAAGACATTCGTTGTGCCCTACTAAGCCTGCTTATCAAAGGAAGACATTCGTTGTGCCCTACTAAGTCTGCTTATCAAAGGAAGACATTCGTTGTGCCCTACTAAGCCTGCTTATCAAAGGAAGACATTCGTTGTGCCCTACTAAGCCTGCTTATCAAAGGAAGACATTCGTTGTGCCCTACTAAGCCTGCTTATCAACCACCTGAACCCTAGTAAGCAACCCCCCTCATACAGCTAACTTTGCTGTCAACCAATCAAAACACAGCATGTACTGAAAACTTCCTTCCGTCTGCTGCTTACATACACACTCGCGCCGTCCTCGGCTGCTCACCCACGCACTTACCCACACACGTACCCACATACTTACCCACACACCCACACACTCACCCACACATTCACCCATACATTCACCCATACATTCACCCACACACTCACCTACACACTCACCCACACACTCACCAAACAATCGCCCACACACTCACCCACACACTCACCACACAATCGCCCACACACTCACCCCCACACATTCACCCACACAATCGCCCACACACTCACCCACACTCACCCACACATTCACCCATACACTCACCCACACATTTATACAACGAATTTTGTCTGACAGCTAGATTATTGCTGATGTGACAATGTCATGGCTAAGCCTGACAGCTAAATTATGGCTACACACATTCCCACAAACACACACATACGCGCACCAACTCCCACTCACCAAAACACTCTCACCAACACACACAATCATTAATACACACCTACGCTACCCCCCCTCCCCCCAAACGAACTTTCTCCAACCCCGCCCCCCCACAACAAACGTACCCCAATAAATCCATCTACAACGCCCCACACACACAATACACACACACCACAATACACACACACAATACACACACACACAATACACACACACACAATACACACAATACACACACACACAATACACACACACACAATCAACCAACACACAGTGTCACATGTCATTTCAATCAACATTGCATTACTAAGTTCACCAAAATAAGGTCATTAGGTCAATGTTAAAAACATATGCTTTTTACTTTGGTAACTATTTCGTTCAGGTGTTCTCAAAATGTTAGGTTCTATGTTCACATTATACATTGGCTGCTAATTTTCATAGTTCCACTCCTCATTCACAATCACAAATCATCATCTACCTCAACTCTCCCCAACTCATTTCAAGTAGGTAACGCCGACCTACAGTTTACATCCTCTGCTAGGAATCTTGGTTATATTCTTTCTAACAACATGTCTCTTGATAAACATATCTCTCACACTTGTCGTTCTGCATACACCGCTATCCGTCAGATCAGCTCCATCCGCCACTACCTCACAGTTAGCGCAACAAAAACACTAGTCTGTGCTCTTGTTCTCTCTCGTCTTGACTATTGCAACTCTCTTCTGTCAGGTTCACCAAAACACTTCATAGAAAAACTACAAAAGATTCAAAATTCAGCTGCTAGGCTAGTTCTAAACGCAAAAAAACGTGATCATGTCACTCCACTACTCCACTCACTTCATTGGCTTCCTATACAGGCACGCATTGATTACAAGCTGTCTGTTCTCTGTCATAACTTTTTCTCAGATTCCTGCCCTTCCTATCTAACCGAACTTCTTTCTGTCTATTCACCCCTTCGACAGCTTCGCTCCTCCGCAGACACGCGTATTCTGTCCGTTGCTAAGACACGCACTAAAACATATGGTGAACGATCTTTCTCTTTCTGCGCCCCCAAACAATGGAATTCTCTGCCACTTAACATCCGCAATATACCAACCACACAGGCCTTCAAAACTGCACTCAAAACACATCTCTTTAAACTCTATTACCCCGACTGATTCCCCACATCTGACCGATAAACGATGCTGCTAGCTGCCGTCCATGGTATGTCATGTAAAAGTTCTGGGGTGGGTGGGGTGAATATGAATTTGTTTTTGTTTTGTCTCTATACAGCTGTTTTTTGTATCACATAAAATGCACTTTATTTTTATGTACAGCGCGGTGAGCCTAGCCCTAGGCTGGGGTACCGCGCTATATAAGACAACATATAATAATAATAATAATAATTTCCATAACTTGTTATTAGACCTGTCTATATGTTTGATCTGTCAATGTATTTGAACTTTCTATTGGTTTGATCTGTAACTGTATTTGATCTGTATATATGTTCGATCTGTCTATATGTTTGATCTGCGAATGCCTTTGATCTGTCTATGTATTTGATCTTCTATGTATTTGATCTATCTATGTATTTGATTTGTCTATTTATTTATTTGTCTATGCATTTGATCTGTCTATGCATTTGATCTGTCTATGTATTTGATCTGTATATGTATTTGATCTGCCTATATGTTTTATCTGCGAATGCCTTTGATCTGTCTATGTATTTGATCTTCTATGTATTTGATCTGTCTATGCATTTGATCTGTCTATATGTTTGGCTTATTGTTACCTCGTTGTTTACGGTTAATTGACTTCCTAAAGCAAATTAACTTAACAAAGATTTACCAACAGTTGCGCCACCTACCCACATTAGCGCCAACTCCCCACAGTTGCTCTACCTACCAACAGTTGCTCCACCTACCCACAGTTGCGCCACCTACCCACAGTTGCGCTACCTACCCACATTTGTGCCACCTACCCACAGTTGCGCCACCTACCCACAGTTGCGCCACCTACCCACAGTTGCGCCACCTACCCACAGTTGCGCCACCTACCCACATTTGTACCACCTACCCACATTTGTGCCACTACCCACATTTGTGCCACCTACCCACATTTGTGCCACCTACCCACATTTGTGCCACCTACCCACATTTGTGCCACCTACCCACATTTGTGCCACCTACCCACATTTGTGCCACCTACCCACAGTTGTGCTACCTACCCAACATTTGTTCCACCTACCCACAAGGGTTCGTACAAGTGTTAGAAATGAGGGTGTGAGGGTGGTGGTGTGAGGGTGATGGTGTGAGGGTGGTGGTGTGAGGGTGGGGGTGTGAGGGTGGGAGGGTGGGGTGTGAGGGTGGGGGTGTGAGGGTGGGGGTGGGAGGGTGGGAGTATGGGGGTGTGAGGGTGGGGGTGGGAGGATGGGGTGTGAGGGTGGGGGTGTGAGGGTGGGGGTGTGAGGGTGGGGATGTGCGAAAAGTCAAATCTTTTAACATTGCTGTATGACTATAGTGGGTCAAATTATCAGTAACAAACAGGATTATATAGTAACATACAGTAATCCTACAGTCACGTACAGGAACCCAAGAATCACTTGATGAGACAAAAACAGATCTCATCAGTACACATCCACTACTACCTGTGGCCCCAATTCGATACAGGTGTTTTTTCCGCTCTTCCGAACTTGACCTAATTACAGAGTTTACAAATCGCTGAGATGTGAGCAGACATAGTTTTGCGATGACGTTTCGCTGACATACCTGTCGTCAGGGAATCTCTGATTGCTAAATGGGGTCCATGAATCGTATTCCTCATATCTGAGGACCCCTGATAACACAACCTGAAGTCTTCACACAAATAAACCCATCTCTCACTGTCCAGACAATAAACCCATCTCTCACTGTCCAGACAATAAACCCATCTCTCACTGTACAGACAATAAACCCATCTCTCACTGTCCAGACAATAAACCCATCTCTCACTGTCCAGACAATAAACCCATCTCTCACTGTCCAGACAATAAACCCATCTCTCACGGTCCAGAACTAAAACAAACATAAACTAACTTCGTTCAGACCTCATAGCCGTGACCAAAACTTTAAAGGACCCTCATACCCCGCCTCTCTTTTTTTTAAACGGCCCTCGACCGTTGGCTCGGATTCAGGCTTATTTCATCCAAAAGTTTCGCAATCGGCGAATCAGCTGAGAAGCTTCGTGTTGTAAACCACGGGCACGTTGCATTGTAGGACTAAACACTTTTGAAATGTGTTTTTTTTGGAGGGAATTAACAACCAGCTAACTCGCCCTTCTCCTCGGCCATAGAGGTTCTGCGACACGGGCCTAGATGTCATCCATCGAGACTAGGGGGGGGGGTCCTACTCGGGCCTAGATGTCATCCTACTTGGGCCTAGATGTCATCCCACTTGGGCCTAGATGTCATCCTACTTGGGCCTAGATGTCATCCCACTTGGGCCTAGATGTCATCCTACTTGGGCCTAGATGTCATCCTACTTGGGCCTAGATGTCATCCCACCTGGGCCTAGATGTCATCCTACTTGGGCCTAGATGTCATCCTACTTGGGCCTAGATGTCATCCTACTTGGGCCTAGATGTCATCCTACTTGGGCCTAGATGTCATCCTACTTGGGCCTAGATGTCATCCTACTTGGGCCTAGATGTCATCCTACTTGGGCCTAGATGTCATCCTACTTGGGCCTAGATGTCATCCTACTTGGGCCTAGATGTCATCCTACTTGGGCCTAGATGTCATCCTACTTGGGCCTAGATGTCATCCTACTTGGGCCTAGATGTCATCCTACTTGGGCCTAGTGGTTTTGCCCAGCCTTGGCCTTTCCATCATATATTCGCCCCCTTTCCATCATATATTCGCCCTCTAAATCGGAACTTCGCCCCCTTCCCATCCTGTCTTCGCCCCCTTCCTATCGAATCTTCGCCCCCTTCCTATCAGATCTTCGCGCCTTCCCATCGGATCTTCGAGCCTTCCCATCGGATCTTCGCGCCTTCCCATCGGATCTTCGCGCCTTCCCATCGGATCTTCGCGCCTTCCCATCAGATCTTCGCCCGTTCCTATCATATCTGCAGTCTCTTCTCACTATATCATCTGTTCCGACCCCCCCTCCCCCCCCCCCCCCCCCGGCCTATCAGATTCTCCAAACAAGAAAGAAAATCATTAAGCAACAAAAAAAATATAATAAACTGTCTCTCTTACCAAGACATCAATTCCTTCTTTACCAAGACATCAATTCCTTTGTTCCGGAATACGGAGGGGCCATGTAATTTTGATCTCATCAATATTACACCGCTCTCAGCTCGAGGGCAAGAGAGTGACGACAATTGTTGCCGGGGTATCGATAACAGGTTGACTATCGATAAATGGGCAAACAGAAAGACGCACGGCCAGGATAAACTTGGTATTGTCAGTATAGTTTCAGTATGAATTCTTGGTGCTGTCAGTATAGTTTCACTATGGTTCTTGGTGCTGTCAGTATAGTTTCACTATGAATCCTTGGTGCTGTCAGTATAGTTTCAGTATGAATTCTTGGTGCTGTCAGTATAGTTTCAGTATGAATTCTTGGTGCTGTCAGTATAGTTTCAGTATGAATTCTTGGTGCTGTCAATATAGTTTCACTATGATTCTTGGTACTGTCAGTATAGTTTCAGTATGAATCCTTGGTGTTGTCAGTATAGTTTCACTATGAATCATTGGTGCTGTCAGTATAGTTTCAGTATGAATTCTTGGTGCTGTCAGTATAGTTTCACTATGAATTCTTGGTGCTGTCAATATAGTTTCACTATGATTCTTGGTACTGTCAGTATAGTTTCAGTATGAATCCTTGGTGTTGTCAGTATAGTTTCACTATGAATTCTTGGTGCTGTCAGTATAGTTTCACTATGAATTATTGGTGCTGTCAGTATAGTTTCAGTATGAATTCTTGGTGCTGTCAGTATAGTTTCAGTATGAATTCTTGGTGCTGTCAGTATAGTTTCAGTATGAATTCTTGGTGCTGTCAGTATAGTTTCAGTATGAATTCTTGGTGCTGTCAGTATAGTTTCAGTATGAATTCTTGGTGCTGTCAGTATAGTTTCACTATGAATTCTTGGTGCTGTCAATATAGTTTCACTATGATTCTTGGTACTGTCAGTATAGTTTCAGTATGAATCCTTGGTGTTGTCAGTATAGTTTCACTATGAATTCTTGGTGTTGTCAGTATAGTTTCACTATGAATTCTTGGTGCTGTCAGTATAGTTTCACTATGAATTATTGGTGCTGTCAGTATAGTTTCACTATGAATTATTGGTGCTGTCAGTATAGTTTCACTATGAATTCTTGGTGCTGTCAGTATAGTTTCACTATGATTCTTGGTGCTGTCAGTATAGTTTCAGAATGAATTCTTGATATCGTCAGTATAGTTTCAGTAGGAATTCTTGGTGATGTCAGTATAGTTTCAGTAGGAATTCTTGGTGTTGTCTGTATAGTTTCAGTAGGAATTCTTGGTGATGTCAGTATAGTTTCAGTAGGAATTCTTGGTGTTGTCAGTATAGTGGCACTATGAATTCTTGGTGCTGTCAGTAAAGTGGCACTATGAATTCTTGGTGCTGTCTGTATAGTTTCAGTAGGAATTCTTGGTGATGTCAGTATAGTTTCAGTATGAATCCTTGGTGTTGTCAGTATAGTTTCAGTATGAATTCTTGGTGCTGTCAGTATAGTTTCAGTATGAATCCTTGGTGTTGTCAGTATAGTTTCAGTATGAATCCTTGGTGTTGTCAGTATAGTTTCAGTATGAATCCTTGGTGTTGTCAGTATTGTGTCACTTGTCAGTATTGTGTCACTTGTTAGTATTGTGTCACTTGTCAGTATTGTGTCACTTGTCAGTATTAAATTTGTTTTTTACGGTTTAAGGACGTTTTGTATGAGGGTTCAAAGACTTCAAGTTGCCCCTCCCCATATGCCCACTTTAGAATGGTTGCTCCTAATGCCCACTTCAGAATGGTTGCTCCTAATGCCCACTTCAGAATGGTTGCTCCTAATGCCCATTTTAGAATATTCTCCCAATGCCCATTTGAGAATGGCCACCCGATGCCCAGTTCAGAATGGTCGCCCTATGCCAGTGTCCACATGTCAATGGTTGGTTTCAACAGTTAGTTACACTTAAAAGTTTCAACAGTTAGTTACACTTAAAAGTTTCAACATTTAGTTACACTTAAAAGTTTCAACAGTTAGTTACACTTAAAAGTTTCAACAGTTAGTTACACTTAAAAATTTCAACAGTTAGTTACACTTAAAAATTTCAACAGTTAGTTACACTTAAAAATTTCAACAGTTAGTTACACTTCAAATTTTTTTTGTAAAAACGCATCTTCTGTGTCTTTGGTTCTAATCACCGGTCAAGCGTGAACGTAATTTAATAACAAAATGTCAGTAGATAGTAGACAGTAGATAGTAGACAGTAGATAGTAGACAGTAGATAGTAGTAGACAGTAGACAGTAGATAGTAGACAGTAGATAGTAGACAGTAGATAGTAGACAGTAGATAGTAGACAGTAGATAGTAGACAGTAGATAGTAGACAGTAGATAGAAGACAGTAGATAGTAGACAGTAGACAAGCTATCATCGTCCAGTTATCTGAACAAGACGCAAGCCTAACCCCCCTTGCTGTGGACTGCATGTCCAGATTTACGAGGGACTGACTCATTAGAGGCATATTTTAACTGCTGACGAAGGACATTGGACGCTACCTGAGAGGCCGCTATGGATGTGCCGGTCTCAGATAGAAATGTCAATATTGAACTCTCCAATAGACCTGTTACTGCTCGTCTCACTTAACTTGGTGAAAGCCCTCATTCGCCAGCTTGTGGTACTGCTCGTCTCACTTAACTTGGTGAAAGTCCACGTTCGCCAGCGTGTGGTACTGCTCGTCTCACTTAACTTGGTGAAAGCCCTCGTTCGCCAGCTCGTGTTACTGCTCGTCTAACATAACTTGGTCAAAGCCCTCGTTGTAGTACTGCTCGTCTAACATAACTTGGTCAAAGCCCTCGATCGCCAGCTCGTGTTACTGCTCGTCTAACATAACTTGGTCAAAGCCCTCGTTCGCCAGCTCGTGTTACTGCTCGTCTAACAAAACTTGGTCAAAGCCCTCGTTCGCCAGATCGTGGTGTGTCAACGTGCCAGGCGGCTATGACGATAAATACGTCTGCGAGAGTTGAGAGGGGGACACGGACAGCTGTTACAGAGTTTAAAAATTCGAGATCCCCCCCCCCCCCCCGCAACCCTTTTTTCAGTTCTGGTCTGAAACACGCCAACTAACAGACATTATACCATCTTAAACACGCCCACTAACAGACATTATACGATTTGACTCGGCCGCGAATATAAAAACTTCCTTGTGAATTGTATGTTCACTTTACAGCGCCCTCGTATAGGCTGGGGAGCCCCAACCAATTGTAGTGAGGGGGTCAGAAACTTGTCCTTGAAGGGGAGACAACACCAGGTCCCGGTAGAGAAGGAAAAGGGGTCAGAAACTTTTCTTTGACGGGGCGTCGACAACCTGTCCTGGTAAAGAGGAGAAGGCCTCACAAACTGTTGGTGTTACCGTCGTAGAACAATATTGATTTGGGTGACCGTTGTAGAACAATATTGATTTGGGTGACCGTTGTAGAGCAATATTGATTTGGGTGACCGTTGTAGAACAATATTGATTTGGGCGATCAAGTTGAATAACATCTTGTTAAACCGATTCTTGTCAAATATGTTGATTCAGTTCACTTGCAGGCCGGGTAGTTCAGTTCACTTGCAGGCCGGGTAGTTCTGTTCACTTGCAGACCGGGTAGTTCAGTTCACCTGTAGGCCGGGTAGTTTAGTTCACTTGCAGGCCGATTAGTTCAGTTCACTTGCAGCCATGGTAGTTCAGTTCACTTGCAGGCCGGGTAGTTCTGTTCACTTGCAGACCGGGTAGTTCAGTTCACCTGTAGGCCGGGTAGTTTAGTTCACTTGCAGGCCGATTAGTTCAGTTCACTTGCAGCCATGGTAGTTCAGTTCACTTGCAGGCCGGGTAGTTCAGTTCACTTGCAGCCATGGTAGTTCAGTTCACTTGCAGGCCAGGTAGTTCAGTTCACTTGCAGGCCGGGTAGTTCAGTTCACTGGCCGGGTAGTTCAGTTCACTGGCCGGGTAGTTCAGTTCACTTGCGTATAGTTCAGTTCACTTGCATGCCGTGTAGTTCAGTTCACTTGCAGGCCGGGTAGTTCAGTTCACTTGCAGGCCGTGTAGTTCAGTTCACTTGCAGGCCTGGTAGTTCAGTTCACTTGCAGGCCGGGTAGTTCTGTTCACTTGCAGACCGGGTAGTTCAGTTCACCTGTAGGCCGGGTAGTTTAGTTCACTTGCAGGCCGAGTAGTTCAGTTCACTTGCAGCCATGGTAGTTCAGTTCACTTGCAGGCCGGGTAGTTCAGTTCACTTGCAGCCATGGTAGTTCAGTTCACTTGCAGGCCAGGTAGTTCAGTTAACTTGCAGGCCGGGTAGTTCAGTTCACTGGCCGGTTAGTTCAGTTCACTTGCGTATAGTTCAATTCACTTGCCGGCCGTGTAGTTCAGTTCACTTGCAGGCCGGGTAGTTCAGTTCACTTGCAGGCCTGGTAGTTCAGTTCACTCGCAGGCCGGATAGTTCAGTTCACTCGCAGGCCTGGTAGTTCAGTTCACTCGCAGGCCTGGTAGTTCAGTTCACTCGCAGGCCTGGTAGTTCAGTTCACTCGCAGGCCGGTTAGTTCAGTTCACTCGCAGGCCGGGTAGTTCAGTTCACTCGCAGGCCGGGTAGTTCAGTTCACTCGCAGGCCTGGTAGTTCAGTTCACTCGCAGGCCTGGTAGTTCAGTTCACTCGCAGGCCTGGTAGTTCAGTTCACTCGCAGGCCTGGTAGTTCAGTTCACTCGCAGGCCTGGTAGTTCAGTTCACTCGGAGGCCTGTTAGTTCAGTTCACTCGGAGGCCTGGTAGTTCAGTTCACTCGGAGGCCTGGTAGTTCAGTTCACTCGCAGGCCTGGTAGTTCAGTTCACTCGCAGGCCGGCTAGTTCAGTTCACTCGCAGGCCGGATAGTTCAGTTCACTCGCAGGCCGGGTAGTTCAGTTCACTCGCAGGCCGGATAGTTCAGTTCACTCGCAGGCCGACTAGTTCAGTTCACTTGCAGGCCTGGTAGTTCAGTTCACACGCAGGTCTGGTAGTTCAGTTCACTCGCAGGCCTGGTAGTTCAGTTCACTCGCAGGCCTGGTAGTTCAGTTCACTCGGAGGCCTGGTAGTTCAGTTCACTCGGATGCCTGGTAGTTCAGTTCACTTGGAGGTCTGGTAGTTCAGTTCACTCGGAGGTCTGGTAGTTCAGTTCACTCGCAGGCAGGCTAGTTCAGTTCACTCGCAGGCCTGGTAGTTCAGTTCACTCGCAGGCCGGGTAGTTCAGTTCACTCGCAGGCCGGGTAGTTCAGTTCACTCGCAGGCCGGGTAGTTCAGTTCACTCGCAGGCCGGATAGTTCAGCATTGTCTGAACTTAAATAAGGGTTCGAGCTATTACAAGTCATCAGCATTCATTCATCATCAGAACTCTCGTCAAATGTCAAATAATCTCGTGAGAGATCGGGCCGTCAACTGTTAAATAATCTCGTGAGAGATCGGGCTTAACATTTCTCAATCTGAAACAGACGACGCTCTGTCAAGGGTTGCTTTCAAGACCGGCTATGTAGATGTAGCCGTGTGGGTGGTTCCTTGGGCAATACAGTTTTAAATTTAGTTTACAGATGTAAGTCAGAACTTGAGAACTGAAACTTGAACTTGTAAAGTTTATTCTGAGAGAAAGGTGACCGCGAATAGACAAACAAAAAGAAGAAAAGGTCCAAGAAAAGAACAGAAAAATATGGCGGGAGAGATAAAGGAGAATATCGGACAATATACATTATCTGACAAGATACATTATCTGACAAGATACAATATCTGACAAGATACAATATCTGACAAGATACAATATCTGACAAGATACAATATCTGACAAGATACAATATCTGACAAGATACATGATCTTGTACAAGTTATTTTAAGTGACAGACATTTAAGTACAAATAATATAGACTAGCAATACACACGATGGATAACTCTTGATAACCAATGTTTAATGGGTTACCTTAAGTAGGACAATTATTCAAAGAGGTGTGGATTTCAATGGTTAATCTAAGTATGCCATAAACATACGATAACTAGCAATAAACATATGTTTAACTAGCAATAAACATATGTTTAACTAGCAATAAACATACGTTTTCATACCTAGCCATGATCATGTTGGATAAAAATGAAGTTCAATAGTTCTCAAACAGTTTAACTGTAAAATATGTTAATAATTTGTTTGTTAACGTCAAACTTTAAAAAAAAAATTTTTTTTTGAGAAAGAAAAATCTTTGGCTAACTTGTGTATATAGTATTAGGCCGTGATCATGTCACGTTAACTTATTATTAATCGTGACACCTAGGTACTAATACATCTCTAATTGCTATATCGTGTGACACCTAGGTACTTTATTGTCTCTGCTTACTATATACTGTAATTTTTCAAAATTAGATCGGCAGTTTTTTCTCCCCCCCCCCTCCCCAATTATTTCTCTGGTTTTTGAGACATTCATCTGATTCATCTGTAGAATATTTTTGACACACCACCGGCTTGAGTGTGTAACTAAGTTGTGATAGAACATTTCAACTTCAGATATTAAGTTGTGATAGAACATTTCAACTTCAGATATTAAGTTGTGACAGAACATTTCACCTCCAGTCTATGCTGTCAACGCTGTCAACATTCCAATGCTGCACCACTGCCACTAACGTACATCTATTGACTTCAGTCTATGCTGTCAATGCTTTCAACATTCCAGTGCCACACCACTAACGTACATCTATTGGCTTGTATGTCAGTATATGAATTAATTCCCTCTACACGGTTAACCGGGCCCGCAAACATTTCCAGAAACGGCCCTTTTACCACTGACAATGGACGGGCTTATCGGCCCTTTATAGCTGACAATGGACGGGCTTATCGGCTGCTTTGCCCCACGCATAAACCACCCTCGTTATCCGCTCGCTTGTTTACGGTTGATTGAATTTATGTCCCTTCTCGTGACCACGTCACCATTGACTGGTTGGCTGCTTCGTTCGTTCAACTTTGATGTGTGGGGTGTAGCACACTATTGCTTGGCTGCAGGTAGCAATCTGGGTTTAGAAGCATCGAGGAACAGCACCGTATACACGTCTTCGACTCCGGCTTTGGTGACTTTTAACTCCTGTTTATGACGTCATCCAACTGGGACACTTATCCAATAAAACGAACAGTGAGAAAAAGCCGCCATTTTTTTTAATGGTTAAGGTACTATGTGTGGTACAACGTGTGATGCAACGTGTGGTACAACGTGTGATACTAAGTGTGGTACAACGTGTGATACTAAGTGTGGTACAATGTGTGGTACGAATTGGTCGAAAATGTTCCAACTCCAAGTCTCCATTTCACAGCTCTCGCCCCCACCCCCCACCCACCCCCTAGACTGTACTTGTGTGCTTGCATAATTGCCACCAAAGTTGAAGAGTGGCGTGAACGCTGCTGTCGCGGGTTCTAAGAAAGAGAGTGCCGCCATGTTTGACAAGGTCGTCTGCTGTATAAAGTCAGTAATTTCTGATCGTTCTCAAACACCCGGAAGTGAGTATTTGGTGTCTTTTCTGAAAACGTTTCTTTGTGACAGTTGTCACTGGTAATGGTGTCTAATGGGAAAACGTTTCTTTGTGACAGTTGTCACTGGTAATGCGTATGGTTATGGCGCTTTTCTGTATTCACCACTCGTTCTGAATTTGCGGATATTAATTCAGAGGCGTCGGTTTAGTGGGACCACGTGTGGAACAAAAATAACGTGCTCTTGACATTCGATTCAACACATATCAACAACTTTTTGCGCATCGCCTGCTGTTAAAAAAATGTGTTTACAAAATCAGAGAATTGCCTAAAGAACTGAGGGGTGCTTAAACTGAGGGGTGCTTAAACTGAGGGGTGCTTAAACTGAGGGGTGCTTAAACTGAGGAGTGCTTAAACTGAGGGGTGCTTAAACTGAAAGGTGCTTAAACAGAGGGGTGTATAAACTGATGGGTGCTTAAACCGACTGGTGGGGGGGGAGACTGGTGGGGGGAGACTGGTGGGGGAGACTGGTGGGGGGGAGAGACTGGTGGGGGGGGAGAAACTGGTGGGGGGAGAAACTGGTGGGGGACACTGATGGGGGGGAGATACTGGTGGGGGGACTGGTGGGGGGAGACTGGTGGGGGGAGACTGGTGGGGGGAGACTGGTGGTGTGGTGTTAGAGGAGACTGGTGGTGTGGTGTTAGAGAAGACTGGTGGTGTGGTGTTAGATGAGACTGGTGGTGTGGTGTTAGAGGAGACTGGTGGTGTGGTTGCACGGGGACAGAGCAATGAATAATTTTGTTTCATTCTTCTTTTAAAAAAAAAAGATTTTCTGCCTCTTAAATATGTTATTTGACATTCAGCAGCTGGTCACAAATATGTGAATTATTTGACATTTAGCAGCTGGTCACAAATATGTGAGTTATTTGACATTCAGCAGCTGGTAACAAATATGTGAATTATTTGACATTTAGCAGCTGGCCACAAATATGTGAGTTATTTGACATTCAGCAGCTGGTCACAAATATGTGAATTATTTGACATTTAGCAGCTTGCCACAAATATGTGAGTTATTTGACATTCAGCAGCTGGCCACAAATATGTGAGTTATTTAACATTCAGCAGCTGGCCACAAATATGTGAGTTATTTGACATTTAGCAGCTGGCCACGTCACAAATATGTGACTTACTGGACATTTTGAAGCGTGTCACAAATATGTGAGTTACTTGACATTTGAAGCATGTCACAAATATGTGAGTTATTTGACATATTGAAGCATGTAACAATAAACATTTATGGCCAATGTTGAATTGACCAATGCACCGTAACAGGTTGCCATGACTACAAATGAATACAGCTGTTAAATGATTCAAAATACTGTTAAGTTACACTAGACTTTCAGCCACAGCACTAAAATCTAATACTTGGCACAAACACTGGACACAAACACTGGACACAAACACAGGACACAAACACTGGACACAAACACTGGACACAAGCACTGGATACAAACACAGCTCTAAAATGTCATCATTTATTTTGTCGTGATACTATTGACCTTGTTCACCAAACAATCCATACCTGAGCCTTAAGTAAATAATATGTCGTTCTCAAGTACAGCTTCATCCTATTAACTTGGATACCATCAGTTCACCTGGACATTTTCACCTTTCAGTTTGAATTTGAACTCGGACCTGCAGTTCCCTGTTAAGTACACCTGCATTTCCCTGTTAAGTAGACCTGCGGTTCCCTGTGAAGTAGACCTGCAGTTTCCTGTTAAGTACACCTATATTTCCCTGTTTAGTAGACCTGTATTTCCCTTTTAGGAAGACCTCTAGTTCCTTACTAAGTAGACCTGCAGTTCCCTGTTAAGGTAGACAGCCATTAAGTACTTAAACATTTTAGTCCGTGCTATTTACAGGGCGGACTGCATTATTTCATTATCCCGCCATTACCAGCAAAAACATTTAAATTCTTACCTCCCCTCCCTTCTTTCTCCACCCCCCCCCCCACTACATCAATCACTGAGTGATCTGATCTGGTGGGCATCACCGGGTCATCAAAGAATTACTTGACCAAAAACTGAAGCCCAATCACTTCAAGCTGGGAGATTGCCCAGGATGCAATCCACCAGTGGTGTCTAGGCCAGGATGCAGTGCACGACCAGCAGTGGTGTCTAGGCCAGGATGCAGTGCACGACCAGCAGTGGTGTCTAGGCCAGGATGCAGTGCACGACCAGCAGTGGTGTCTAGGCCAGGATGCAGTGCATGACCAGCAGTGGTGTCTAGGCCAGGATGCAGTGCACGACCAGCAGTGGTGTCTAGGCCAGGATGCAGTGCACGACTAGCAGTGATGACTGTGCTCTTTATGCGCTCCACGTCACCGGAATTTTCAATGTGATTGTGTCAATGCCATACTGCCTACGGAACTCCATCTTCGGGTTTGAATGGTTTACTTTCTCTTCAAGGGGTTGCAAGTCAAGGGTGACCAAGTCAACCCGTCAACTGTAATAACTAATTCGTTGTACGGCGATATGCCAACTGTAATAACTACTTCGTTGTATTATCCTGACCGTCCCAGTAGGACCACACACATAGACCGTCCCGTTGGGCCCCCCTTCCTTATACAAACCATCTTATTGGGACACCCCACACACAGTCCCTATGTTTCCTGTTCCTCTTACTAAAGCCCCAACCCACCCATCTTCACCCCTTGTTATATCCCTCCACGTTACTTCCGCTCCCGCTACACTTCGCGCCCTATCACGTGCCCGTCAAGCTTAAAAAGACGTTATCTCTGTCACGTGACGCATCCAGCTGAAAAAAGACGTTATCTCTGTCACGTGAGCCGTCCAGCTTAAAAAAGACGTTATCTCTGTCACGTGAGCCGTCCAGCTGAAAGAAAACGTTATCTCTGTCACGTGAGCCGTCCAGCTTAAAGAAGACGTTATCTCTGTCACGTGAGCAGTCCAGCTTAAAGAAGACGTTATCTCTGTCACGTGAGCCGTCCAGCTTAAAAAAGACGTTATCTCTGTCACGTGAGCCGTCCAGCTTAAAGAAGACGTTATCTCTGTCACGTGAGCAGTCCAGCTTAAAGAAGACGTTATCTCTGTCACGTGACGCATCCAGCTTAAAGAAGACGTTATCTCTGTCACGTGAGCCGTCCAGCTTAAAGAAGACGTTATCTCTGTCACGTGACGCATCCAGCTTAAAGACGTTATCTCTGTCACGTGAGCAGTCCAGCTTAAAGAAGACGTTATCTCTGTCACGTGAGCCGTCCAGCTTAAAGAAGACGTTATCTCTGTCACGTGAGCCGTCCAGCTTATAAAAGACGTTATCTCTGTCACGTGAGCCGTCCAGCTTAAAAAAGATGTTATCTCTGTCACGTGAGCCGTCCAGCTTAATGAAGACGTTATCTCTGTCACCTGAGCCATCCAGCTTTAAAAAGACGTTATCTCTGTCACGTGAGCCGTCCAGCTTAAAGAAGACGTTATCTCTGTCACGTGAGCCGTCCAGTTTAATGAAGACGACGTCGCATGTTGCCAACAGCCACTATGATGTCACACGCTAGAACGCTGTACTGAGGGAGCCACGGTGCCACTGTGAGGGAGCCGAGGCGCCACTGTGAAAGAGCCACAGCGCCACTGTGAGGGAGCCGAGGCGCCACTGTGAGGGAGCCACAGCGCCACTGTGAAAGAGCCTCCGCCATT
Source organism: Omphiscola glabra (assembly GCA_964017045.1). Classification (NCBI taxonomy): domain Eukaryota; kingdom Metazoa; phylum Mollusca; class Gastropoda; family Lymnaeidae; genus Omphiscola; species Omphiscola glabra. Next base: position 495,690 of record OZ024806.1, read on the forward strand.
GATCGTAACACGAATTCAGTATATGGGCGGTAACTCTGCCTATCTTGAGTTGTCCGGTATATGGGCGGTAACTCTGCCTGTCTTGAGTTGTCCAGTATATGGGCGGTAACTAAGCCTGTCTTGAGTTATCCAGTATATGGGCAGTAACTCTGCCGGTCTTGAGTTGTCCAGTATATGGGCAGTAACACTGCCTGTCTTGAGTTGTCCAGTATATGGGCAGTAACTCTGCCTGTCAGATAAAATATTCTATTGATTGTTGTCAAGCCGAATGAAGAGACGACGCAATGGTCACCATGGTAACAGTGCTAACGACGCAATGGTCACAATGGTAACAGTGCTAACGACGCAATGGTCACCATGGTAACAGTGCTAACGACGCAATGGTCACCATGGTAACAGTGCTAACGACGCAATGGTCACCATGGTAGCAGTGCTAACGACGCAATGGTCACCATGGTAACAGTGCTAACGACGCAGCGGCTGATGACAGGAACAGCTGGCCTCAACAACAGCGATGTACAGTAACAGGACACGTAATCATCGGGAACAGGACCAGCAAGTAAAGGGAACATCAGGAACGGCGGCAGCAACGGGATACATCTCAGCGGGTACTGGGATCAGAGTAAAGCAGCGGCTGTTGACAAGATCAGCGGAACAGCAGCATCTCGGCTACAGCGAGGTACAGGAACAGCAGGACAGCAACCTCAGTAATGGATTATATAATACCGCACAGCAATAACTATATAAATAATGTCATTGAACGTTATACATTTTGAAAAACCTGACGAGAATTCACTGTGGACGAAGATAGGCTTATTTGTTGGGTAAAGCTGAAATGAACCTTTAATAGTGACAGGTCTCATGTAAATCTCTGTGCTGTCTGTCTTTAGGTATTTCACAATTTCCTATAGACTGATCGCCGCAACACGGCTAGCTTTACCGGGCCACCACTGTGGCGAAAAGGCACATTGGCTTGGCTGGTTCGGACGGGCTGGCTTCGACGGGCCCCCACTGTGGGCGATGGTAGGCGTGCTATGGCTTCGACGGGCCCCCACTGTGGCGAAAAGTACGTTGTCTAGGAGATTAGGTCCCTTCTGTAGCCACAGAACATCGTTTCAGAGTCTACAACTCCGTTTCTTAAGCTTCTGGAAAGCTGGTACGTGTACATTTTCCTGGCTCCTATAAAGCCGATAGTTTAAAAGGAAAAACCACGCAACGTCGTTTAAGAGTCATCGAATATGTTTATTACTTGTTGAAAATATAAGTGTTCAAACACAGCACCTTCTATTGAATAGTCATGTGAAGTGACTAACACATCCAATGAATACACAAAACAGCATCTTAAAGTTATACGAAGTCCTCACTCAACAAAACACTCTGTCGAATCCACACGCAATAATAAATCGTTCTCTCCCCTAATAATAATCTGTCTCTCCTTTTATACCATTATTGCCCATGCACTCGTGATAACAAGAAAAATGTTCACATTCATTCACCACTCTAATGTTTTCACAGCTCCCCTGGTTCCCCCCCCCCCCCTGCCAAGACGGTCATGCTCGTGGAAAAATATAGCCAATACCACGAGCACTCTCTTTCCGCCCCCCCAAACATACACACAAAAAAGTAACCACACAATCTGACCGTGACAGTCATCATGGTAACAGTGCTAACGACGCAATGGTCACCATGGTAACAGTGCTAACGACGCAATGGTCACCATGGTAACAGTGCTAACGACGCCTTGTTACTGATAATGTCTGGAGCTTCCTTGCTTTTTATTAAGGTGAATGTGTTGAGCTAAATGATAGCCGTATGATAGCCGTATGATAGCAACATGATAGCCACATGATAGCTACATGATAGCCACATGATAGCCACATGATAGCCAAATGATAGCAACATGATAGCCAAATGATAGCAACATGATAGCCACATGATAGCTACATGATAGCCACATGATAGCCAAATGATAGCCACATGATAGCCAAATGATAGCTACATGATAGCCACATGATAGCTACATGATAGCCACATGATAGCCAAATGATAGCTACATGATAGCCACATGATAGCTACATGATAGACAAATGATAGCTACATGATAGCCACATGATAGCTACATGATAGCCACATGATAGCCAAATGATAGCTACATGATAGCCAAATGATAGCAACATGATAGCCAAATGATAGCTACATGATAGCCACATGATAGCCACATGATAGCCAAATGATAGCTACATGATAGCCAAATGATAGCTACATGATAGCCACATGATAGCCACATGATAGCCAAATGATAGCTACATGATAGCCAAATGATAGCTACATGATAGCCGTATGATAGCAACATGATAGCCAAATGATAGCCACATGATAGCCGTATGATAGCAACATGATAGCCAAATGATAGCTACATGATAGCCGTATGATAGCAACATGATAGCCAAATGATAGCCACATGATAGCCAAATGATAGCCACATGATAGCCAAATGATAGCTACATGAGAGCTACATGATAGCCGTATGATAGCAACATGATAGCCGTATGATAGCAACATGATAGCCAAATGATAGCCACATGATAGCCACATGATAGCTACAGGATAGCCGTATGATAGCAACATGATAGCCACATGATAGCCACATGATAGCCACATGATAGCCAAATGATAGCTACATGATAGCCAAATGATAGCTACATGATAGCCGTATGATAGCAACATGATAGCCAAATGATAGCCACATGATAGCCGTATGATAGCAACATGATAGCCAAATGATAGCTACAGGATAGCCGTATGATAGCAACATGATAGCCAAATGATAGCCACATGATAGCCACATGATAGCCACATGATAGCCAAATGATAGCTACATGATAGCTACATGATAGCCGTATGATAGCAACATGATAGCCGTATGATAGCAACATGATAGCCACATGATAGCCACATGATAGCCACATGATAGCTACAGGATAGCCGTATGATAGCAACATGATAGCCACATGATAGCCACATGATAGCCGTATGATAGCAACATGATAGCCAAATGATAGCCACAGGATAGCTACAGGATAGCCGTATGATAGCAACATGATAGCCACATGATAGCTACATGATAGCCAAATGATAGCTACATGATAGCCAAATGATAGCCACGTGATAGCCGTATGATAGCAACATGATAGCCAAATGATAGCTACAGGATAGCCGTATGATAGCAACATGATAGCCACATGATAGCCACATGATAGCTAAATGATAGCTACATGATAGCCAAATGATAGCTACATGATAGCCGTATGATAGCAACATGATAGCCAAATGATAGCCACATGATAGCCACATGATAGCCACATGATAGCCACATGATAGCCACATGATAGCCACATGATAGCTAAATGATAGCTACATGATAGCCAAATGATAGCCACGTGATAGCCGTATGATAGCAACATGATAGCCAAATGATAGCCACGTGATAGCCGTATGATAGCAACATGATAGCCAAATGATAGCTACAGGATAGCCGTATGATAGCAACATGATAGCCACATGATAGCCACATGATAGCTAAATGATAGCTACATGATAGCCAAATGATAGCTACATGATAGCCGTATGATAGCAACATGATAGCCAAATGATAGCCACATGATAGCCACATGATAGCCACATGATAGCAACATGATAGCCACATGATAGCCACATGATAGCTACATGATAGCCAAATGATAGCTACATGATAGCCACATGATAGCTACAGGATAGCCGTATGATAGCAACATGATAGCCACATGATAGCCACATGATAGCCACATGATAGCCAAATGATAGCTACATGATAGCCAAATGATAGCTACATGATAGCCGTATGATAGCAACATGATAGCCAAATGATAGCCACATGATAGCCGTATGATAGCAACATGATAGCCAAATGATAGCTACAGGATAGCCGTATGATAGCAACATGATAGCCACATGATAGCCACATGATAGCCACATGATAGCCACATGATAGCTAAATGATAGCTACATGATAGCCAAATGATAGCTACATGATAGCCGTATGATAGCAACATGATAGCCAAATGATAGCCACATGATAGCCACATGATAGCCACATGATAGCCACATGATAGCCACATGATAGCCAAATGATAGCTACATGATAGCCAAATGATAGCCACATGATAGCCAAATGATAGCCACATGATAGCCACATGATAGCCACATGATAGCCACATGATAGCCAAATGATTGCTACATGATAGCCAAATGATTGCTACATGATAGCCGTATGATAGCAACATGATAGCCAAATGATAGCTACATGATAGCCAAATGATAGCTACATGATAGCCGTATGATAGCAACATGATAGCCAAATGATAGCCACATGATAGCCACATGATAGCCACATGATAGCCAGATGATAGCCAAATGATAGCTACATGATAGCCACATGATAGCTACATGATAGCCAAATGATAGCTACATGATAGCCAAATGATAGCAACATGATAGCCAAATGATAGCTACAGGATAGCCGTATGATAGCAACATGATAGCCAAATGATAGCTACAGGATAGCCGTATGATAGCTACAGGATAGCCGTATGATAGCTACAGGATATCCGTATGATAGCTATAGGATAGCCGTATGATAGCTACAGGATAGCCGTATGTTAGCTATAGGATAGCCGTATGATAGCAATACGATAGCCGAATGATAGCTACATGATAGCCGTATGATAGCTACAGGAAAGCCGTATGATAGTTATAAGATAGCCTTATGATAGCCATAGGATAGCCGTATGATAGCTATAGGCTAGCCGTAAGATAGCTGCATGTCACTGAAGTGAATGAGACTGTATGTGTAGATACTGCTGTATATTGTCTTGTACGTCCTTATTCACCATCGTTATTTCACTGACGTCGTCTTTATCCCAACTACTCCGTCTACAGGTCAAATTAATACACTTTTTAAAAGTTCACATTTGAGACTGTGCGGCCCCTCGCTTCCACCTGGCAACATTCGCACTCCGAGACTCGTGCATTGCATCTCATGTTCATATCTACTTGGATGAGCCTTGATCACGAGGGGTTTTATCTCGGGCAATCTACGAGATGTCACGGGTAATTTGATCGTCTTTCATCATCTTTAAATGGTGTTTGAACGAGGGGAGAAACACGTTGTTGCATAAGAAGGTGTTCCCCATCATTACCTGGTCGTTTTTAACTCAGAAAATAATTCTAAAATATTTAAAGTCTGTGCAGAAAATATTTTCAAAAATTAAAGAAAAAAAAAAAAATGTAAGTTTTTCTATTTCCTTTGCCTTCATAAAGTGCTTCTCTAAATACTTTTCTTTGCCTTCATAGAGTGCTTCTCTAAATACTTTTCTTTGCCTTCATAGAGTGCTTCTCTAAATACTTTTCTTTGCCTTCATAGAGTGCTTCTCTAAATACTTTTCTTTGCCTTCATAGAGTGCTTCTCTAAATACTTTTCTTTGCCTTCATAGAGTGCTTCTCTAAATACTTTTCTTTGCCTTCATAAAGTGCTTCTCTAAATACTTTCCTTTGCCTTCATAGAGTGCTTCTCTAAATACTTTTCTTTGCCTTCATAGAGTGCTTCTCTAAATACTTTTCTTTGCCTTCATAGAGTGCTTCTCTAAATACTTTTCTTTGCCTTCATAGAGTGCTTCTCTAAATACTTTTCTTTGCCTTCATAGAGTGCTTCTCTAAATACTTTTCTTTGCCTTCATAGAGTGCTTCTCTAAATACTTTTCTTTGCCTTCATAGAGTGCTTCTCTAAATACTTTTCTTTGCCTTCATAGAGTGCCTCTCTAAATACTTTTCTTTGCCTTCATAGAGTGCTTCTCTAAATACTTTTCTTTGCCTTCATAGAGTGCCTCTCTAAATACTTTTCTTTGCCTTCAGAGAGTGCTTCTCTAAATACTTTTCTTTGCCTTCATAGAGTGCTTCTCTAAATACTTTTCTTTGCCTTCATAGAGTGCCTCTCTAAATACTTTTCTTTGCCTTCATAGAGTGCCTCTCTAAATACTTTTCTTTGCCTTCATAGAGTGCTTCTCTAAATACTTTTCTTTGCCTTCATAGAGTGCTTCTCTAAATACTTTTCTTTGCCTTCATAGAGTGCTTCTCTAAATACTTTTCTTTGCCTTCATAGAGTGCTTCTCTAAATACTTTTCTTTGCCTTCATAGAGTGCTTCTCTAAATACTTTTCTTTGCCTTCATAGAGTGCTTCTCTAAATACTTTTCTTTGCCTTCATAGAGTGCTTCTCTAAATACTTTTCTTTGCCTTCATAGAGTGCTTCTCTAAATACTTTTCTTTGCCTTCATAGAGTGCCTCTCTAAATACTTTTCTTTGCCTTCATAGAGTGCCTCTCTAAATACTTTTCTTTGCCTTCATAGAGTGCTTCTCTAAATACTTTTCTTTGCCTTCATAGAGTGCCTCTCTAAATACTTTTCTTTGCCTTCAGAGAGTGCTTCTCTAAATACTTTTCTTTGCCTTCATAGAGTGCTTCTCTAAATACTTTTCTTTGCCTTCATAGAGTGCCTCTCTAAATACTTTTCTTTGCCTTCATAGAGTGCCTCTCTAAATACTTTTCTTTGCCTTCATAGAGTGCTTCTCTAAATACTTTTCTTTGCCTTCATAGAGTGCTTCTCTAAATACTTTTCTTTGCCTTCATAGAGTGCTTCTCTAAATACTTTTCTTTGCCTTCATAGAGTGCTTCTCTAAATACTTTTCTTTGCCTTCATAGAGTGCTTCTCTAAATACTTTTCTTTGCCTTCATAGAGTGCTTCTCTAAATACTTTTCTTTGCCTTCATAGAGTGCTTCTCTAAATACTTTTCTTTGCCTTCATAGAGTGCTTCTCTAAATACTTTTCTTTGCCTTCATAGAGTGCTTCTCTAAATACTTTTCTTTGCCTTCATAGAGTGCCTCTCTAAATACTTTTCTTTGCCTTCATAGAGTGCTTCTCTAAATACTTTACTTTGCCTTCATAGAGTGCCTCTCTAAATACTTTTCTTTTCCTTCATAGAGTGCCTCTCTAAATACTTTTCTTTGCCTTCATAGAGTGCCTCTCTAAACGCTTCCTGTATCCGTGAAGCAGCATGACTCCCGTAGGGTTGCGTACAATTCTCGAGATGGCGAGAAAATAAGCCAAGGCGAATCCCGTTATGACAGCGTTATGTACCCCTCTCTATAAATACACATTCGGCCGTGACCACTTCCGCTTCTCCTGCTCGTGGGAATGTGAACACCATCACCTTGGCAAGATTGTGACCTAGATAGCTGCAGAAAAGGAAAGCACATCGGAAAACTGCAGCAGCTGTCTACACTGTGGCTGCTTACACTGTGGCTGCTTACACTGTGGCTGCTTACACTATGGCTGCTTACACTGTGGCTGCTTACACTGTGGCTGCTTACACTGTGGCTGCTTATGTAAACCCGAATAATTTGCTCTTACTATCTCACCGGGAGCCCCATCTTTGACACCGTGGCCCCCATCTTTGACACCGGGAGCCCCATCTTTGACACCGGGAGCCCCATCTTTGACACCGGGAGCCCCATCTTTGACACCGTGGCCCCCATCTTTGACACCGGGAGCCCCATCTTTGACACCGTGGCCCCCATCTTTGACACCGTGGCCCACATCTTTGACACCGTGGCCCCCATCTTTGACACCGGGAGCCCCATCTTTGACACCGTGGCCCCATCTTTGACACCGTGGCCCCCATCTTTGACACCGTGGCCCCCATCTTTGACACCGTGGCGCATTGAAACGTGTTGATGTACAGCGAGGGTCCTCACAATCTGGCAGTAAGGTACCGGTACTGTTTTCAGTTTCAGCTAATAAGAGGAGAGACTGCAATCAGGTTTCACAGTTGGATTATGGATAGAGAACTGGATTACAGTCTTGTACAACCTGTCTGTTAACAAAAATAGTCGTATGATTTCAGGGATGGGGTGGTTGTGGTGGCAGTATTGGGGAGTGGGGGTGGCGTTAGTACTGTGGCGTGGCAGTAGCACTGGTTGAGGCAGTAGCACTAGGTCATGTTTAGTTGTGAATTTAAACACATATTTTAAAATGGTTATTTTACTGTTAGGAGAGGCGCCCCCCACCTCACTATTGTGAGAGGTGCCCTCCATTCCTCCTCCCGCACATACAGAGGCCCCCCCCCCCATGACAGTAGCTGAACTGCATCCGAAAGTCACGTGGTCATATCACAATATTTCATCACGGTACAAAGTGATTTCCGCACCGATGTCAAAATAATGCCCCTGAAAAGAAATCCATTTGAGGACCCGCGAAGTATGACACCCCACGTGTGGCGCCAGGAAATGTAGTATGACACCCCACGTGTGGCGCCAGGAAATGTAGTATGACACCCCACGTGTGGCGCCAGGAAATGTAGTATGACACCCCACGTGTGGCGCCAGGAAATGTAGTATGACACCCCACGTGTGGCGCCAGGAAATGTAGTATGACACCCCACGTGTGGCGCCAGGAAATGTAGTATGACACCCCACGTGTGGCGCCAGGAAATGTAGTATGACATCCCACATGTGGCGCCAGGAAATGTAGTATGACACCCCACGTGTGGCGCCAGGAAATGTAGTATGACATCCCACATGTGGCGCCAGGAAATGTAGTATGACACACCACGTGTGGCGCCAGGAAATGTAGTATGACACACCACATGTGGCGCCAGGAAATGTAGTATGACACCCCACGTGTGGTGCCAGGAAATGTAGTATGACATCCCACATGTGGCGCCAGGAAATGTAGTTTATTGATTCCTAGAGGTGGTACAGGTTAAAGGATGACTAATTAATGATGACCATTACGTCATGTAGGTCAAAGACCATGGGCACGTATCCCCCTCCCCCATTTCTCTCTCGACTCTGCTTACAAAATGACACAATCTTAGTCACCTTCAACCCTGTTGGCTTTAAGAGTGTGGAAGGGGATGGGTGGGGTTTAGTGTGGGGTGGAGGTGCTACCATTTGTTTTTGTCATCAGCTTATCCGTTGAGATCCATGGATTCCTTCTCTTTGTTGACGACTATGTGCCAAGTTTCGTCACGTGATGGTAGATCCATTACACTCTTTTTATCGGAGATCACACAAGGTGTGGGGTGTGTGCGTGTGTGTGTGGGGGGGGGGGTTTGTCTCTCGTTGTCTTCTCACACTCTTTCCATCAATCGTCCCGTTTTTCTTCTCCATATGATTTATAACCTCTTTCAGAATACGTTCCATCTTTCTCCTCTCTTTCTCTTCTCTTTCTCCTCTCTTTCTCTTCTCTTTCTCCTCTCTTTCTCTTCTCTTTCTCCTCTCTTTCTCTTCTCTTTCTCCTCTCTTTCATCTCTCTTTCTCCTCTCTTTCTCTTCTCTTTCTCTTCTCTTTCTCCTCTCTTTCTCTTCTCTTTCTCTTATCTTTCCCCTCTCTTTCTCTTCTCTTTCTCTTCTCTTTCTCCTCTCTTTCATCTCTCTTTCTCCTCTCTTTCTCTTCTCTTTCTCTTCTCTTTCTCTTTCACCTCTCTTTCTCTTCTCTTTCTCTTATCTTTCCCCTCTCTTTCTCTTCTCTTTCTCTTCTCTTTCTCTTCTCTTTCTCTTCTCTTTCTCTTCTCTTTCTCTTCTCTTTCTCTTCTCTTTCCAAATCTTGTTCTTTTCTCAGTATGTCATATTAGATGAAAATATACTATGTCCGCTGTGCACCATGTCCGCTGTGCACCATGTCCGCTGTGCACCATGTCCCATGTACACAATTTCCCCTGTACACCATGTCCCTTGCGCACCATGTCCCTTGTACACGTGTCCCTTGTACACCATGTTCCCTGTTCTCCATGTCCCGTGTACACATGTCCCTTGTACATATTGTCGCTGTACACAACCCACCTGAATTCTCGGTAATTCGACGATCGCTTCCTGTACACTGTACACCTTGACAGTTACGATATGTACACTGTACACCTTGACAGTTACGATCTGTACACTGTACACCTTGACGGTTACGATCTGTACACTGTACACCTTGACTGTTACGATCTGTTCTTGTACACTGTACACCTTGACGGTTACGATCTGTTCCTGTACACTGTACACCTTGACGGTTACGATCTGTTCTTGTACACTACACTTTGACGGTTACGATCTGTTCTTGTACACTGTACACCTTGACGGTTACAGTTTTTACAAGGAGTCTCAAAACTCCTAAATAGAGCTCACTGGCGTTACAGAATGAGAACCTCCAACGAAGCACAATTTGAATGCACTGTCCCCGGCCGAGCCTTGATGACGTAGCGGGATTATAATTATAGATGAAGCGGCTCACTGAAAGGGACATTTACACCTGCACTTTACTCAATGGGACATTTACACCTGCACTTTACGGTAAAGCCATTGGTGAAACTCCTTTTAAAAGAACAGGTACATCGTGCAGGTGAAAGCGTTCTATCACATAAATGGGGTTTAATGTCGTCTGAAATAGAATTAGATAATGGAAGTAGTGGCTGGTAGGACAAGTTGTGGCAGGTAGGACAAGTGGTGGCAGGTAGGACAAGTTGTGGCAAGTAGGACAAGGGGTGGCAGGTAGGACAAGGGGTGGCAGGTAGGACAAGGGGGTGGCAGGTAGGACAAGGGGTGGCAGGTAGGACAAGGGGTGACAGGCAGGGCAAGTGGTGGCTGGTAGGACGAGTTGTGGCATGTAGGACTAGTGGTGGTGGGTAGGACAAGGTGTGGCAGGTAGGACAAGGGGTGGCAGGTAGGGCAAGTGGTGGCTGGTAGGACTAGTGATGGCAGGTAGGACTAGTGGTGGCAGGTAGGACTAGTGGTGGCAGGCAGGACTAGTGGTGGCAGGTAGGACTAGTGGTGGCAGGTAGGGCAAATGGTGGCAGGTAGGACAAGTTGTGGCAGTTAGGGCAAGTGGTGGCTGGTGGCAGGTAGGACTAGTGGTGGCAGGTAAGACTAGTGGTGGCAGGTAGGACAAGGGGTGGCAGGTAGGACAAGGGGTGACAGGTGAGGGCAAGTGGTGGCAGGTAGGGCAAGTGGTGGCTGGTAGGACAAGTAATGGCAGGTGGGACAAGTGGTGACAGGTAGGACAAGGGGTGGCAGGTAGGGCAAGTGGTGGCTGGTAGGACAAGTAATGGCAGGTAGGATAAGTAATGGCAGGTGGGACAAGTGGTGACAGGTGGGACCCTTGATGATTCTTGTCATATCCTATGTTCTTTCATCATCATCATCATCATCATCATGTCCCGTAGTCCTTCGACCTTTGGGGCGCCACAGATGACATGTACACTATTCTTCTCCATTCCTCTCAGTCTTCTGCCCTATGCATAGCATCGCCTAGTTGTAATCCCGTCCATTCTTTGATGTTATCTTCCCATCTTTTTCTTTGTCTTCCTCTTTTTCCTATGTTCTTTGGGATTGAGTAATTCTTCAAGTTCCCACAACACGTTGTAATAGGTCTTACTATTCCAAATATTACTGAACAAACTCAAGTCCTTTTTCCTACTGACCAATTATGAATGCAGGATGGAACTTCAACAGACACATGAAAAATTATGATATAGCGCAG